>CM068370.1:469598524-470198524 GCA_034769895.1 Magicicada septendecula | reverse complement strand
CAAATCGAGTGTAGAAGGCCTGTCGGAAGACCCAAGACACGCTGGATTGACTCAGTGGTGAGGGATGCTGATACTTTACTTAAAATAAAACGATGGACATCAATCGCCAATGACAGGGAAAAATGGAGGTTAAGTTTTGACTCGGAACTGTGACGCCATAGACGAAGTAGAAGAAGTTTGCGGTTTTAATTGAATTATCGAAATGAATGGATTCATAATTAGGCCTACATTAAAAAAATTTCTTACAAAATGTATTCAATTTTGGAAGTACATCGTAGACAGATATTGTCAAATTATTTTCTGCTTTAACCAATTCTTATTTGTTAGTGCTTTAAAAGAGAAAAACAAAAACTGGTAGTAAACGTTACAAGGAAATGTTTAGATAATATTCATTTATTTACTACAAATCTTAGTTCTAGAAAAATATATAAACAAATTATAAAACGGTTAAGTACCGTTGATTGGCAACGTCATAATTTATAATAAAAAGGGCCTTGATTAAGGTTTATAACGTGTGAGCACTATAACGGATTAAGTTATACTAAAATATTTTCAACGCCTCCTGCGAGCTTTACAATATAATTTATGTATGCTTGTTTTTTGTAAAATACAAAACAAAAACGGGAGAATTTTTTGCTGGGCTGTACTTTGTTTTTTACACCAGCGAAATACAAGAGAAGCAGTTGTATTAAACTTCAGAGCCGCCAGAGGGCGGCTTGAGTAAATTGGTAGTGTATCGAACACGTAGGCTTATATAATATTAAAAATTATAAGTACACGTGTGAGTGTTGGAAATGTAAAACAATCTGACAAGAAAGGGAACACTCAAAACGAACTATTAAATCAGCGAGAAATCGGACACTTCAAGAGACGACTGAAAAATATTGTTTTCTCAGTCAATACGTTGTTTAAAATGTTTCTGGGCATAAAGTTGTGTACACAAAAGATCGATATCACCGTTCGAAGGTTACTCTGCAGACTGTAGAAGTTATTAATATTAAACAAGATACGAATTAAAAAAATTGCCGTTGCCGGGAACTGCTACGAATTTAAGAGCAAAATAAACATCCATAAGCTGCACGATTTTCACACTTCATTAGATCGCGTTCAAGCGGCGCGCACAAGCGTGTGCATACGAAAATTGTTTTTACAAGGATTTCGCTGTAGGCTACGAACGGTTTTTATTTGTTATTTGATATTGAAGTTTTCCCTTTGTGTTTGAGTATATCCTAGCTTTCACTTTATCACACTCTTAATTGAAATATATATATTAGGAACAGATTGCGACTAGCGATTTGATTGGTCAAAATTAAAAGTTTTGGTGATATTTTTATCAAAATCATCGACATGTAAAATAAATAGACATTTTTATTTAAAAATTAAAATTTACATATTTTGGTCCCACATGTTGACTGGAAATTAAACCAGCTACGTAATAGATTCATTTTATTTGCAATAAGTATGTCAGATTTAGTTGAATGTAAAAGCCTCAGTTTTATTTGAAAATTGCCATTAGTGCCAAATATTAGTTAATTATTTAATATTATTAACAATAATTTTTAATTCTATATCTTAGTAGTAATCGTTGATATGAATTAAAGTTGCAAAGGATTATTTTAGTTAGTGTGATTTTTAAATGTTAAGGATCTATTTTGTAACATATGTTAGTATTTAGTATATTCTGTATAAGGTTTCAGTAAATGTACAATAAATATGTGACAAAATTGTTGGTGATAACAACAAATCGTACCTATGAAAGATTGTTTTTTGTTGAATAAAATATATAGCAAGGACCTTAATGGACCTTAACTTGTCTCTGCTCGTAGTATGTGGTGAGCGGGTAATTCCTAGTGCTGTGAATGTAATGTACATTGTAAACTTTAATAATGTGAAAAAAGATATTATTAGTACTTATTAATAATAACATCAGCAATTTTGAATACCTGGGCTACAGTGTGTCTTATAATGCCAACAACGACGTTCTGAATAAGATTGCATAAGTTCAACCCTATGTTCGAGACCATCAGCAAACTTTTAAGTCATCAAGTAACGAAACACGCCTTAAGTTCTACAAAGGTGACGGCCCTTTTCAAACTTCATTATGGGTCCAAGAATTGGACCTTAACAAAAGGCCAGGCCAGTCACCGTGGATACGTCCAGGCGGCTGAAATGAGATTTCTCAGGCACGTGGCAGGGTATACTCTCCATGACCATAGAAGAAGCACAGATGTGCGGCAGGAACTGAATATTATGAGTATGCTCGACAGGATTGCCCAGCTTTTTAACATTGCCAGCTGAAATTTAAAACTATTGGTCAAAAAAATGAAGCAGAGCGTTGGATCCATGACGTATTTCCTTTCGTAGGTTTTGATGTAAGTGCCACGTTGTTGGTGCAACGCGTGGTTGGTTGATCAGAAACTTGTGTTCAGACCTTGCACAAAATACACTCACAGTGCTTTATAAACAAATGCGTGTCGTAGAGATAGGACTTTTTGTTTTTAGAAAATTTGAGAAATGCTGTAGCGAATCTATATTGGGAAGTGAAAATCCAAACAATAAAACGTAATAATAATAAATATGTATTAAGACCGCTTACAAACACCTTACAGAAATAGTTTCATTTCTAATATTCAAAATAAACCTTTCAAACAATAAGGTTATCAAGGTCATTTAATATCGCAGTCAAAAACATATTACCACTTGATACTCTCCGAACTGATTACAAGGCACAACTATATACTGTACAAGACCTCAGGAATGTGAACCGTCTATGTTTACATGGGTCACGGACGAACTAACCAGTGATAATACGCGTAGAGTCCATGGTTTTGAAACGTACGTCTTGAGTGTAGAATATTCTGGAATACATTGTATAATTTACTACAGAGTTGAATTTACTATAATTGATAATACGTATAGCATCAGAGTTTATGAGTCATCATGTTAACTAGTGACTAACGCGCCCCATGTCACTCGTAGCTCTACGTGAAGGAACAAACACTGATACAAGAAAGTAATAAGGCGTACTGTGTATGAAATTATTGACCGTATTATCATATCGTAGTATAAGGTGCATTATCGTTCGTAGATTATACGCGTATTAGTGACACCAAAGAGACACATAGAAAGAGAGAGAGAGAGAGAGAGAGAGAGAGAGAGAGAGAGAGAGATGTGGGAGACGGATAACACATACACAGAGGCATAAAGGTATTCGGTTAGAGGTGGTGACGGAGCGGGGATCAGGACATTGCAAGGGTTGTATAACAATATTTGTTGGTAGTGAAGTATTCTTAGGCCTCTGTTTGGCGTTCCTGAGGCAATTATTTAAACATTACTGCATCGTAATACACCAAACTGACCATTTAAATACACACTTGTCTTTTTCACGCACCAGTTCACAAAAGTACACAGGCCTAATATTATTATCGATAATTATATTGTTTAACTAATAATTAATGACCCTTAAGGGCAAATATCCAGTGAGGACTAAGGTAGTTATAAGCATCAGCACTTTAGAACAAGTCAACCGTTTCAAATATCTCGGCTTTGTAGAAAGCGAAAGCTATGAATCTGAATATGATATAAATGAAAAGATAAATAATTTTAGGAATATTTGTGGTATGATTCATAGAAATCTTAGAAATAAAACAAGACACAGCACAAGGATTAAATTTTATTAGACAATTGCAATACCCACGTTCACATATGCGAGTGAGGCGTGGGTCATGACAAAAAAAGAATGCGGCAAGATTGAGAGTGCTGAAATGCTGTTACTTCGAAGCACTTTAAATTATACGTTCCAATATAGAATAAGTAATGAGGATATCAGAGCAGAACTCAAAGTTATGGACGCAAATGAAATTATTTCAATTTACAGAAGACAATAGTGGGATTATCTGCAAAGGAAGACAGAGGCTCGATTGCCAAAAGCGGCACTGAAATATAAAGCCACTGGTAGAAGAGAGAAGAGATGCGGGTCGTCCGAGGATGAGATGCCGGAACATGCTTATATAACCTAATCCTTGAAGAGGAGAAGAAAAAGAAGAACTAATAATTAATGTAAATTTAACTAAAATGTCACCTTAATATGAAATAACTTTTTGTCAGAAATCAGCAACCAATCTTTTATAAATATATTTAAAATATCTTTTATAAATGTTATAGAAATTCAATAGTTGAGCCCAATGCGCGATTCAGTTCATTGCCTAGGTAATGAATGTTCTACAAAACTTAAGAATGATACGGAACAGTAGACGGTACTGTCCCGGAGCATCTCAGCAATTTTGAATATCTGAGCCTTAATGTGTCTTATATTGCAAAGAATGACGTGGTGAATAAACTACATTGTGAACAATGTTTGCGGGACCATCAGGAGAACTCTAAAATCAACGACTAAAGAAACATGTCTGAAGTTTTACAAGATGATGGCCTTCCCACACTTCTCTATGGATCTGAGAATTGGACTTTAACAAATGCAGATATACGCCAGGACCTTAATATTACGAGTATAGTCGATAGAATTACCCGATATAGGCTAAAATGGTTAGAACGTCTTGACCGAATGGTTGACTGCCGCATCCCCAAACAATTATTGAATTATAGGCAGAAGGAACGGAGAGGTGTGGGACGTCCGAAGAAGCGCTGGAGTGACCAGCTCTAATCTATCTGCTTGAGATCGGAACAAGCCATTTTTTGTGTAATCCTTGTAGAAAATGATGACGACGATGATGATAAACTTAACGCAAATAATTCAATATAAAAAAGTAATCTTTTGCATAAGTTAACACAACACATTTATCCAAGTGATGTCCCGAAGGGGTAGCTGTGTTTGAAGAGAGTTTATTACAGCATTTATTGGGTTACATGAAGTTATCTTTGAATCTTAGTTCTGTTAGAATATATTGTCCTCGTACTTAAATATGTGAACATACTTTGTTATCGACTGTCTGACATTGCGTTACACATATTTATTTAATGCGTTGATAATTTTAAGACCTTTTACACGCTACGTTTTTGATGTTTTGCCCTGTAAAGCAATCAAGACTTATGAAGGTTACCGTCTACTAAAGAGGGTTTTACGACCTCCTAAGGATAATTCCGACCTCTAAACGGGAGAAAAGAATATCTGAGCAGTCGTCAGTAACTGTCTGCGTGAACATATAATTAAAACTCCATGTTTATTATTTTATTTGTATTTGTATAGAATTATTTTTTCTGGCCATCTAAGGATCACATGCCAATTTCAATTCTTTGCTTTTTGTTCTTTTCTTTTTCTCCAATATTCTTTCATCTTTTCACTGTGTCTCTTCTTCCTGTCTTCAGTCCACTTTGAACCTGCGTTTTTCTCTCTCCTACCCTGGACTCCTTCCATTTTTAACACTTTCGCCCGAAAAACGTCTCTGTCAGTTGCTTCTTCTGCGTGTATATTATTTTCTGCTAAATCTTTTGGACTTCTTCAATCCAACTTGATGTTGACTTCTTCCCCCACAGATATTTAAAGATCTGCTTTGTTAACCTATTGTCGTCAATTCTATAAAAATGTCCGAAAAATAATAGTTTTCTTTTTCTCATTGTTTCTGATATATATTTTCTATACTCTCATATATTTCATCATTACTTCTTAATTTCCAACCTTCTGAAGTTTTTCGTGGGCCTAATATTTTTCTAATAATTCGTCTTTCCGATATTTCTAGTTTGTCTAAATTATAATACAATGCTAGACATTCACTTGCATATAGACATTCTGGCTTCACTACTTTACTGTAATGTCTTATTTTCGCATTTTTAGATATGCACTTTTTATTGTAAATGTCTTTAGTTGTACCATATGATCTTTCCATTGTATAAATCCTTTCTTCTATAGCAGATTTTTCTAAATCATTCTCTTGAATTATTTCCCCTAGATATTTAAATTACTTAAATATAATTTTTTTTTGAATTTTAATTGTTTGTATAGAATTGGATGAATATATTTTATGCTTTTTATGTGACTTAATTGTATCTCTTGTAAGAAACAAGACCTTGTTTATTTTTTGTTTGTTTGTAAGCTGATATTATTGCGAGCTAAAATCTATATTTGGTAGAATTTCACATTCCCTTATGCACTGATTACGTCGTAAATTTACCGTCTGTCTGTCTAATCATGCTCCGCTAAACATGCGACATGACAGATGACAGAGATGAGTTTCTGACTCTCAGCATGCAGTTTGCCTTAAAGGCTGATCCTCTAGAATCACAACGCTTGCTAACACATTACTTTATTAGTTTAAAGAATTACTTTAAATAAAATAAACGAGAAACACTGACAATTGATCGTTAGTGAAAAAATATTTTAAAACCGTCTACAAGCGTGTAACATTTATGGTCATGTAGGGCATAATCGGGAAATTCAAAATAATAGACTAACCAAACTTCATACTAATATACAACAACCGGACCTGTCACGAAATCCCCAATAAACAAGAGAAGTTCTTAATACTGACAAAGACAAAATGAGTAAGTAAATAAATAAACCTTGCGAAAAAATGAGTATCCGGTCAGCCTCCGTAGGGTGCGCACCCATACTGACGTGTCTTTTTAACAATTGAGTATGTGATTTTAACATTTGACGATTTCAACTGAGTAAAGGAATCTGATGATGGAACACATGTTCCGAAACGCGTAATTCTAAATAACTGAACAAAGTCACATGACGGATATAAAGTAATTTATTAATTTATAAAAAAAAAAATGGTAAAATCTTTTCTCGGCACATGGTAACAATTAGTGCAGATGCCTTATAGGCCTACATAAACATATAATCTATCCTACACTTTGTTAGGACTTATCATAATCTTCACAACACGGCACAGGAAAGGTGCTGCCTGTTCCGCCTTCAAAGATCCTCCAACCATCTCTTCCTGGGTATATCCACACACCTGTGTTCCACAGGTTTACACTTCCATACTTGTTTAACCAGCCTAGATTCTGTCATTCTTTCTACGTGTTATTTCCACCGTTGTTTGTAATCTTTTAATTTTTCATTTAAGTTAAAAACTTGTAATTTTGGGACTTAAATATTTTAAATTAAAATACATTCTAAGTTCGTAATGAATACGTTCCATGGAAACCACAATACTATCAGCTAGTTGTGGACAATAAATGACGGAAAATATAAAAAAAAAAGAAAAGAAAAAGAATTCCCTTTTTTGCAGCTCAACACTATCAAGATACGTCGGACTCGATTTCACTTCAAACAGCCACAGCGGCATATCGAGGTAAGATGCCAATTTAAATGTAAACAGCGGGAATCACTTTCACAAAGGTTTACAGTACACTCGCCCACCCACCCCCACACACACACACTAACCAAAATCTTAAATACAGCTTTGAACACAGGACGTATAATAAGCTAATCCTTATTATATTTACATTTGAAATCAGAATTATTATTTTTCTTTTGTAAAGAAATATTTATTTATTTTCTACATTGCAAGATCATACAGTATTAATGTTGTGATGTGATACTGAATAGCTGAACTATTTTATTAAATTATTTTATACAAGTAGGGTACTTGTTTACAACCAATTATTATTATCATTATTATTTTTATTATTATTTCATTTATTTTCTTTCTTTTCGTTTCAGCCATTCCACAGCTTCCCACATTTTCTGAAATTCCTTTCTCCTTCGCCAGTATGCTTTCGTTTTACAGTTCGCTCTTGCCTGTTCTTCTTCATCCGATAACAAGCTCTTCGTTCTCTTTGATTTATTTTCACACAGATCTCTCACATTCACAGTTTTCCTTTTGAACACTACTATGTTTCGTTTACCTTCTTCCCTGTCCCCCATTTTGATTAGATCCTGGTGAACTTCTTTCACATACAAATCTTGAATCTTTCTCTTCTCCTCGAAGGAGAAGAATTGTGATTTCCTCGAAGGACATTCTTTGCTATCCTTTCTAAGGCGACCCTAGAAAGTTATTCATCTTTTTTATAGTGATCTCTTCTGTTTTTAAGGGTCATAATACCCCAATGCTTACACTTGGCCTCATATGACAAAAAAAGTTGACTGATGTAGCAGATAAGAAAAAAATCATTTTTTTAAATAATAATAAACAGATAATAATAATATTAATAATAATCATCACCATGCTAGGTTAGGTTTTCCAATGTTCTCCGGTTTGTAACTACCGTCTGTTTCTTTCATTGTATAAGATAATCGCAATATCCCTTTCTCTAGTTTTTTACATGCCTTTTTCCAGCTTTCCATGGCGTATCTGTCATTTTTCTATATTCGGTTGTTATTTCAACACGTGTTTTGAGAGTCTGTGTTCAGTTAACCTTTGAACGTCTCAATACCAATATATTTATTATTTCTGACGCCATGTGTGATTCAATCTGTAATTTCCCAAATATCTCCTACATGGTAGTAATCCAAATAATAATAGTAATAATAATAATAAATAATAGTATTATTAAACACTAGGAATCTGTTTTGAACAAAATACGTATTTGTTATTAAATAAAAGTCAAATGATTACGTTTTAATTTTTTTCAGCTGTAAGTATTGTTCTTTGTATGTATGACTATTAGCCTATTAGCGCTTCCCAGCTCATCATCAGATTGGAAATACACAATAATGGTACGAGACAACTCCTGTATACCTTCACTTGCCCTACAGCGCGTACACATTTTCGTCAACAAGCCTTAAGTTAAAGCCGTTTTGAAAGCCCTGATTGGAAACCTTTTTCTATAGTGATTTGCAACAGTGTTACGTTAGTCGAGAAGCGCCGGAGGAGGTGACCATAAATCGTATCTCATTTTTTCTTAGTTCTCATGTTTTTTCTTTTTTAATTTTCATATGTTTTCTCATATAAGTTCAAGATAAATGATAACAAATAATAAGATAACTATCAAAGTTGATTATTCTATATACAGAACAAAACTTTTAGGGTGTTGTAGTAAAATGGAGTCATCCTATAAATATCTTACACGGAGTCCTTTTTATTTCAAAATTTGAGTTCCATTTTTAGCCCATGGTGTCCCTAAAGTTAATAAATTTTCAAAGTGTCTTCAGAAAAAAAATCACCATTCGTCAGAATGTTACTTTAACATTTTTCACAGAGTTCACGGCCATTTATTTGAACGGTTAGCGTGTCCTTAAGCGGTACGAACTTCCTTGTAGAACTGAAACATGTCAACCGACGCAAAGTTATGAAATTAGCAGTGAATGGAAGCGTTCCAAAATTCGGCGCACAACATCAAAGGGCGAGCGGTGCGCTTTGAAAGCGCTCGTTCAAAGTACTCCGCGGATCACCTGTGAAATTAACTCAAGTTGGGTAACGAATCTATAACGCAACTCAGTTAAAATAATAAACGGAATTTGCATATTACTTTGCATATTCAATGAATAAGACTGGTGTTAATACAAAATACCCGCGTCTTACGAATATCCAGTTAGCAACTTGAATTACGTGCACGATAAACTTAGATAAACTCTAAAGTTGCTCCTGACGGAGATTTGCGGGTGATTAATGGTTTGTTCATAGATATTTAGATAGAAAGGCTGTAAACCTAAACACGATGTAACTTGAGCAAACACTATAGAAACATAAGTTGTTGTGCTTCTTGGCTGTCACAGCTTCACACACCGCTTTGATTCTAGTCAACGTGCCATTTGGTTACAGATTCAACGGTAATTTACGTTAACAAATTTATAAGTTTCAAATATTACGTTGTCAGAGTTTTAAAATTATTATTATTGAACTTTATAAATAGATATATTATTACATAATCTATCAGTTCATTTATTCTTAACTCTTACGTTTAACGACCAAGTCGTTATATATATTATAATACCTTTAATATTAATTTATTATATATTATATATATATAATATCTTTAAATAATAAGTACATCTGCAAGTAAAGTTTATTTACACCCGACGCACGTTTCACAGAAATGATTCTGTATCTTCTGAGGTTTTTATGAATTAACTTATAATTGAATTGTTTTCATTATAATAAAGTTAACGGATAATCGATTTTATTTCGATTCAAATTTTTTATTGTTGCAAAGTTTAGGTAGTCAGTTATTTATTTAATATTTTATTTTTATTATTTAATAAATGTGTAATTTTAAATTAATCATCTTGTTTGTTTTTATTTGAATTTGTTCTTTATTTAGTAGATTATTTTTAATGTGTTTGTAAATATAAATGTAAGCTACAATTTATTCATGAACGTATAAACGTTTGTGAGTAAATTCTACGTAGGCCAGACGAAGAAAAAACTATCCTAGAGACTCATTCAACATCGCAATGCGTTTTTAAAACTTAATATTAACAAATTTAATTTAGCCACACACTGTTTTAATAATAATCATAATTTTTCAGACATTCAAAATGTCAGATTTATTAATAACATTCAAAAAGGTAACAAAATGAATATCTGGAAAAATCTCAATATTTATACTGTATGTTAAGACCGAGCGCCAACAATTCCAGCAGTTCCTGAAATAATCGTAAGCTACAAGCGTGATTATAGGAAGGATTGTAGCTCTAGCGCGGAATAGGTCCGGATGACGTCTGAAGGCAGTGGAGCATGAAATCTGCCGCATGACAGATGATGATGATGATACTGATAATGCAAAGTCATGGTGTAACAATTTTAGTAACCAGCGAATCAAACGAGTTCTGCATTGTCGCTGGTTTTCTTCTTCTTTTTCTTCTTCACTGCATGGCTTGGGCTATAGCCCGTTCCGACTTCACAAGAGTCCTTGACCATTTTTTCCAGTGTCTTCCACGATCTCCCGTCTCCACTGGCTTATATTCAAACGGTTGTTTATGAACACGCTTGTCTACCATGCGTTCCACAAGGATTTATCAAGATAATAAGTAAAAAACGACTTGCAGGATCAATTATTTAGGTCTAGCTTCGCGTTGGGATGGCGAAAGTCTGGCTGAAGAAGAAGACAATGGAGCATGAACATGTCAGACGGAAGACCAAAACAAAACCTCCATGAAGTGTTTTCAAATGTAATGTTTGCGTAAAATATCCATGCGTGCATAGGATGCCTTTCGTACGTAACGTTATTTAGACTAATTACGGCTGTGTTTCATTCAGCTGGACACTTTTCAACAGGAACGTTTAGGTAAAACACTGATTGTTTTTTATACGAGTAATTATGCAGCGTAATTATACCATCGATGTATAATAACACTGGATAGCGCGCTAGGTGGGAGTAAAAGCGCAAAAAACTGTCTGCCGAGTAAGCAGCAGCCCCCCACCACAATAAGGCAAGAAGCCGTCACTAAGCACAAGTTTATACATTGTATGCAGCCGTGCTTCCGTGTTTTGTTAACTACATACTTAATTCAGTTCGGAAATTTTTCCGTGTTTATTAGCGAAACTGTTATGTAATTTTTATTATTTAATTGTATGTAATTTTGATTATTGTGATTATTGGTTTTGCATAATGGTAACTTCCTGTGCTGCTTACAACTGCACTAACAGATACAAGAACAGTGGAATATCATTTTTAGGTAAGTACTGTATTTCGTTTAATTCCTTTATAACTTTTATTAGACTAATATAAAACATTCATTTTTTTAAATCTCTACAAATTAATTACTGATTAAATTAATTATAAATTGTTATTTTTTTAACGTTGTATTCTTTTTCATATAAACTGTGAATTGTCTATTACAGTGTATTGTCTGATAGCATTATTATATTATCAACATACCATAATATAAGAAATGCAAATGTCTAAGAAAAAACTGTGGTTTTTCATTATTTTACTTAAAGTACAGTATTAAAAATAAGGAAGACCGTACTATAATAACATTATTTCTTCCAGATTTCCACAAGATCAAGAGCTACGAAAGAAGTGGATTATAGCTACAAAAAGAAAAAATGTTGTTCCTTCAAAACATACGTCACTTTGTAGCAAACATTTTGGTAAAGACCAGTATCAGTTCAGACCCAACTGTAATACGAACTGTTGAAAAGCGATGCCGTGCCAACGCTCTTTGACTTCCCCGTGCATCTTTCAAATCCTCTGACAAAAAAAAGAAGGACCATTATTAAAGAACGTTGTTATTGCCAATGAATAAACAGCATAAAATTAAGTCCTGATTTTTATTTTTCAGTTGTGTGTTTCGCCTACTGAATAATTTCTCCGCCGGAAGGTGAAAATACTGCAACAGCGTTTACACAGAAGGAATGCTAAAATTAAATCCATGAAAGATATTATTTTAGTTATAAAGAAAAAATTAAATTCTGAAAGGTTACAAGAAATGTTAGAAGATAATTTTTATGGTTTTCCGTTAAAATTATTATTAATAACTTTAGCAATAATAATAGAAGTAAGTTTAAGAGGTTTTATTCAGACAAAATGAAGGAGTTTGCTTTAACCGTTTATTTCTACTTTACTATCTACAGATGGTGTGATAGATTTTAAATAAATTCAACGGCTAAACAGTTTACAAAAAGAACAAGGATTAAAGTTTGCAATAGCCTTTCAGACATACACATACATTATGGGAACAGAAAAATGAACGTGAAAATTGATGTAGCCATAGAGTTTTTGATGTATAAACAACATCCTGATTTTATTGGTGCTAAACCAACAGTGGAATATATTAGAGTTATAGACAGGCTATTCGATTATTTTAATAGCAGGGACCCATTTGGGCAGCACTTCAAACAACCAATAAAGAAGAAGAATTTAGAAAATGTCAATAAAATGTTAGATAATTTTTTGGCATATTTAACGACGTTAAAAATTGAAAATATTCAGGTTCTGCGGCATCCTAGGAAAACATTTGTACTTGGATTTATTACGAATATAAACGCAATAAAGATTCTGTCAAACAGATTATTAAATAATTTACAATTCAAGTATATTTTGACTTATAAGTTTTCTCAAGATCAATTGGAACTGTTATTTTATTGTGTACGATCTCGAGGGGGGCATAATAAAAATCCTAATGTCAAGCAGTTCCAATGGGCCTTGAGGAAACCTATGTTCATGAACAGCGTTAAAGCACCTGACAAAAGCAACTCTTTGAGTTCTGACATGACATTTCAAAACTCTGTTATGAGTTTTGCAGAAGCAGAAGAAACAGTGGACCTAAACTCAGTCAGCGTCTATGAAGAACCCATTAAAAACGTTAAATGTCTGCTGGAAAATAAAGACTCGTATTATAAAGATAATATTCTTTTCTACTTGTCTGGATTTATTGTCAGAAAAATTAGTTCTAAGTTGAAATGTGAAGAATGTATAAGACTGCTGATAGCCGATGATAGCAACCTTACCCCTTACACCCATTTTGTTGATTATATTTCAAAAGAAAATTTGGTCAGGGGTTCCTCAGATGTAATCAGGATAGTAAAATTTATGTACTCCCTTTTTAGAAATAAACAAAACATTGACAAAAACAATTTGGACACAAAAAGATGATCATATTAGCGTGTAGAACCTTTACTAATAACATATTTAAAGGCTATACTTCTAACAATGATTATGGTGAAGGCACTCACGAAATTAGATTAGTAATGTTAATAGATACCGTAGTTTATTTTACAAAATTGTATGCTTTAGTATAGCTAAAGAAAAGACATCATCAGCTATGTTTTCGAAACTTGATGTGCGTCAAAAATTAAATAAGTTAGTTCTAATTAGCAATGTTTAGCCCAGAATTGCAATATGTTATTCATAGCAAATGTAGTTTTATATCAAATGCAATATATTTTTATTAGAAACAGTAAGATACGTTGTAATTATATGCAGATAGGCTGTAAACTAAGATTTTTTTTGTACATATTCATCAATGTAAAAAATGTAAAGCTATGTAATAAACAATGTCGTTTTCATTTGTATTCTTGTTTAGTCAGTTTCCTTTATTTTATTGATAAAATAAAAACAAACTACTACAAAAAAGAGGTAATTATTACACCCTAACAAACAGGTATAGTTAGCGAAAATATGTATGCATAACTTTAATGTTACCGGTAACTTGTTTGTTGTTTATAGATCTGTACCAACGAAAAAAAGTGTACGAGCTTCTATTATGAACAACAGAAATTAAATTTATATTTACATTATTTTTAAATTAGTATCAGGTATTCAATTTAATCTGATTAATATAAAATACACAATTTTCATAACAATATTGTTTATGCGACGATCAAATCGGTTAAACTAATATTAAGATAACACTGCGAGTATGCAGGCGAAGTGGCTTTTGCCTTAATGTGGTGGGGCGAGCGTAGAGTTGAGCGGACCGAATTCAGTACACGCAGCCGGCAATCCAGTGTTATTATACATCGATGAATTATACAAGTACATAAGAATAACAAGTTGTTCTAGCTAATTATGCAAATTCAAAGTTACCTAAACGTCTTGGGTAAACCGGGGCAATCTTGTGTTTAATGGCGCGTTTGAAATATCCTTCCATAATTATATTTTCCTAATACATGGATTAACTCCACACTCGTTTATTCTGAATGCAGCATCCATTACGTGTTGTTGTAACACTAGAGGCTTTAGCGAATAACCCTATTCGTATGTAGAACTCAGATCGACTTGACATATATTCTGACGACTCTAATATATTCCCGTATCGAATGCCGATCCGAGTAGCAACACTACGATAATGCCAATCCGACTAGCAACACTACGATAATGAAACACTGTTTTAACAAACGAGTGTTGTTGTTTGACTACGTTCATTACTTTATCTCTATTTTCCAAATGTCTGTTACAGTAACAAAATCTATCATTTATAAAAATATACTGATTTTTTATACATTTCAGTTACTACTATAATAGGTATAATGTATAATGCGAACTCGAAAATCAACGAGGAAAGAAACATACGTGAAGATGTACAAGGTGATGGCCCTCCCCACACTTTTATATGGGGATGAGAATTGAACTTTAACAAAGTCCCAGGGCGGGCGTATTCAAGCAGCCGAAATTTCTCAGGCACGAGGCAGGATATACTCTTTAAGATCGCAATAGGAATGTCCATGTACGCCAGCAGGTGAATATTATGAGAATACTGAATAGAATTGCCCAATTTCCGGGAAAATGGTTGTGACATCTTAACCGAATGGATGACTGCGGCATCGACAAACAACTATGAAGTATCGTTAAATTGTTAATACCGGGCTGTCTGGCCGTGGTCCAGTGCTAAAATCTCTAGTAAACGTTTCGGGCATGTCATCGACGGCCATCATCCGTGCAAGTTGTAAGCTTGCGCTAACGTAAGGTGGCACTGTACTGTGGTCTATAATGTGTCGTCGATAACAGCAATAGATTTTCTATACACGTATAAAATTAAAAAAATAAAAATTATTTATTTACATCGTGTCCCTTTCAAATAAAATTATGCAAAGAAATTTTGAATTGAGATTATGAATGTAAAAATATGAAATGGGTATGTGTTTATTAGAGGGGTTGAATATAGAGATTGCGTCAAAAAGCTACCTTCTCCGGGTAAAAAGTTTATACGGAGTCGCCCCTGCACCCAACACGCACTCACACTCAGGCACACACACACACACACACACACACACACACACACACACACACACACACACACAGATGCATAATAGAGTCTCTTTATTGAGACTTATACTTGGTCTTTGTAAAACTTGACTATTTAATTGAAGCGTTTCAGACGCTTACTTGCAAACGTTTCTCGTCGCTCAAGGCTTTCCCGTGCTAATTTTAACGATAGTTTTCTGAAAGTGGTAATACCACAACCGTTGTTTAATACACAGAATTATCGTAAACTATTCGTTACTTTTTAACAAAGAAAGTTGGCTGAAGGTTAAATACAGAAATAGTTTCCATTTTTGTATTTTGTTTTTTGCTTCATCTTAGTCATTTCACGAAGGTTTATTCCTTTATCACCATACGTAGTGGCTTGAGAAAGCCAGTTAACAGTTCTTCTGTTAAGAACAAAAACTGTATCTTTTGTTCAATGCTCAAGCGGTAATAGAATTCAATGACAGACGCGGTGTTGATTTTTTTCTTCTTGTATTCTACTTAAATTGCTATTAGTTGTTCAATGCTCAAGAGGTAATGGAATTCAATGACAGACGCGGAGTTGACTTTGTTTTTCTTGTATTCTATTTAAATTGCTATTAGTTTTTCAATGGTCAAGCGGTAATGGAATTCAATGACAGACGCGGAGTTGGTTTTGTTCTTCTTGTATTTTACTTAAATTGCTATTAGTTGTTCAATGCTCAAGCGGTAATGGAATTCAATGACAGACGCGGAGTTGACTTTGTTCTTCTTGTATTCTACTTAAATTGCTATTAGTTTAACCGTCTAATTTCACATGTTCTTTTATGTGGCCACTCCGTTAAAAATGCCAATTTTCTGAGTTCTAGTTTTGGACCTATCATCTCCACCTTTCTCCATATTCTTTACTCTATTTTATCCTCCCGGCAAACTTTACATATATTTCCGTATAATCTAATATGCCCATAAAAGACATTTTTATTACAAACCACAACCTCTAACATTTTTCTCATTTTTGTAGAACGCGTTCTCTTTATTAAAATATTGTAACGAGAACCCTGACGAACAGCCGAGACCGTCCTCCACCCGTCCCTTGCCTAGTCGAGCAGGTGTAGCCTCAGTCAAGGCCGCGCTCAAGAATGTTCCAGGTTCTTCAAGAGCACGCTTAAGCTGGCGTGAAGTAGGAGGGAAAGCTATTTTGGACCTCTGCGGGACCTATAAAAGCAAGAGCGTCCAGCTTAGTTCAGTCAGTTCGTTGAGCGATTTTCCTTAGTGCGGATCGAGTAGTGGATGAAGTATTGTGGCGGAGTGTTATTGTGTTATAAATAGTGTGGAACTCTTATTGTTTGACGTTGTTACTGCGTGTGTACAAATCAATTGGAATTATTGTACGAGTTGATTACAAACTGTTATTTGTGATTAATTAAAGCTAGTTATTAGTGACTTCAATGGTGTCTGTATTTTGTTTCCACTGTACTACACGACGATCAGAGAGACTCGTAACAATATATAAACTTATGGCTACATATGTTTGTGGAACCACATTGTCAAAATTTAATTATAATAAGATTTACAACTGGCTCCATTTTTGTGTCCACTTTGTCAAATCTTTATTGTATTTTTTTTTAAATTAAAAACTATTGTAGTTCCGTGGAGTAACATTAATTTAATTTAATTACACAGTCTGGATTTTATCTCTGATTTTATTTCTAAAAAACCAAATGTCACTATTTTTTAATTATATTGTAGACATCCTTTTATTTTATTTTTTGTAGCGTAATATTTTTGTCTTTAATCGGTGTACAAGTCACTGCACGTAACACAAGCATGTGGTTAATATCATTCACTATCTCTTAAACGTTTCGTTTTTCTTAAACAAACAAGCGACCACAAACCATTTACGCGTTTAATCGTAATTGTAGATAATTAGATATTATTGTAGAGTACAGACCGTAAAACGTATGACTTAGAATTTGACTTACTAGCCATTCTGAGGAAATACGAGTTGAAACGGGTGAGGAATTCATAATATAAACAAACAAAAATTAAATGAACACATCAAAATTAGTTACACTATTGCATTAGTTACGTAACAAACATACATGTGACTGAAATTCTATATACGGAATAACAAGGTACTACTACATTCAGACTTGTCATCCGTAGTGTACTGAAAAACTTTTGATAGGCCAAAACAATTAACAAGGTTTAAACCAAGAGAATTTTAAATTTAAATAAGCTACATAATAAATGAAAAATAAACCGGTATCCGCTTTGTTATAATTAAGCAGTATTTGTTAAACCTGAAAGATATCCTAATATAACATAATATTTAGAATAAAAGGTATTATGTCTTTCCAAAAATAATCCAGTAAAGGCCGCACGAAGAAGAAGAAACAAATGGGTAGATTAAACAAGAACTTGACAGGATTTAGTTGTAAACGTTAAATATAACATGTAATTAAGGTTTAATTCGTTGCTGAAGGTTTAAAGTGCTTACAGTTAATCAGGTGATCAACAGAACGTTAATCTTATATTCCAAGTGGGTTTATTTAAAGGGGCAAAACACATAGGTGTAAACTTGCCTCATGGCTTTCATACACGAATACACATATTTTATAAAAACACAGTTTTTATACAAATGTCATTTAATTTTGAATTATTTTTGTAGTTCACTTGTTCTGACGCGGCTACGGATTTACAGCAGTCGAACGTTAACTTGATGTTTGGCTGCTAAGTATAGTACTTACAAATTCAAACCTTAGTATAGCCTAAAGGTTTTTGGTATTGCAAAAATGTGATAAAATTAATCGACCCGCATTTGGAAAACAAACGCTTATATTCTAAATTATTTTTTTAATAATTACATAAAATGCACTAGATAATGTCCAAGATTATTTTGTACAATGTTCTCAAAGAATATGTATATATAATTTACTCGAATATTAATAAAATAATAATTCAAGCTTTGACAAAATAAAAACTGAATTACGTGCATTATATATGTCTAGAATATTAATAAATTTAATAATGGCGATGCCAGTGTTATTGTATGGTTCTGAGACATGGACCGGTTCGTAAATACAGCCATCGGAGATGAGATTCTTGCAATCTGTTTAAGGCTGTACGCAAAGAGACAGACTCTATAGTGAAGACATTCGTTGAACATTTTTAATAACCAAGATCGTGTTGGAGAGAGCAAAGAGAGGTGGACAGCTCATCTGAGTAGCATGCCACATAGCAGGTGGCCCAAGGAAGTTTTGCAATACAAGACTGTTAGACAGCGAAGTATAGGAATACCTAGGAAGCGTCGGTGTAGTGGATATATTCCTTTGGGGAAAGACTAAATTCAATTACTGATACCGTATTAAGCCCAGGCGTTTTTAACCTATTATTATTAATCCTACGTTGTGTAAAGGGAATGTAATTTGTTAAATAACATTTTATATTTTCCTGATCTTTTAAAATAATTTTCTACTGTTTTTTTTTTTTTAATTAAAGAGTCCATTATCTTTTGACATAACCGTTATTTCCTCTTATGGTTTTTATTATATCAACTTTTTATTACAATTTTCATTGGATAAAGGACCTATCGGGAGACGATTAATCATTGCACGAAAACTCCGTAACTTTATATGCCATAACGTTAGAGATTGTTTATGTATAACGGTATCAGTAAAAGCAGGTTTTCTATATATCCGAAAACTAAGATTATTTTGTAACCTAAGTGAGAGCCAAAAAAAATTCCACTTTTTCATATTTTCTGTTCTCTATTTGAAAATTATAGAGTACTATAAAACGAATTAATATAATCTAAAAACATGTGAAGCTGCCTATCCGTTCCTGTCCAGATACAAAATACATCGTCAACATACCTTGTCCAATGAAAAACATATTCCTTTGCAACCGGTGATTCGCCTAGTCCTTGATAGAAGAAGAAGAAGAAGAAGAAGAAGAAGAAGAAGAAGAAGAAGAAGAAGAAGAAGAAGAAGAAGAAGAAGAAGAAGAAGAAGAAGTAGGAGGAGGAGTAGGAGGAGGAGGAGGAGGAGGAGGAGGAGGAGGAGGAGGAGGAGGAGGAGGAGGAGGAAAAGAAGAAGAAACTTAATGAGAATTGAAGAAATTCTTTCTAGGAATTTACGTAAAGCCGTTTATTTGATACAATAAACAAGATAACGTACACAAGAGAGTACATATAAAATATACCAATAAAGTACTTACATAAATGTGGATACAGAACAAGAAATGTCCAAGCGTTCCTTTCTATAATTTGTTTTTTATAATCGAGTAAACAAACAGTTTAGTACACCGTACGTATTTTTTTTGCAACTAATGAAAATAAAAACGTTAGTTTTCTCTTATTGTTTGAATTGCTGTCCTACAAAGCAATGCAATTAACAAAAGTACTTTCCAGCGTAGTAATCGGAAATAATTACACTGGACTGGCGTGATGTTACCTTCTATTAAATTGAATTCATCAGCTGTGTCTCTGATGACGCGCGGATAAACATCATTAGGAGTTGAACACGCCGCGCCGTCCGGACCGGTTCTTCGTCCTGCGCGACAATTACTCGTAATTGTTCCATAAACCCGCAGCTGGCCACTGGAAACGCCATAACAGCACCTGCCGGCCAACACTTGTCGTTGACAATCGCCGATTTGCTGAAGTCGTTAAAAGCTTTTAGTTATGCAACTGAACAGTCGCTCAATAAAATTATCTTTTTCTAACCAAAACTTATCAAAGATATGATCAATTTAAGTAGCACTGTTCTCCAGGGGTACCAATCTCCCCAACCCCTATGACGCTTCACCCCAATTTTATAAAAAAATCCCCCCTTTTTCGTCGTCAAATTCGTGGAATTCCAGACAATGCCACTGGTGGCTGGGATGGCGTGACTCTGCCAGGCAACGACCTTGATACCGTCCCGCGCCCGTCGACACGCTGCGCACACACGGAAAAAAGGATCTAGTCTTCTACTCGATGCTTCAAACAGGTTACAGATGGGGTTTAAGGTTTCCCCCTGTGGCGGCGCGTCTACAGTTTCCTGTTCGATGCTCGACAAGAATACGTTGTAAGTTCGTATCTCTCCGGATACCTGTCAATGAATCAGGCATCACTTCCATGCCGGGCACTGATTGTGTCGATGAACGGCATTCATTGTAACAAAGTACGTCTGTTATCCCTAACCAGATTCGGCGGCACCATTCTCTTATATGTTTCTCTGCTTCCTTATCGATGTTAGGCATCCTCAGTGCTTGCTATAAGCTGCCACACGGTGACACCTTAAACGCGATCTGTGCGCCTGTTTGAAGCATCGAGTAGAAGACTTTTTCACTGCACAACGCGCCTACAGCCCGGTCGAAAAAATCAACTGTGTAGATTTATAGTGCGTGTGATACGTGTCCGTTATAAGGTTTTTACAGTTTTGTAAAATTGGGGAAGATTTTTCATGCAATAGTAAAAAAAGTCCCCCCCCCCAAATTTTATAAATGTTGCCAATGGCGACACGATCCCTCCTGAAGGTACCCCTGCTATTCTGGATAATATTAACGAATCAAGACATACTGCATAAGACTGAACTCTGTGGCTCTGGTGTAGGTGATGAAGTGTGTGTGTGTGTGTGTGTGTGTGTGTGTGTGTGTGTGTGTGTGTGTGTGTGTGTGTGTGTGTGTCTGTGTTGGTATCGTTTGTTTGTCAAGGACAATGATTCATCAGGCTCTAAAGCCCTGTTCACAGTACAAACAAGTGTCCATCACAAAGGCAAACTACACAGTTTGTAATATTATTGTACAGTAGTCTGCTTTTTACCGTTATTTTATGACAATAAGTTGTTCCCAATATTCCGCCGGAATCAGTAATAGTTACGGACAATGCGCCGTATCATTCTGTTTTAGTCATTCTGTTATGTCTATCCCTCCTTTCGTCAGTGCAGACGGTGCCTGCCCTCTTCTTGGGGTTTTCCTGAAAACCTTGGGCATTTTCAAATGTATTTTTGAGTGGCAAGCATTCTTCAATGTCTTCTTCAGTAATCTGTAGTTCTTCTATGTCTTTATTCAAATATCTATAATAATAATAATAATAATAATAATATTATTATTATTATTATTATTATTTTAAAAGGTAAACAATGTTTTATGCACAGTCAGAGGAAACCGTCTGTCCCTTGAAGCGTGGCTCTCTCACCAATTTAAAAAGCCACCTTTCAGACATTCATATATATCCTGGAACTACTTAGCGTATTACTTCAAGGTGGATCCTACGCTAATGATAACAATAATAATAATAATAATAATGAATCTTAGTAGACCAGTGGGTACAGTGGCTGGCTACGAATCTAGATCCTGAGTTCAATTCCCGGGCGCCTCATAAAATCAAGGTGTGTTTTTCAGCCTCCAGGTCGACTCAGCCTGTGGTAATGAGTACCTAGGATAACATTCTGTAGGATGGACAGCTGGGGCGTAGTTCTGGCCACACTACCGTCTTTGTATGCCGAACGGTTCAAATAAGAGCCTACCCTGCCTAACTCCTGGACTGCTTAAACGGTAAAGAATGGGCCATACTACTGCTCCTACTACTACTACTACTACTACTACTACTACTACTACTACTACTACTACTACTAATAATAATAATAATAATAATAATAATAATAATAATAAAAAGACAGCCATAATAAAGAGAAAACAAAGTATATTCCGATGATAATGGATGAGAGAAGAAAGAAAGGAAGAATAAGATTAGGCAATCACAGTTTTGAGGAGGTCCAAGAAATCATATTCCTCGGAAGCACAATTACAGAGAATAATGAAACAAGTGAAGAAATCAAAGCAAGAATAGCATCAGGGAACAGACGCTACTACGAATTAAAAAATATTTTCCAATACAGGAATGAATCAAAAAATCTCAAAAAGAAAATATACACCACAGTAATCAGACCTACAGTAACATATGCAAGCATATGGAGAGACATGAGTACTAAAGTTAGGAGATATGAAAAACCTTGGTTTTTTCGAGAGGAAAATTCTGGGAAAAATGTATGGACCAGTGGAGGACGGAGAGATGTGGAGGATAAGAAAGAATCATGAATTAAGAGACCTATATGGAGAAGGGACATCGTTGCGGCAGTGAAAGCGCAAATGTTGAGATGGTTGGGGCACGTGGTGAGAATGAGAAGTAATCGAGGCCCAAAAATGGCATTGGAAAGAAAGCCGGAGGGAGTAAAGAGGAGAGGACGTCCGAGGAGAAGATGGTATGAAGATGCGGAAGAGGATTTGAGGGAGATGCATATGGCAGGTTGGAGGAGTAAGACTCTGGACAGAGAGGAATGGAGGAGAATCATTGAGCAGGCCAGATTTCTACAGGAACCGTAGTACCAGAAGACGAAGAAGAAGAAGACACTACCGCCATAATAATATTAATAATAATTTCCTGTGGTTGATCAGTAATTGAAACCCGAAGCCGTTTTGTGGGCAACAAATATGGAACAGCTCACACGTGTTCAGCAGCTGGCGTATTTGATGCTCACTCATTGACTGCCGCGGTTTTCTGAGTGGTTGTATAAGATTTACGGTACCTGCAAATTTTATGGCTGAACGTGATCTGGCGCTTTCCAGATGCACCCTTAAAATTTTACAAGCCCCTGGTACTGTTTGTTGATTAATAGACTTGTGCAAGCCAAACGGAAAGGTTTCGTTTTTGTTTCTGATAACTTTACAAACTACCGTTTTGATTGCGTTTACCTTGTGCTCGCGTTCAGTTGACCGTGTACGTAGGCCTACAATATCGCTAACAAATCAAATACTGTTTTACGGTCGACCTTCAGATTTAATTTAGTCCGAGGAGAGTAACAACAACCTTCGTCAATGTTACTCAACATCGTCACGCGCAACCGAACAATTTTCTTTTACAAATACAGAAATCCAGTAGCCGCGCTTTACAATCGACAATGATTCTATAATTATTGACTAATATAACTATTTTCACTTAGTTACACACGCTAACTAATAACCACGTAATGCCGCGTCGCTTTGTTTCACAGCTCCCAAACATACTCGATACTAGATAAAATTGTCTATCTACATAGTTATAGAAGCCAGAGACTATCTTTTCTGTCAGAGCCTTTCAACATATATTTTCAATAAGTTCAATTTCCTGACGTATTACTTGCTACTTCGAGTACAATAATTTCCTTTATTTATTTCATTCATCATCATCATCATCATCATCATCATCATCATCATCATCATCATCATCATCATCATCATCATCATCATCATCATCATCAACATCAACATCATCATCATCATCATCATCATCTTCTTCAAGGATTAAACCAAGGATGGTTTTTCGAAGGCTTACGCGGCCGATGTCATTTTGATTATAATTATTTCCCGGTCTGTTTGGCCGTGGTCCAAAGTTTGTTACAAAACCAGACGTTTCGGCAGTGGCACTGACTGCATCTTCAGTGGAAACGAGTCAACGCTAACGTGGGATCTCATAACGTATATCATTCCACGTTAGCGTTGACTCGTTTCCACTGAAGTTGGCAGTCAGTGGCAGTGCAGAAACGTCTGGTTTTGTCACCAACTTTGGACCACGGCCAAACGGACCGGGAAATAATTTTAATCAAGGACGGTTTGTTCCGGTCTCAAACAGGCAAATATTAGATCTGGTCACTCCAGCGCTTCCTCGGACGCCCCATACCTCTCCGTCCCATCGGCTTATAGTTCCACAGTCGTTTGGGGATGCAGCAATCATCCATTCGGCAAGCACGTTCCCATCAATTCAACCGATACTGGGCGATCCTGTCGACTATACTCATAATATTCAGTTCCAGCCGAATATCTGTGTTTCTTCTATGATCATGGAGAGTATACCCTGCCACGTGCCTGAGAAATCTCACTTCAGCCGCTTTGATGCGACTGGCCTGGCCTTTCGTTAGAGTCCAATTCTCAGACCAATAAAGAACTGTGGGCAGGGCCATCACCTTGCAGAATTTTAGGTGTGTTTCTTTACTTTCTGACTTAATAGTTCGCCTGATGATCCCGCACATAAGGTTGAACTAATGCAACTCTGTAGCCCAGGTATTCAAAGTTACTGACTTGTTCCAGGACAGAACCATCTATATGAATTTTTGCCTGTACGGGATCAGTTCCACGAAAAGCGATCACCTTCTTGGTCTGACGTGTGGTTATTTGTAAGCCAGAGTCTTTGCGGATTCGATTTAAAAAATGTATACCCATCTACAACCTGTTTTCCGAGTTTGACAGAATAGCTTGATTGACAGATCGTCTGCAAACAACAAAGTGTAAATTCAGAGTGACCAATCATAAAATCACCTGGAAAACACATCTGCCAATTTTGTATGACATCGTCAAAATATAAAATAAAAAAGAGAAGGTGATAATGGACACTCTTGTCGTACTCCGCAATTGAATAGGCTAACTTTAGGAGCTGTTCTCGTTTTTCCCTGCTTTAATTAGAATTTTATTCTTCACATAAAGTCTCTGTGTAGGTCTAATTAGACCCTTTATTTCGTTCGAGTTAATAATTTATTTTTTCTCTCATTACTCGGCAAAACATTTCGGGGTACTAAAACTTATTCTAATGTTTAGATCGGCGTTTCTGTTATTGTCTGAACTGGATTTTTGCCATTGGTCTCTACTGTGATGATGACGACTGCTTGAGCAGCAGAAACATCGGGCAATAACAGAGTCGCCCGATTGGTACGATAGTTTTAATGAATAATACTATAGACTTAATAATACTATTCGAAATTATGCAATTTTTGAAGTTAGAACTGCATATACGGCACTATGATGCCCGGTTCACTCCCGTACACCTCGCCCTCTAGGGTAGTAAACTGATTCGTTGCGTCACAAATAGCTGAAACAAAAATGTAGTGTTGCCAGGTTAATCAAACTTCTGTTCCCTTACATAGCTACCCAAAAGTTTCCCCACTACCACAAATATGTGCCCTTTAAGCAGAGCGTCATATTTTTAAGAATGTGAGTATATTCGAAATGTTTTAATTCCATTACAAGGATAATGTAACTATTAGAAATAATTTTATTTGTAATAAAAGAAAGTTTACTCACATGCTGAGAGATTGAGCTGAATACTTTTGCTTTTCTTGTACACAATCCATTATTAGTCTAATATATTTACACAATTTTCCAATTTTGTTTTTAATTCATAAAAATAATTAACAATCAGTGACACCTGTTTTTGAAGTGATACCTTCATACACGGCACAACGGCTCATTTCCGTACATCTCGCGTTCTTAGACCATTAAAATTGATTTGAAGTGTAACGAAAATTCAGTGCTGCCAGGTCAATCAGACCTCTTTACCCCATTTAGCTATCCTTTGTCAGACTTGCAGAGTATTTCAAATAACACTTTCGAAGTATACAGTTTTTGTCCATTACGTACATTAACTTTTTAATACAATTTTAAATAACCTCCTATAATATTTTTGTTAAGAATGTTTACGTATGGTGCCACTGAAAAATCGACACCATTAATAGGACGTTTTTAATCTAATACATACAGCGGAGGCGTCTTGTGTGTTTTTTTTTTCATAACAAAAAATACTTCTTACTTTTCGAATAAATTTAAGGTGTTTGTTTTGCACTCGAGTAAAAGTGAAAAGTCGCTGTTGACGCCAACCATTCAATTGACTAATGGCCTCAACGCGGATTACAGTCGAGGCCGACTGCTTCGCGGAAATTAAGGCGCGAAACAGATGTCGCGCTTGACACGCCGGTGAAATATTCAGGCATCGGTTTGAATTTACCCAAACCCATTGCGGCAAGCAAATGTTTAGTGGCACTTTTGCACCTCTAAAGTCGATCGTGTTTTCTTACGTGTAAAAAAATACGCCCACGCCCGTAACCGCCACATACTTCACGTATGTTTTACCTCCACAGTACATTTTCGATGTTTTATATAATATGCGATTGTATCGATAAATTACGATGTGGAAAAGAAGAAGTGTACTCATTGTAAATTGTCCTATTTCTTAATGCAAAGGGAAAGTACGTGTTGTTTTCATTTGTGAGGTTAGGTGACAACGGTTTTTGGATTTTAGTTTACTGCTGAAATAAATAAAAGTCATGGTTGAGAAAAGCATAATGTCTAATGTGTATGTATATAATGCTTATAACAGAGTGACACCTAAAATAAAGAACCTAACGTTTTTGAGTTAACGGGTATTTGTTATAATATATTACAAGTAAATATCTCTAGTTCATATAGAAATGTTAATAGTAAAATGTTGTAAATTGATTTACAAATGTTATGGTATTACTGGAATATACGAACAACAACGTGTTTTTGTTGTGATCAGGCTGCGAAACACGACTTGCGGCAGCTGATCCTATCAGACACGACCTTTGCTCATTCATATTTGATTCGAACCGTAAAGCGTTGAAAGCGATGAAAAGGTAATACCGTACGTAGAGTTTGGGAATGATTTTTCCTTTATCAGAGAATACGAGTATGAGATAAGCGATTCCACAAAACGTAAGCTTTAGTGGCGCTACGCATTTTCTGTTCAACACCATTTGAACTTTGTTAAACAGAAAAAGCTAATAATCGCGTCACTGCGCAGACTTTTTAAATATCTTTTAATTTAGCGGTGACACTTAAGGGGAGGGGATATCTAACCTGATTTCAATGTGTCGCCGCTATGATTCATATTACCCCCTCAGACAGGGTAATAGCTTTTGCGGAAAATTTTCTCTCCCGTTAAAATAAAAATGACAAAATGTAATAGAACAAGCTTACCACATTGTTTGAACGGGTTTAACGGTGAAACTCGACATCGTATACCGTTGCAAATAAGTTCTCTTTAGCCATGACAATTGTATAAACGTTTTATACTCCTGTTCAAATGCAAATAGGTTTTATTAAAAGTCAATTTCGTTAGGACTTAACATCAATATAAACATATTTTTTATAAGCTTTCTATGTGCATACAAATAGGCTCCTTAACAGTTAATGATGTTACTAATTTAACATCTTCAGCTAACTCTGTTCTATTGACGTCCAGTTAATAGAAATTAAACAGTTATGTTAATGTGTTGTTAAACTACGTTACACGTTTTAATTGTTTTTTAATACTGTACAAAAACTTTGCAAGGATTAAAAGCCTTTAGAATGTAAATTACTCTGTAGCGTCTATTTAATTCAAATAATTTTTAGGACAGATTACATAATTAAAAAAAATAAACTTATCGAATCTAAATAATTGTTTGAAGCATGTAGTGACTGAAATTTTAGGAAGATCGTAATATTATATTGTAATATATGCTATACGAGTAATATGTAATATGTAATATTGTAATACAGAGAAACGAGGAACCTAAGCTGAGATGGATTGAACATATAGGTAGAACGAAAGCGAAAAGGCTACCTCAACAAGTTTTTACAATTCGCGCTTAAAGGGAAAAGACATGGAGGAAGACCACGCAAAAGATGGCTTGAAAATGGAGATCGGACCAGGTGATGTCGCCTAATCCTGGAACAAAGAAGAAGAAGAAGAAGAAGAAGAAGAAGAAGAAGAAGAAGAAGAAGAAGAAGAAGAAGAAGAAGAAGAAGAAGAAGAAGAAGAATGTTAGATACAAATATTACTTTTTTTTTACATTATTCATTAAAGAAAACATGACTCGTGTTGGAAAAATATAACACTGAATAAATGAATACAACGATTTTTACACTTAATGACAATCATAGGTAGAATAAAAAAAAACGAAACTAAAAAGCAAACTGAACTCAGTGTTGTTGTTAAATTCAGTCATTTCCTTTTCTTCATTCATAAACATGCTAAAGCTATACTTAAAATGATGTTCAAAAGGATGGGTTTTATTACTATGGAATTATATTTAAACCTAACCTTGTGAACGAAAACATTAAGGTCCTTTGCAAAGGTGATGGGATTAAAATAGAACGCCTGTTTTTACGGATTGAATTTTAACCGTATACTCTTATAAATAAGCAATTTAAAAACACTTGTAAATACAGTAAACACGGGATCATATATATATACTAAAACTAACCCGCTTAGCTGCGGGTGGGCTGTAAAACTAATAAAGGCAAAAAGCGATGTTTGTATCAAAAAGGGAGGCATGTATAGTAACCCGCAAAGGCCACCCGGCCATACTTCGAGTTGGGTTTTTATTGAAAAATTACACAAAAGGGCGAGATTTTTTAAAAGGTTATTGGTTTCCCCAAATCCTTGCAGTTTGCCTTTTAACCTATCAAAACCCATGTTTGCTGCCACAGAGGCAGGGCTTAAACAATCATATTACTAGAAATGTTTTGTATAAGAAATATTGCGACAATACATATATTTGCATATTTAACTAGGGCATTGTTTTGTAAATAATTAGTGTAAAGAGAGAAGGATAAATAGTTTTAAAAATGTAGTGCTTGAATGTACAGGCGTGGACATGCAGAATTGTTACAGTGAAGTTGTGTGTATGTGTGTCTATGTGTGAACCAGCACGAACCTGCATTGTATACTACGATGGGAGAGATGTCTTTGTGTACAAATGAATTGTTAGTTTTTATTATTAAATTAGGTATTGACATTATTAAAATAAATTCATAAATATGTTTTCACCTGTTACAAAAGACACATCACAATTCTAAAAACGCCATTAGAATAAGGGCATTTAAACGCGTTTGGTGAGGCAAAATTATTGCATAAAAGTGCGATAATAAAGACATCATACAAATTAAAGTTAATTGTTACCACAATTAGTGAATTGTTATATATAAATGACAAGTGAAAAATTACGAGGACAATGCAAGCACTCGCCTAAAGATCAAGTTTTTGGTTATCGCAAAACAGACTAAAAAGTGATCGGTTTTTTAACACGAGAGACGCTATACACGAATTAACAAAACTGAACAATATTTTACAATATTCTCCGGCAATTTTTGACGAGACTCAGACTCAAAAAATCTTCACACGAGGACACTATGTCCGCCTGCTAGTTGAATTGAACTCATCATCATCACCATCATCTGCAATACACCACGATTGATGGAGGAGTACAGGACCACCATCAACAACAGGCTATAGAATATCGAGGAAGCGTCATCATAATTAAACTCGTCATTGTCATCTTTCAGGAGACACGCGCACACGCGCGTGCGCACACGCACACAAAACGATAACTTCAACAATACGCAGGTGACAAACGAACAATTATATTTTCGTGTTAAACTAAAAACTCATAAAGAACAGAATGTGAGATAAAGTAATATAAAGACTTAAATGGAAATAGTGTAAAATATTCAGAGTAATAGACGTAATTGTAAGTTGGTGTTAAAAATAATTGTATTCTGTTTAATTTAAAAATTGCGTATATCATTATAAAAAAATAATTATTCTTAAAGTAAATATAATTTTTATTAAAATATTAATAGTAAACCTACAATTTGTATTTAATAAAGATAATAATATTTTATAAATGATTTGCTAATAATTAAAAATCTAATAAAGATTCAAAGTCAGACACCCAACCAATATAAAATAATTTTATAATTTGTTCATCATGTATGTTAAGTATTTATGACTATATGTTATTATGTGTGCTGAATAACAAAGATACGTTATGTTTTCAGAGTGTAACTTATAAAAGATAATATTTTGAATTCTCTAGTTTAAAATTTTAATAATCGATTAACTTTTTTTCCAATATTTAATAAACCGTTGATTGATTCTTTTACCATGTTTTAATTAATTATTTCATGTCATCAACGTCTCACTTCTCTATTTAAAAGTAAGTTTGTTTTACAACCACATATTTTTTAACGCAACGAGAACACAAAAATCCTATACCAGGCCGGTGTTTTACACTATACAGTTGCGTTGGGTACATGGACAGAAGTGTATTCATTTTATAATATTTGTAACGTTGCAATATACGACAATGAAAAACGATTAAAACAAAAAATAAACAGTATTATAATGTAAACCGATAAATTAACACGTTATCTGTTATTGCACTAAAATTATATGTGATATTTACTACATATCAATACCGATTATCGCATAATCGAAATATCGAAAATTAGTGAAGGCACGATTATCGGAAAAGTACCTTTTTACCACAAGGCCAGTGTTATTTCTATTTCTCTACGGCCTTCTATTTTAGCCTACATTACTGGCTGGATCACATGATCAAGATATTTTTGACGTTAAACAACTTTTAATAGAGGTTTCAATGCAACGAGTTTTGCCCTAGTTGTGACCGCTACATTGGTTTGCGTAGTTGTCCAGAGTATTCTGTGCAACCACATCCCCCGCTAATGCCTCCAAGCAATTGATTGTAACAGCTTCGACGTCCATAGTGCACCAACGCGGATTGTACATAGCATCTAATTATTTTTTGACGGAGTATTGTGTTGACTTTACCATTACACAGAAAATAAAAATGTTCGTAATTTTTGAAATGTTGCGCGGGCTAATGCAATACTGCTCCATAACGGCTTTTCTGTATCAAAACGTTCGGTGATACAGCATAAGAAATCTTTAAAGTAAGGGAAACCCTTTCGATTACTTCCTCTGTAATCGTTTTTTGCAAATATCTTGAGAAATATTCACTTTTACAAGATTTGTTTAAGAATACAAATTTAAAATTAAAATGATTCCTAATGACATGAGATTATTACCTTTAATTTGAATAAATCAAGATACAATATTTTGAAATCAGAGTTTTCGTATTGTTTTTAACTCTTATACTTCAAGTTCGTAAACTTTCATGGTCGGCTTCAACATTCTTAAGATTGCTATTATCAGCCAGGCTGTCAGGCCGTGGTCTACAGTTATTGCTATTATCAGCCAGGCTGTCAGGCCGTGGTCTATAGTTATTGCTATTATTAGCCAGGCTGTCAGGCCGTGGTCTACAGTTATTGTTATTATCAGCCAGTCTGTCAGGCCGTGGTCTACAGTTATTGCTATTATCAGCCAGTCTGTCAGGCCGTGGTCTACAGTTATTGCTATTATCAGCCAGGCTGTCAGTCCGTGGTCTACAATTATTGCTATTATCAGCCAGGCTGTCAGGCCGTGGTCTACAGTTATTGCTATTATCAGCTAGGCTGTCAGGCCGTGGTCTACAGTTATTGCTATTTAAAGTACTGTTTTTAGGTAAGGGTGACAACTGAAGACCGTGAATTTTTGACGATAATATTTGGTATAAATTTTTTATATTTTTCATTAGTTTTAGAATTTTTACTTTCGTGTTCCATAAGAAAATGGGAGTATGGTGATAGCGAAAAAAATCGTGTTCCAGATAACGACTGATTCTGATTTCACTGCCCTTCAAATCATGAAGAAAAGTAATTTTCTGAGAAGTGTCTGTGTGTAGAATTTTATTTGGCGAACAATAACTTCCGAAAAGTCAAACAGAATCAAACAATTTTTTCCATATATTCCTGAGTTGGAGAGAACTCAGGGCCTGTTTACTTTAGTGAAGATTCGTTAAAGTGAAGGGGTAGTTTATCGGCAACGATTTATGTTTTAACAAGAGTAATTTTTGCTTTGGCGAACGATAACTCCCGCAAATTCAAACAGAATCAAATAATTTTTGCATATGTGCCTGAGTTGTAGAAGACTCAAAGTCTATTGATTTTGGTGAAGATCGGTTAAGAGGAAGGGGTAGTTTACCTGCAACGTTTTATGTTTTAAAAAGAGTAAAGTACTTAATTTTTATAAATAAAGTATCATGAAATGAAGGTCGTAATAATCCACTGTAGAAAGGTAGATTAAATATCTACAAATTAAAAGTGTAGTTGAAGGGGGAGGGGTTATTTTTCTATAAATGAAAATGATAGTTGAAGGGGAGGGGATAATTTTGTATGTGTGTACTACGTTGTTGCAAACAGGACTAGTTTGTTGTTAAAATTCCTTCCCGGGCTGTTTGGTCGTGGTCCAATGTTCTCTGCAAAACCAGACGTTTCAGCAGTCCCATCGACTGCCATCATCAGTGAAATTCGAGTGCGCTAACTTGTGGTGGTATACGTTAGTGACCACAGTACTGTGGTTAAGGCTGAAGAAAGAAGTAGTTTCTATGGAAACATTTCATTTCGAAAATGATTTTAAATATAAATCTTAGAACATGGAAGTCATGTGTGGGTCTCCATACCGATATTTATTCTTATAATTAGTTTAAAATTAATTGCATATAAACAACGTAAAATTATTAGGGCTACATAAAAACTCATATATAGGCCCACATCGAAATTCTGGGTAAGCCTCTCTGCAATAAGCATCCTTATTCATTGCTGCAAGCTGCGATAGTATAGGGAAATATTGTTTCCAAGCAAATTATTTGTTAATAAATACGTCAACTAATGTAACGATGGCACGGCTAACCTAGTCAGTATGTGTGGTTAGTGTTAGAGAAAGCTGTGAGTGACCCCACAGCGAATACACCGGGTCGGACGAGTGTAAAGAGACTTCCTTACAATGCAGGGTATTACATAAAGTAGGAGTATTTGATGTCCCTTGTACAAAGGAATGCCTGTCACACGTTAGATACTTTATGTGCAGGTTGGTGTACATTCGTTTATCAAATAGGTACAAAGGCATACTCGACACGAATATCGTTGCGTATTTAGCGTAGGAGAAATGTGGTGCATCAAAGGTACGCGCAGCAGGAAAATAGCTCAAGTATCAGAGATTCTCCTCGCCTTTACATATGGCATTCTTATGTCATGAGTGACGCGCGCATAGCAAATGGATCTTGTATTAAATGTGCGCGAGTGCATGCGTGTCTGTGTAAATCTATTTATATTTATTTATTTTAGTCTTTCTATTCTTTGGAAGAGTTGTATCCATTCTTGGCATTGTCAGATCATGTTTCTCTGCAGAGAATCGGCCGGTTTCATGCTCTACAAATTAGTCGGTACTTCTTTTGCTTACATTGTAATTACTTCCATGTTCCGTAAGGAAATGAAAGTACGGTGATCGTGAAAAAAATCGTGTTCGAGATAAGGGCTGATTCTGGTTTTACTACCCTCAAAACATGAAGAAAAGTCATTTTCCGAAAAATGTGTGTGTGTGTAGAATTTTTTTATATGGCGAACGATAACTGCTGTAAATTCAAACAGAATCAAATAATTTTTTCATATATGCCCAAGTTATGGAGGACTCAAGGTTTATTGATTTTGGTGAAAATCGGTTTTGGGGAAGGGGGTAGTTAACAAGAGTAAAGTGCTTAATTTTGATAAATGACGTATCCTTAAAAGAAGGACATAATAATTCACTGTTGAAAGATAGATTAAATATCTGTAAATGGAAAAAGTAGTTGAAGGGGGAGGGAATAAATTTTTATAAATGAAAATGTAAGTTGAAGGGGGAGGGGATAATTTTTTATATGAGTACTACGTTATCGGCAACAAAGAAATAGTTTCTCTGGAAATATTTTATTTTAATTTGTCAATCATAAAACTTGATTTACAAGGAACACACCTAACTTGTTAGAAATTATCGAACCGAATTTATGTAAATGATTTTAAATATAAATCTTAGAACATGGAAGTCATATATAGTTCTCCATACCGACATTTTTCTTCAGTACTTCCGATATTGGTGTTTTCTCTCTAGCCCTCAATAACATTATCATCATTATCTCCAACAAGGATTAATCAAAAAATGGTTTATTCCGGTCCTAAAGAGATAGTCTAGAGCTAGGTCACTCCAACGCTTCTTCGGACGTCCCAAATCTCTCCGTGCTTTGGCTTGTAATATCCCCCGCAAAAAATTGTTTTTGCTGCGGCCATCCATTCGGATAAGATGTTCCAACCCTCAGTACCATCCTCTGCAATATGTTCGTTATACCTGCTTACTTATTATAACTTTCTGGCCCTTCTCTGATACCTTGTGTAAGTACACAAAGTACGACCTCTCTCTTAGCGATTGCATAGTCGCCTCTGCCTAGTGAATTACGTTTTATGAAAAGATTCATAAGTCTAGTATGTTTTTCTGAACCTGTCACAGATATTGTCAAGAAGTAAAAGAACGTGCTTTAAATTGTCTATATCTTACTCTAAGATACGTCTGCAAAACACATGTAAACGCCAGAATTCAGCTATGATAAAATATGTTTTATCGCTTTCTTATACGGCTAATAACATTGTCTAGACAAGTCAGAACACGTTAAAAAAAGCAATGTTAGGTTACCAATGTGACAAACCAATGTAAAGGTTAGTTTGATAACATCCTGAACAATATGGACTAACGATATCAAATTACATCCAATCAAGGGGAAACCTTATACCTATTGTCCCATGTTTTGGCAGGAAATACCCGGGACAGTACAGAAAACAGCCTACAAATATCTGAAAAGTAATATTTCTTTGGTTTGAGTTAATACAAAGTTACTACTACTACTATTATTACTACCTCCTGTGGCTATACAATTTTTGTAGGGTCTCAAGCCACCAATTTATTCCTGTCCTGTGCTGTTATTTTCCAGTTTTTTTGTTTCCTTAACTCCTCCAGGTCTCTTTTATTTACCTAAAAATCCTATTCTAATTTGCCTGGCAGCCTTTTTTTGTACATGTATTTTTTGATATCTCTCTCATTAATTGATCAAAAACAATACCAAGCCAGTCTAATTTTCTAGCTCTATTTTTCCTTGACATGTTAGCCTGAAGTGTTATTCTTCTAACTTCTTCGATTTTTCTTACTCACCGTCTGTTACCCTCTTGTCTTATACCTCTCTAATGATATTCTTTAGGACTTTGTTCTCATCTCACCAAAACACTTTGTTCTGGTGTTGTCTTACTCTAAGAAACACCTTTAGTGAAGCCCTAATCTTATAAGTGGAGAAAAAAATTAAGATGAAGTAGAAGAAGAAAAACAAAGAAAAAGAAAAAGAAAAAGAAAAAGAAGAAGAAGAAGAAGAAGAAGGAGAAGAAGAAGGAGAAGGAGAAGGAGAAGGAGAAGGAGAAGGAGAAGGAGAAGGAGAAGGAGAAGGAGAAGGAGAAGGAGAAGGAGAAGGAGAAGGAGAAGGAGAAGGAGAAGGAGAAGGAGAAGGAGAAGGAGAAGGAGAAGGAGAAGGAGAAGGAGAAGGAGAAGAAGAAGAAGAAGAAGAAGAAGAAGAAGAAGAAGAAGAAGAAGAAGAAGAAGAAGAAGAAGAAGAAGAAGATGGTGATTATTATTATTATGATGATGATGATGATAAAGAAGGTGAAGAAGATGATGTTCACGATGACGTTTGAGAAAATAAAGAAGATGGTGGATGATGAACAGGAAGAAAAACAAAGACAAAGACGTCGATCATAACGATAAAAATGATGAGTACTCTTATAAATGAACGTAAGACTTCACGAGCGGTGTTTGCATTATCAAAATTTTCCGGGCTGTTAGGCCGTGGTCTAGGTTGTAAACGTTTATCTGCAGACGTTTCGTCCGTACCAGCGACGAACATCTTCAGTGGCGCGGCAACAGAGATCAAAACCACACGCGAACAATTGCAAACACTGTTTTGACCTTTTGAGGCACTTATATTTATGCATTTTGTTAAGGTGACTTCAGTTATTTCACGCGCCACTGAAGATGTCCTTCATTGGTATAGACGGAACGACTGAAGATAAACCTAGACCACGACCTAACTACTGAAGATAAACCTAGACCACGACCTAACTACTGAAGATAAACCTAGACCACGACCTAACTACTGAAGATAAACCTAGACCACGACCTAACGGCCTGGAAAATTGTAATATTGATAACGAAGAGTACTCAGTACTCAGTCGCTTACTTCAAGGACGTACGCAGTTATATCGCCAGACGACGTGAACAACAACGTGTCGCTCTAAAGGCACACTGACTTACACAGTCATTAAAAGTAGTGATTATCAAAATAGTAGTGTTTAAATAACCTTGTGTAAAGGAAAACCGAAGTAAACCGTTATACATATAGATCAAACAAATGTCAAAAATAAATGATCAAAACAGAGGCATGTATTGAAGGTAAGTTTATTTCAGTCGTCGCGTAAACAATATCAAAAAGAGTAAAGAGGTTTATCTTTAAATTCTGACTCCCTAGCTTAGGAAATTTTGGCGCCTATATAATGCACATAGGCCTACATTAGTATGCGTTTACCCGTACTAATACTGCTGGATTTTGTTGACGCTGTAACAATTTGTGTTTGTTGATCAAGCTGCGATAGAGGTAGACGTGTTGGCTGTCGTAGGTTGGTTGGTAGATAGTTTTGGTTGTGACAACCGTCAGTTACTTTCAAAGGTTTTTGCTAAACTCATGTCTGCAAACAGCTGATAATGTTACAGCACAAAGGGTTTGATGCATGATTGCCGCCCATAATTAAGACATCTACATCTTCTGTCTGACAGAAATGAAAGATCGTTAGAATAAATGTTACCAATATATTTAACAGGATTTGTAGCTAAAAATTATTTAGAAACTTTTTTTTCCACTAAGCAAATGCAAAACAACATTTACGGGGCGCGATGAATTAGTTAAAATATAAAATTTAAATTATTTTATTATTTCAATTAATAAAGTGTGTTAGTGGTTATAATCACAAACAGAATTAACACTGTTGGACACCGCTATAAAAAAGTTATTCCGATTAGCGCTTTCAAGATTCACAGCTCATCATCTTCCGATCTGATGATGAACTGTGAAGCTTAAAAGCGCTAATCGGAATAATTTTTCTATAGTGGTGTGCAACAGTGTTAATTCGTTTATTTTATTACTAGCTGTTACCCGCGGCTTCGCACGCTAATATTTGACTTTTAATAAGTATTTGAATATAATTTTTATTGTCTGTGTCTATATGGCGTTCTGTCAGCTCGTATAATAATTTTGTACTCATTAGTCAAATTCTCTCCAAAGCTGTGTTCAACACTTGTACTATTTTAACTTGTACTAAATTATTATGTTGGTGCAACAGCCTTTGGAGATATAAAAAGTACCCGTTTATAAAGCCTTTGGAGCTATTTATAAAGTACCTGTTAAATTAAGAACACTAAATTCTTTATTTTAAGTGTTACTGTGTTAGAAGCACTGTATGACACATTAAACGTTATGTTTGCCTCAACCATGGCTTTTATTTATTTATTTATTTCAGCAATAAACTAAAAACCAAAAACCGTTGTCATCTAACCTTACAAATGAAAACAACACGTATTTTTGCTGTGCTTAAGTAATAGGACAATAATTTACAATTAGTACAGTTCTTTATTTCCACATCGTAATATATTGATACAATCGCATATTATATAAAACATGGAAAATATACTGCAGGAATGGATAAATATACAGTTCCGATGCCGTTAAATAGCTTTTGTTTATTTACTTGTTACTATGGTAATTAATTCTGGTCTCCATGGTGTAGTTGACATCTTTAGTAGTAGTATTTAATATAATTCATTACTTATTCACTGCATCATCAGAAATACGTATAAACGTAAATTTTGTAATCGTTTAAGATAATTACAAAATATAGAGACGTATCTGTATACAAAATTACAAAATATATCGATACAATCGCATATTAAAAACATTAAAACTGCAGGAACAGGTAAAGGTACAGTTCCGATGCCGCTAAACATCATTTGTTTATTTACTTGTTACTATGGTAATTAATTCTGGTCTCCATGGTGTTATTGACATCTATATACGGGTCAAAGAAAAGGCATAATTAAAAGGGCCTAAATCGTGTGAACGGGACAAAATATCAAATTCCAAGTTAGACAGTATATTTTGCCTTGTGGCAAAGGGTACCTGTGCAAAAGTTGGTGGCAATCGGTGTTACGGTGTGGATTTGTATTCAATACCCTTAAATCCTCAGACTTTGAGTTTTATATATATATATAGATTGTGTCGTATATGATATTTCTAGGAAACAAGAAAGTATAACAGACGGGGCCTAGAAATGAATGTAAATAAAGGAGGTCCTCGACTTTTGAACACAATGCGTGTTCGAAGGTCGAGTATTGTACAGGACGTAGGTACAGTTGGCGCAATGTGCACTAAGTTAGTACGATCGGTTCTTTAAACTGTAATAGACTGTATTGTACTGCGATCCGATATTATTCTCACTTAAATTTACATCATATGACTACTCTTACTACAAAAATTGACATAATTCAGTAACATGCTAAATTAATCATTTTCGTGCATTAGCAAAGTTTATGAGCAGTATTGTGGAATAGCCTGCAGCACAGTTTTAGTATGCCTAAAATTTTAGGGTCTACACCAAACGAAGAACAAGGCGTAAACAAGAAGAACTTGTAGAACAGTTTTCTTGTTCTTTTTCTTGTTCTAGTTCTTCTCAACAGAAAAATTGGTAGAATTGCAATTTCTTTCCTTCCGAAGACAGTAACTTAGTCACCACTGATGCCTATCTTCTTCCTCCTTTTATCTCGTCAATATACTCATGACTGGACCTTTTCCTCCCACCACGCCTCTCAAGCGTAGCAGAAAAGCACGCTGAGGATACGACAAACAGAGAAAACGAGAGGGAGAGGGTTAATAGAGCGAGAGAGCATTGGTGGAAGATCATTGGATTGAGAAAGAAGATCAGATATTAGGAATCGAGAAATATCATAGAATATTGTAAATCTATATACAGGCAGTTTGTTTGTTTTCTATAAAGTCTAACAATGTTTCTAGAACAGTGGTTCTCAACGTTTTTATGTCCGAGAGCCATCTTGAAGAATACTACACTTCATGGGACCCATAATCATGGGCGCCGGGAGAATGATTTGCAGGGGTGGTGCACCCAGTTTATAATCATATCTTTCCAACATCAAGTACTTGAAGCCCTCTTTTACGCTTAAAAAAATTATCCGTACTAAATTATATATGTAAATATATAAGTAAATAAAACTTAATATGTAAATATGTAATAAGTTTTCAAGACACGGCAGCCTAAATATATTTTCGACAACCACCATACGCCCCCTGAGTGCGGGGCTGCGCGAGATGAAGGGAATGCCCGTCGCCCGCGTTCCGAGCTTCAAATAGAGCTCCTACTGCAGGGACCACAAACGTGCTAGATATTTAGGGTATCTACCGGCCGTGGTATGTCCTCCAGGAAACCAGCAGTGGGTCGAGAAACGCTACCCATAGGTTGAAAAACGCTCCTCTACAGTTAAAACTGAAAAAGAATTTATGTTCTCTCAACTACTTTGAGCGGCGTAAGTTAAACGAATAAGCTGCATGTGGGACAATTACATTTTTACATTACACGTCCGATAGAGCCATTGAATCGACGAAAGTGACAACTTTATGGTATGCGTTCCGAGGAATGACACACATACGGGCACCCATATGCTCTACTCGTTAACTCTTAAACAAATTATCCATAGTAAATTATAGAAATGTAAATATGTAATAGGTTTTTAAGACACAGTAGCCTAAACATATTTTTGCGACCCACCAAACGTCACCTAGGGATACAGCATTGGGTCGCGACCCATAGGTTGAGATGATCTACAGTTAAAAAAATAAAAAAAACAATTTATATGCTCCCGACTACTTTGACCGGCAAAACTTAAACAAATATGCTGCATATGGAACAATTACGATTTTACATTACAGGGCCAATTGACGTAGAATCGACGAAAGCGACAACTTTATGGTACCCTTTCCGAAAAATGACACACATATGCTCTACTCGTTAGCGGCACAATTAAAATGTTCCTAGGTTCACGTACAGCTGCGCATGCATGTACGAACATTAAATCAAAGTGGTTATCAGTCACACACGTGATAAAATGTTATGTAAGTAAATTGTTAACAACCACAGTTTTATTGCACCATGTGTGTTGGCAACAGTTGAGCGACTTTGATGGTGACGACAGAGACAACTGTTCAACCGCTCGGTACTCGCGTCACTTCATCAAAGGACGTTAAACGCTATAAAACTGTTAACTATAACAGACAACAGCCCAATCTGTAAATCAGAAAGAGTAAACAGCAACAGAATATAGCCCAGGCTGTTAGTTGTTATTTACGCTAATTTACAAACAAACGTAAAATAGATTATTTTATTACGTTAAAAAGTATGACCTTTAGCGTGTATTAAACATTGCTCATAAAATGCTTACAAAAAAGCATCAAATTAGGTACATACTTTTTAATTTTCCCATAATGGCGATCGTGATGTCTCCGCGCGCTTAAAGTCAGAAAACGTAAAATTGAACTGGTTAAGCGGTTAATAGACTAAACTCTGACCACTTGTCCTAGTTTTGTGGCTTTGTGCATTAAAAGTGATAAGATCTGTTTGACATTTTTTTTAGTTTTTTTCTTAAAAACAAAATTAACGAAACAACTCAGGCCTAATACACACACACCTATGTAACGTCTGTTGTTTATGGCTGACGTGATTTACTGTTTTATTTATTTTAAAATTATAATTGCCATACCTATAATTATGTAGACGAATTAAAATATGGTGACTATTTCTGAGTACTGAAATACAGAAAAACAACCAATATTTGGACTACATACTTATACAAATGATAAAACTTATACAAAACGTTTAACCTATAAAAGTCTGATAAATATTTGTATGGAACTATCCAAAAAACACTTGTTAGACCAGTGTTAATTTATGACTCAAAAGGATTAACGTTCATATAAAAATTATTGTAGTTGTTAAGAGGGATTATAATAGAGATAATAGCTAGGATTTACAATAAGTTAAGTGTAAGTGGCATTTGACGCGGGCTGCATAATGCTGAGCTCACTGTCTACGTGGAGACCTGATATCGCAGTATCTGTAAAAAGAAGAATCTCGGAAAGCGCATCACTTCAACATTTTTTGCACAACGTTATGTTTAAAACGCGTTTCATTAGTTAATGCTTTTGTGTTCATGTCAACATTAAGTGTTAATGTCAATCAGTATATCTGCCTTATAGGCCCAGTGTTGAATTATTGTATCATAAAAGTGGTTTTTGTTCATTTGTTTACATGTTTTGCATTTAGTCTTGTAATTTGTGTATCTGTTTAATCTGTAGACAAAAACAAGAAGAGATGTCAATGGTCAATGCTTCATAATCATACATGTGTTTTGTGAGGCAATTCATTCAATGTTCGCTTAGTCGAGCAGATTACAAATCTGGAATAAATTGAGAAAAAAATTAGTCATTGTGCGTATACGTGAATCAATGTGTACAGAAACGAATCTCTTTCGCTAAACGTTTCACACCCGTGTAAGTACACAGGTAGATATTAGCGGCCGTGCCGGGAGCACGTGTTGACCACAAAACGCTGAATACTGTTATTGTTGTTGTTGTTGTTGTTGTTGTTGTTGTCAGACAGAGTTGTAGGCGGACGGAACACACAGCCGCACCGGTAACGTAACTCACCCAACAAACTTTGTACCGTTTCAGGGGAAACAATTGTTTCCGTAGAAACGTTCGCTGTAATTAACTATCATTGTGATTAGTGTGCTAGCGAGAGAGACTAACGGCACAATAACCCTACATACCTGTGTCCCTGTAGTAAAAGTCTCGTGTACTTTTCCCAGTATTATCCCGTACTTGAACTAAATCCCACGTACGTGTGATCGGCTGATTGTATTGTTACGACCTGGGCCGTCCTTAGACAGGTGCGCCCCGCGCCAGGATGGAAAAGTAAAAAGAGTGAAATTACACTCACCAAATGGTCGCTCGTCACTTGGTAGAACATTTCGATGTGGGCCTATATATGAGTTTTTATGTAGCCCTAATAATTTTACGTTGTTTATATGCAATTAATTTTAAACTAATTATAAGAATAAATATCGGTATGGAGAACCATACATGACTTCCATGTTCTAAGATTTATATTTAAAATCATTTACGATATGAAATGTTTCCATAGAAACTACTTCATTCTACTTACTGCTTCATCCTTAACCACAGTACTGTTTTCACTAACGTATACCACCTCACGTTATCGCACTCAATTTTCACTGATGATGGAAGTCGATGGCACTGCCGAAACGTCTGGTTTTGCAGAAAACATTGGACTACGGCCAAACAGCCCGAGAAGTAATTTTAACAACAAACTACTACTTTGTTGCCGATAACGTAGTACACATATAAAAATTATCCCCTCTAACTTCAACTATAATTTTCATTTGTAGTAAATTACCCCCAACCCGTTCAACTAGCCTCTTCATTTATTGATATTTCATCTACGTTTCTACAGTGGATTATTAAGATCTTCTTATCAGGAAACTTCATTTATCAAAATTAAGTACTTACTCTTGTTACAACAAAAAATGTTTCAGGTTAACTACCCTTTCCCCGTAACCGATCTTAACCAAAATCAATAGGCCTTGAGTCTTCTACAATTCAGGCACATACGTAAAAATTTATTTAATTCTGTTTGAATTTACGGCAGTTATCGTTCGTCATGGAAAAATTTCTCTTGTTACAACATAAAATGTTGCAGGTAAACTACACCTTTCCCTTAACCGATCTTCACCAAAATCAACAGATCTTGAGTGATCTACAATTCAGGGATGCATGCAAAACATTATTTGATTCTGTTTGAATGTGCGGCAGTTATCGTTCATCATATAAGCAATTACTCTTGTTAAAACATTAAAGGTGGCTGGTAAACTACCCCTTTCCCTTAACTGATCTTCACCAAAATCAATAGGCCTTGAGTACTTAAACCTTCAGGAATGTATGCAAAAAAATATTTGATTCTCTTTGAATATGCGGCAGTTATCATTCGTCATAAAAATAAAATTACCCTTTTAAAACATAAAATGTTGCGGGTAAACTACCCTTTTCTCATCGATATTCACCAAAATCAACAGACCTTGAGTACTCTATAATTCAGGATGGTATACAAAAACGTATTTGGTTCTGTTTGAATTTACGGCAGTTATCGTTCGTCATAGGAAAAATTACCCTTGTTAAAACATAAAATGTGGCCGGTAAACTACCCCTTTCCCTTAACCGATCTTCACCAAAACAATAGGTCTTGAGAACTCTACAATTCAGGTTTATATGCGAAACATTATTTGATTCTGTTTGAAATTGCGGCTTTTATCGTTTGCCTTAGAAAAAATTTACCCTTGATAAAACATAAAACGTTGCCGGTAAACTACCCCTTTCTCTTAACCGATCTTCACCAAAAACAATAGGTCTTGAGTACTCTACAATTCAGGGCTGTGTGCAAAACATTATTTAATTCTGTTTGAATTTGCGGCTGTTATCGTTTGCCATAGAAAACAATTGACACACAGAAAGACAGACACACACACAGACACTTTTCGAAAAATGACTTTTTTCATGTTTTGAGGGTAGTACAATCAGAATCTGCAATTATCTCGAACACGATTTTTTTTGCCATCACCATACTTCCATTTCCTTATGGAACATGGAAGTAAAAATTGTCACGAAAACACAGAAACACGCAGCCAGTTAACAAAGACCGTGGTGTGGACTGAGTGCCTCACGACTGATTTATTAGCGTGAGCTTAAACTAGTTTAAGTGGAATAGTACATTGAAGAATATTTCACAAAAAAGAAGATTAAACAGGCACGTTTCTCCGTTGGTCCAGGAATTTCTGGCGCCTTTCCTTTACAATTTAGGCCATTGGCGACGATATTAAGCAAGTAATAAAGCAAACCGTCGGTTGTTTGTAAATTATTTTTGCAGACGTTTAAAGAGCACGTAAGTGTCATAATTGCGATCTATTAAATTTATTGGCTTTGCGATTATTATTATTTGTTGTGAATAGTAAGTAATAGACATTTACACTGTTACATACTGTAATATAGGTGAGGTTTTTAAAGAAAGTCTTAGAAACGTGACGACAGAATTTGAACAGTGGCTTAGAGATGCGCAGTATGCAAACACCTCGTTGCGAGGCTAAACAAATTTTCATTTATTTCGCACATGCGCAGGACAATCGTGTACAGTGTTTCATAGTGTTAACATCGGCTGCAACAAGACTGGCGACAGCAATGGAAGCATGTGTGTGACAGAGAGGGAAGTAATATAGAACTGAGACAGTGAACTTTTATCGCGTCGTTTCCTCTCTCTTCACCCTATAAAACTTAGCTATAAGTTGTAAGTGGTGGTAATTCATACATTGTGTCGGCGTATCACTGTTCAGGAATGACTGTCCGGCCTATAAATAATAAATAATTGTGAATGTCGCTTCTCTGGTATCTTGAATCGCACTTAATGTTCTATCTACGTAATATAAATTGAGAACAGATACAACGAAATAATAAGTAAATGTGACTGTTGCTTCCACATGTGCCCATCCCTCCTATAGACCATGGTGTAACTCCCTCCCCTAAGTATTATAAATCCCCCCTCAATTTGATGTCGTGGGTAAGGGGGATCACAATACCGGGATATGGAATAACCCCTAGTTAACGGTTGATCTTGGGACTTTATAACAAAAATGTTGAAAAACTAAAACCATTTAAGCAATTTTTGGAATCAAGAAACTAATGTTTTCCTTTTCTCAATACCAACAGGTTTTCTAGTATGCCTAATCAATAACTAAATAATGAGATATGTAAAAGTCTGGTGAAACCTGGCCTAACGTAATTAGTAGTAGATTAGACCTTATCAGGTAATCTATCTTGATTTCGTAATTGCATTCTTTTTCTTCACTGATTTGTTTGATTTGATTGTAGGGGGGTAATTGAACCCCTGGTTACGCAACTGCCTTAAATTCTTGTCATTTTTATTTCCAATTAGAGATATAAAAAAATTGATTAATAATAGCAGGGAATGTTTAGTAATAAAATAAAATGTGTACTAAATTTTTAAACACAATTTATTTTTAGCAAATATCGAGTGAGATGTATACGAACAATGATTTAGTTTACACTGGTTCTGTAGTCAGTTGATTGTCTATTACTTCCATGTTCCATAAGGAAATGGAAGTATGGTGATGGCGAAAAAAAATTGTGTTCGAGATAACGGCTGATTCTGATTGTACTACCCTCAAAATATGAAGAAAAGTCATTTTTCGAAAAGTGTCTGTGTGTGTGTCTGTCTGTGTGTCTGTGTAGATTTTTTTCTATGGCAAACGATAAGAGCCGCAAATTCAAACAGAATCAAATAATTTTTGCATACAGCCCTGAATTGTAGAGTTCTCAAGACTTATTGTTTTTGGTGAAGATCGGTTAAGGGAAAGGGGTAGTTTACCTGCAACGTTTTATGCTTTAACAAGGGTAATTTTTAATATGACGAACGATAACTGCCGTAAATTCAAACAGAATCGAATAATTTTTTCATACTTTCCTGAATTATTAAGAACTCAAGGTCTTGTGATGTTGGTGAAGATCGGTTGAGAGAAAGGGGTAGTTTACCAGCAAAATTTTATGTTTTAACAAGGGTAAGTTTTCTTATGACGAATGATACCTTCCGCACATTCAAATAGAATCAAATACTTTTGCATATTTCGAAAATATTTTAAATTTAAATCTTAGAACATGGAAGTCATGTACGGTTCTACATGGTGATATTTTTTAATTGTTTTAGCAAACGAATTAATTATCTCAACGTTCTTTATATCTTCTATGATGCCCCTCTCATATGATAGAACCATGAGTCTTGATAAATGAAAAATTCCCCCCGCGAAAAAAAAATTCCAGTGGTGCGACTTCCACCATTGCACCATGCTTTGGGCACCCCTGATCACTTCTCTGGGTGTTCAATTAATTTAATCACACTTAATGTCTCTTTTTACGTAATATAAATTGATTACAGGTGCAACAAAATTTATTATTAAATTATGAAATGTATAAAAACTTGTGGTAAAATAATAAATAATACGTCTGAGGAAAAATTATTTCTTTTATCAAAACATTTCTGACAGAAATGTCAAGTAAACTTTAACCTACATTGAGTAATCTGCGTTCTTCCAGATTCAATAGTATGCACGCATAAAACGCCAGCTTATCTTTCTGTGTGCATGTCGGTGACATTAGCTGGATAGATAAGTAAAGTCGTTTGGACAAGTTTATACTACTGCAGCGTCAGCATTGCTTACAAATGTAGTTTTGGACTGATTTACAACAAACAGTCTTTGAAATTGTACACAGCCGTAAACCGCTTCTCTCCACCACGGTTTAATATTACGTTTTTCTTCCGACCGAACGATCTCGCATGTCCAGACTTTCCAGATTTTCCGTTACAGTAAGTGATGTGATTACATGTAAAAGAAAAATGTGGTACATTTTTACTTCCATGTTCCATAAGGAAATGGGAGTATGGTGATGGCGAAAAAAATCGTTTTTGAGATAAGTGCTCATTCTGATTGTGCTACCCTCAAAACATGAAGAAAAGTCATTTTTCGAAAAGTGTCTGTGTGTGTCTGTGTGTAGATTTTTTTCTATGGCAAACGATAAGAGCCGCAAATTCAAACAGAATCAAATACTTTTTTGCATACAGCTCTGAATTGCACAGTTCTCAAGACTTGTTGTTTTTTGTGAAGATCGGTTAAGGGAAAGGGGTAGTTTACCGGGAACGTTTTATGTTTTAACATGGGTAATTTTTTTTTACGAACGATAACTGCCGTAAATTCAAACAGAATCAAATAATTGTTTTCATACCTCCCTGAATTATAGAGAACTCAAGGTCTTTCGATTTTGGTGAAGATCGGTTAAGGGAAAGGTGTAGTTTATCTGCAACATTTTATGTTGTAACAAGAGAAATTTTTTCATGACGAACGATACCTGCCGCACATCCAAAGAGAATCAAATAATTTTTTGCATACGTTCCTGAATTTTTAGGTACTCAAGGTCTGTTGATTTTGGTGAAGATTAGTTAAGGGAGAGGGGTAGTTTACCTGCCACATTTTATGTTTTAACAAGGGTAATGTTTCTTATGACGAATGATACCTGCCGCAAATTAAAAGAGAATCAAATAATTTTTTGCATACGTTCCTGAATTGGTAGGTACTTAAGGTCTGTTCATTTTGGTGAAGATTAGTTAAGGGAAAGGGGTAGTTTACTTGCAACATTTTATGTTTTAAATATGGTAATTTTTTCTATGACGAACGATAACTGCCGCACATTCAAATAGAATCAAATTTTTTTGTATACGTTCCTGAATTGTAAAGGAATGAAGGCCTATTGATTTTGGTGAAGATCGGTTAAGAGAAAGGGGTAGTTTACCTGCCACATTTTATGTTTTAACAGGAGTAATTGTTTCTATGACGAACGATAACTGCCGCACATACAAACAGAATCAAATAATGTTTTGCATTCATCCCTGAATTGTAGAGTACTTAAGGCCTGTTGATTTTGGTGAAGATCAGTTAAGAGAAAGGGGTAGTTTATCAGCAACTTTATTTTATGTTTTATCAAGGGTAATTTTTTCTATGACGAACGATAGCTGCCGCACATTCAAACAGAATCAAATATTTTTTGTGTACGTTCCTGAAATGTAAAGGAATGAAGGCCTATTGATTTTTGTGAAGATGGGTTACGGGGAAAGGGTAGTTTACCTGAAACATTTTTTGTTGTAACAAGAGTAAAGTACTTAATTTTGAAAAATAAAGTATCCTGATAAGAAGATCTTAATAATCCCTGTAGAAACGTAGATGAAATATCAATAAATGAAGAGGCTAGTTGAACGGGTTGGGGTAATTTTCTTTAAACGAAAATTATAGTTGAAGGGGGAGGGGATAATTTTTTTATATATGTACTACGTTATCGGCAACAAAGAAGTAGTTTGTTGTTGAAAGTCCTTCCCGGCCTGTTTGGCCGTAGCCCAATGTTTTCTGCAAAACCAGACGTTTCGGCAGTGCCATCGACTTCCATCATCAGTGAAAATCGAGTGCGATAACGTGAGGTGGTATACGTTAGTGACTACAGTACTGTGGTTAAGGCTGAAGCAGTAAGTAGAAAGAAGTAGTTTGTATGGAAATATTCCATTTCGAAAATGATTTTAAATATAAATCTTAGAACATGGGAGTCATGTATGGTTCTCCATACCGATATTTTTTTTTGAGGTATAACTTGGGAAAGTAAACAATGATCAACAATAAATGTTAACAGATCTGTCAAGCTGCCCTGTTAGGTCGCCCTCTGCGAAGTGCTGGTTACTCTTCCTGGGTAACTCTTCCTTGAATTCTTCACAGTAGAAAACTGGATGGACCTAAGGGACAACGACCAAGATAAAAGATTAGGTATTATGGATAGATTAAAAAAGTTCCAACCTGGAATGTTCGAGAACCTAATATTAGTTAATAAAGGAATAAGAATGTAGTATTTAGCCGACGCTTTTTAATTATATATTTACATCATCCAATCATGGAGCCGAGATATTGCCGCAGGAATTCGACTTGACCAGAACACGACTTTGGATATTTTATTGTATACTGACGAAGCAGTCTTAATACAGCATACAGAGGATGTTTCAGTATTCTTTATATTTTCTAAATCGTATTTGAAAACAATATGCCTTTCAAACATCTGAGCAGAAAAAAAAATCATGGTTTTCTTTTTGGGAGGGGGAAGTATCCAGTTAGACTAAAAATTCTTCTTCAGGGAACAATTTTGGAACAAGTCTGTGACTTCAGTTATGTCACTACAAAAATATCGATGTTTCAGATGAAGTGTGTCGTCATACATAGAAAGTTGAGCAAAAAACGCAAGAAAAGAGAAAAGGCCTAAATTTTATAAAACAATGGCAGTGCCTGTTTTACTATAAGGATGTAAAACATGGGTTCCTGCAAAGAACATGGGTTCAGATTCAAACTTCGAAAATGAATTTTCTGAGAAGAACTGAGGGTTCCAGGAGACAAGACTGTTTGCGCAATGAGGATATTAGAGAAGAGCTACAGGCGTTTTGTATAAATGATAAAATCCAAACATATCGCAGAGAATGGTTGCAGCATCTGGACAGAATGGAGGATGGACGGCTACCCAAGTTTGCGTTTCCTTATCGACACTTTGGTACAAGAGATGTAGGAAGACCGAGAGTAAGATGGTGCAGGCAAAATGCCTACTCCGTGAGGTGCAGAAGAAGAAGAAGAAGAATAAGCTCTGACGAGAACAGAAATCAAAAAATTTAATGTCAAACATTAGAGATTAATAATAATAGGCACATTTTTTTGTATTATCAATACAATAGTATTCCTAATATAGGATTCAAAATAAGCCGGTCTTCTAAGGCCTCTTCGAGTAAGACTTTACTGCGAAATAATCAAGACCGTCTTTAATAAAAAGAAACATAAATATTGTAACTTAATTGTTCAAGACGGTAAAAGTACTTTGCTGTATTCAATATGGCAAGAGCGATACAAAGTGCCTAAACACAACGTAATGGACATTACGCGGTGACGCTTTCACAGCGTCGCCATTTCACCGTCGCGCTAAGTTCTCAAGAGTAGTTTACATTATTAATGCTGGGTATATTCAGTAAGAACTCATAACAGGCTTCTGCGGCTGCTGGCTTTGCGTTGGCAAAAAAAAAACGGAAAATTATTGATTTACATTTTTAAGCTTTCTTCTTTACTTAACGATCTCAATGTGCAAATACAAGACAAAATAAATAATTAATGTTCATAAGTATATAATGTAGTTACTGTTATTTTTTTAATTTTTGCTGTACTTATACATACTTAACACATTACTGTACTTGTATACACGAAAGTTAAATTGGGTCAGGCTTTTGACGTTTCTGAAAAAATTAAGTTGTTCAGGGGTCACTAATAAGGTTGGAAAGAAAGATGATTAGAAAAATGTGGGCGAAGGAAGACGGAAGACGGATAAGCTAGGAAGACAAATGAGGAGGTATACGACGAACCAGCAATTGGTATGGTCCTTAGATCAAGGAGATTGCAGTGACTAGGCCATATTAAGAAGGTGGAAGAAACTATATTAAGAGGCCATATTGAGAATTATGATGAAAATAGCTGTATGGCGGTTGAAAATCCAGGAAGAAGAGAGGCAGGCCGTAGAGAAGATAGTGGAAGACTCTCATGTGTAATTTGGAGAAGAAAGATTTTAAATGTAGGACTGTGAAACTGAGAGTAGTAAACAATTGGGAAAACTGTAAAGCCGTGGGTCGAAACGGCCTGTATATAAGTAACTGAATAATAATATTCTACCACAATTACATGACACTTAACGCGGCATTGTTCGATGCTGCTCCAGACACGATGACGCGTCTGTGTCAACGTCGGGCACTAACCTGGTCTCCAAATTACTTTGCGTCTTTAACTACGTAAATTCTCTTGGCGCGCCGCCCGGAAAACGGAAGATTATTCTTAAATCTCAATAGGTTATAAATATAAGCACCCATTGGAGAGCACCTTTGTTAAATTCTAAGTGAAGTTTTTAATCTAATTGAAGTTTGTAATTAGTGACTTCAGTAAATGACCAGCTCATAGTACAGATCTCTACATTCAATTACCATGGTCGCAGTCTTTCTAATAAAGGTAGTGATAATCTCAGCAATAAACTAGGCAGGTTCCAACCTATAGGTAGAATACTGAGAAGAACATTGAACAGGAAAGCTAGACAAGAGACGTGTATCAAATTCTATAAGACAATGGCAGTACCAGCACAGCTGTATGGATGCAAAACCTGGACTATAAGGAAGAAGGACTGGTGCCAATTGCAGGCTGCAGAAATGAGCTATTTTTTAGATCGGTAAAGGGATATACGCGACTCGATCATATAAGAAACGAGTACATTAGACGAAAACTCTATATAGTTTCTTTAAATGAACTCATTCAGAATTATAGAAATTGCTGGAAACAACATCTAGAAAGAATGGACAATATCCGCTTTCCGAAGTTCGCTTATGTGTATGAGTCGGTTGGCAGAAGATCTGTAGGCAGGCTAGTCACAGGGTGGCGGGAGTCATGAGGCCGGAACAGGAGAAATCCTATCCATGAAGTGATGATGATGATGATGATGATGATGATGGTGGTGGTGGTGGTGATGACGACTTCATTGGTGACTTCTGTTTCCACTAATCAACACAACGATACCTGAAGCCGTCTTAGTTAAATAATTGTAAAAGTTTAACGACGAAAAATCAATTAAAATTTAAAAACTCTTAGCAAAGTAGTAGTTTATCTAATTAAAATATAACAGTTATTTTATTGTGTGCACTATGTATTTAAATTTCCCGTATTTATAACATAAGAAACAGCAGCGACCAAGTTTAGGGATTTTAGATATCGGTACGTAGGTCTCAGAACTAGAACTAATGCCACCTGGCACGTACTTAACTAGTTGTCTCTAAAATCTGACGTCTTCAACTCAGAAGAAAGAATTATTAGGTTACTCAATCATCATATAAATACATTTGGAAGACTGCATGATCACAACCGATTTATCTTAGCTACTGTGGGGTAATATGGTTTGTACTGTATGCTTTTAAAAAAGTCACCAAACCTACTTTTGTAGTATAAATAGATTCCTGTCCATCTTTTTATGTTGTTGTTAAAGTCAGAATACCTTCTTATTGTGTAATGGATACGGATTACGATTATAAATAAAATTTCTTAAATGTTAGAGATCCCTAGTGTGAACTGGTCTGAGATTAGCAACTGCCACTGAGTTTTGATTACACAACATAAAACCAATGTTTAAACTTTTGCTTTATTAAATTTGAAGTGACAAACCCACGGCCTCAAGAGAATACTTGTGTGTTTGTTAACGCTAATGAAGAGCTCGTTTCCAAGGAATATAACTTAATTTTGTCGAAATCGCGTTTGGTATAATGTGGTCACTGCTTCAAGAAAATTAAATCACACCCCGATGATTACAAACGTGGGGGAGTTTGGCAAGTTACAAACTCATATGCAATAATAGACCCTTTTAATTAAATTCACCCCGTGTGATACCCGGACCGATAATTTCTAGTTACTCTCGAGTTTGTTTAGATTGCTACTGTTTGGTGAGTGGGCGTTTGGAAGGATTCGAAGTCTAAATTAAATAACAGTATAATGCGACAAAGTATTCAAAGTGAATAGACAATTTGAGAACGGATGAAATCAATAGACAACTATTGATGCAGAGATGAAAAAGAAGGAATACAAAGGCAATGCTGGTAGTTATTGCTATATTGCCACACAGTTCTACCATAGTTTAAACCAGTGTTTGGCTGGCTTTTTGTAAAAGAGTCAGATAAAACACAGGCTACTCTTCGGCTTAGTATGGTAAGAGGCGTAACAGAAAACAAACTGTAGGGAGAAAAAGATGCCAAAAATATGTCAACAAATTTAGCGTGTCCTTGTGTTAATAAATGTTTTCATGGACTCAAAATTTTTAATGCATCATTTAAAGATGTTACGAGAAACTTTTTTAACGTTTTAAAACTAAAATATCGGTATGGAGAACCATACATGATTTCCATGTTCTAAGATTTATATTTAAAATCATTTTCGAAATGAAATATTTCTATAGAAATTACTTCTTTCTACTTCTTGCTTCAGCCTTAACCACAGTACTGTGATCACTAACGTATACCACCTCACGTTAGCACACTCCATTTTTTACTGATGATGGCAGTCGATGGCACTTCCGAAACCTCTGCTTTTGCAGAAAATTTGGACCACGGCCAAACAGCCCGGGAAGGAATTTTAACAACAAACTACTTCTTTGTTGCCGATAACATAGTACACATATAAAACATTATCCCCTCACCATTCAACTATCATTTTCATTTATAGAAAAATACCCCCCCGCTTCAACTACCCTTTTAATTTATAGATATTACATCTACCTTTCTACAGTGTATTATTATGATCTTCTTTTCAGAAAATTTTATTTATCAAAATTAAGTACTTTACTCTTATTAAAACATAAAATGTTGCAGATAAACTAGCCCTTCCCCTTAACCGATCCTCACCAAAATCAATAGGCCTTGAGTCCTCTCCAATTCAGGCATGTATGCAAAAAATTATTTGGTTGTGTTTGAATTTTCGGAAGTTATCGTTTGCCAGAGAAACAATTCTACACACAGACACACACACACTTTTCGAAAAATGACTTTTGTTCACGTTTTGAGGGTAGTAGAATCAGAATCAGCCCTTATCTCGAAACGATTTTTTCGCCATCACCGTACTTTCCATATTTATGGAACGTGGAAATGAAAACATAAGTAATTTTGATTCTGATTTTGTAAATGATTTTATAATTTTGATTTTAGAAAATAAAAACAAATTAAAATTTATAATGTATTATAGGACATTTTCCGAATCGAATTTCCTGAAACGTAATAACCGAATAACTTTTTACCGCATGGTCATTTAGCCGAATTGAATATCCGGAATATACATATTCCTGAATTAGTAACCATGGAAACGTTCAAATTAAGATTTCAAGTGTAAACATTAACAAAATGTTTTTGTGCCAACAAAACTGAAGTAGTAAATTAATAAGTCGCTCACTTCAACCTCCTCTGTTTTTATAAAAATGGATTTCTCCGTCGAAATTGCGCGCAATAAGTTACTTATCGCTGGTTTCGTGTACATAATATCAAAAACTATCAAAGGCTGGATTTATTGCGATTGCAATAGGGTACGTCAGCGTAAATGCAATGCAAGAGTAATCACTATTCTAGGGGGACAGCAGCGTATTAAACTGGAAAAAGATCCGTTACATCTCCACATAACCATCCATCAAACAGAGAGGAGGCCGCAGCCGAAGTAATCAAGTACAACTTACAAAAAGCTGCTGAGGTACATCCGTTGAAAGTAGTATCGCTTAAAAAAAGAAGAGTTTGGATATGGACGGAGGCTAGAGTTTAGCAGAACACAAGAAAGAGTGGAGTAATTAGTACACGCACCTGAATTACAGTCTACATCAATTACGCCTTACTCCTTAAGTAAACGAGGAAATAAGAAAATAATAAGTGAATGAGAAAAGCGAGTTCTCAGTTTTTAACTCGACCATTTGGCATTTGTCTCTTTGTCTAACTACCTATTGGATGTATGCTCACTGTAACGTTTACACGTACCAACCGATTTTACCACAAGTGTTCATGCTTTACCCAACAAACCTCTGTTGATTTTGAGATCCCCCTTTCAAATAAAGGGACAAAAGACGAAAATGTGAGGTTTCGAAATATTTAGAAATCTCAGAAATTCATTTATAGTATAACATTTTAGAAAAGTGTAACCAAAATCAGAATATAGTGTACAATTTAGAGAAACTCAAACGTTTTGAACACCAACGCCCAAAAATTGGTCAAAGGATTGACAAAAATTGTAAACGTCGTTGTCACACCAAGGTATCCTATCAGACTAAAGGAGATGTGATCTCAGACCCAAATGTCGTGTTTATTTTGAAACTATTTTTTAATTTAAGGGCGCCAAGGCTTACAAATGGAAGGGAACATTTTGAAAAATTTTATTAGTTCATGTAGGTATTTATAAAACGACTGCAGTCTATTACAACATCAAACGTTTTTATTTCTATATGGGATATTTATACACAGAAGTACATAGATATTTAGTATATTATTTGTAACTTTATTATTTGTCAAAAAAACACAGATAAATTTAATTGAAAGTTTTAAACAATATACATAAATGATAAGAAACTGTTTGGTCATCTCCTCGTGGTGTTTGGCGGTTAATAATATTACAAAGAATCCATACCCGATTTCAAGAAGTAAAATTTATTAATTTTATTATAAATTATTTAGAAAAATGCATTTATTTTCAAAATACTGAGCGAATTCCGCAGCTCAGTGAGCTTGGTGGTATAAGCAACCGAGTGAAACAGAAAAAAATCACGGGCACACAGTTAATTTTTTATTCGTATATGTCCGCCAAACAAATATCGGTATGGAGAACCATACATGAATTCCATGTTCTACGATTTACATTTAAAATCATTTACTTGAATTCAGTTTGACAGTTTCTAAAAACTATATCCCCAACCCCCAAACTATTTTCACTATTTATAGATATTTTTGTTGTTATCGTTTAGTCGTTTAATATATTGTTATTTTCGAGTCACTTTATCTATAAAAATTAGGTACCGGTATTTTAGTCTTATAAAGAAACTGAACTACGCAGATGATCCTCCTCCTCAACCAGTTCCCACCATTAATGATATTTACACTTTCTTAGAGTAATAGTTTTGTCAAATGCAATTTCTAAGGTAACTTATCCTTTAAAATTAAATATTCGTACTTTATTTGATTTCAGCACAGCAATTTTCAAAACCCCCCCTTCCACTACTCACTCCATTTATAATTATCTCATTTACCATTTTACAGTGGATTCATACGACTTTATTTTCGAGGTACTTATTTATTCAAAATTAAGTACGGTACTTTACTCTTGTTAAAACACAAAACAACCATGTAAACTACCCCTCCCTCCTAACCGAAAAACCTGGTTGCCTGGCATCAAAATTATTTTATTTTTAACAATTAACATTGTTTGAAAAAGTTTAAATGAATTTTGACTCTTGTTAAAACGTAAAACATTGCAGGTAAACTACCCCTTCACTTAACAGACTTTCACCATAATCAGTAGGCCTTGAGTCCTCTACAATTCGGGCACATATGCAAAAGATTATTTGATTCTGTTTGAATTTACGATAGTTATCGTTCGTCATAGAAAAAAATACTCTTGTTAAAACGTAAAATGTTGCAGGTAATTCTACACACAGATAGACACACAGACACACACAGGAACTTTTCGGAAAATAACTTTTCTTCATGTTTTGAGGGTAGTACAATCAGAATCAGCCCTTATCTCAAAAACGATTTTTTTTCGCGATCACCATATTTCCTTACGGAACATGGAAGTAAAAGCAGTTGTCAAAAAATGGTTTTCGCATCACTGGTTAAGTTGCTAATAGATAACGTGCAACATGCAGGCTACGACGGTCAGTATAATTTGGGTGCGCGCGCCGCTGTTAAAGAGATCAACTGTTCAGTTTAAAGTAATTCGAACACGTTAACACCGGTCGCGTAAACCTGACAGTTACTGCTGTCACTTGATATTCTCCAGCGTATTGTTTCGTGCATTACCGTTGACCAAACGGGACCGTTCATCACAATACTGTCACCCAACAGACAGACACATCGGTCCGTCTCGTGATATGACGCCAGTACAAAGTAATGTACACCATTACGTGGGACGTTGAATAGGACAGCATAAGTGCATACGGCGAACGTAATCTGTGATCAGACCTGTACTGCAGCGTATACGGGATATTTTGTCTTTAGAATGAAAACAAGACATTAAGGCCACGGGAGAGCTGTTTACCAGTGTTCTGTTAAATATGTTTTATAAATGTCTATGTTTAACACATGTTTTTACTAATTTGGAAGTTTTGGCGTTAGGTTTTCATAATCTGTTGACTGATTTTTGTTGTTAAGCTTTTATTTTTTTATTTCATCGTGATCTTCACATCACGGCATAGGCTCCGACGACCCTCCAGCCACGTCTTCCTGGATCTACCACACACCTGTGTTCTATAGGTTTATATTTCCAGATTTGTTTGGACAGTCTTGAATTCAACATTCTGTCTAAAAAGTGTTTCTTTCACCGTTGTTTGTCATCTTTTATTCTTTCATTTAAGTTAAAATCTTGCAATTCTTTTCTCATGGTCAATACTTTATACGATAAATTTAAAAACTTTTAACTCCTCTTAAGAACGCGATCTCCAAGAACTGTATTCTACTTTCCTGTTCCTTGGTGGTTGTTAATAATTCACACCCATAGCGTAGTACAGGGACCGCTATAACTTTGTAAAACAGTAATTTCGCATCTCTGCTTACCTTTGTTTTTGAAAGTACGCTTGATTGTCTCACACATGATCTTGAACTTGCTTAACTTAACATCAATATCATAATTCTTATTTTTTATGTCTGGCCGATTTATGTTCGTCAACGTATAGCAAGGGGAGCGAAAGAAAATTTCGGAGGCCAGGAACAGGAAGCTACATCGGTGTTAGAGAAAAGCAAGTTACTTTTAGCAGTCTTCCTGTGCAACTAAACTTTTGTTACGATTTCCTGTCGTCTTTTATTTAAAGTTTAAATACAAACAGCATATATTACATAACCGCTAAGATAATAAATAGGAAAATATATAACGAGATTGTAATATACAGTGGAAAACGATTAACACGAAAACGGGCAACAAAAAATATCGTTTAAAACGGAATGCGACTCAGGTCCAATCGTTGCTTAGATTTTTCATTGGCAGTGAGTACGGTTAACATAGAAGTTGTACCTACAAAATATCTGTTAACACAACAAAAAATTGATAAAATAATTTTTTTGCTGGCTTCTAAATGGCTGCATAATAAATAAATCCATACATAATCCGTCCGCAAACAGTGCAATTTAAAAACTGTAAAAGTGATGACAGTGCCGACATACTTGACACGGAAAAATGACAGTGAAAATATATGATTTCTTGTCGTTGTCGATACGCTTTCGTTGCTGAGCTGCGTTCGTCGATATTAAAAGCCACCTCGGAAGTGTTTGACCACATTGGTAAATTTGTTGTAATACAGTTTGTTGTAAATACAATAGTTAAGAACTGTGAGAAAAGAAAATAAGGTGATATTTTAAAAAGGATTGAACATTGTCACTATAAGAACTGTAATGGGTATACGATATTACTGCACAAGAAAACGTAAACCGTAAGAATAAGTAAAGAATAGCTACAGTGCGTGCATACTAAATCTTATGAAAGATTAACCATATTCTTTCCAAAAATTAACCAGAAATTATTCAGGAGGATAAATAAAACGTTTATATATAAGTACCTTCTGAATAGTGGCTGGTGGCGCGTTATACTAGCCATGCAACTGTCACATTGCACACAACAGCCGCGCGGTACGCCTTGGTCCTTTCAGGGACTGTTGAGCGGAGGTTTGACTTTTGACCTTCTGAATATTATCTATTGCTTTATTTTATACTATACAATACAGTAACTAATCTATACGGTATTTGTTCGTTTATTTCATTTTGTTTCATTTTTTGTCAGTTTAATATAAAATTTTGTTAAAACAAAATTTGGTTAACACGAAAGAAACAGGTGGCCCCCGTCATTTTACGTCAAACTTTTCTACTGTACAAAATTACTATCCATAATTTCGGTTTAATTACAAGGTGATGGCTCTTCCCACACTTCTTTATGGGTCTGAGAATTGGACTTTAACGAAAGGCAAGGCCACTCGCATCCAAGCGGCTGAAATGAGATTTCTCAGGCACGTGGCAGTGTATGATACACTCCATAATCATAGAAGAAACACAGATATACGGCAGGAACTGAATATTATGAGTATACTCGACAGGATCGCCCAGTATCGGTTGAATTGGTGGGAACATCTTTGCCGAATGGATGACTGCCGCATCCCCAAACAACTACGGAACTATAAGCCGAGGGGACGGAGAGGTGTGGGACGTCCGAGGAAGCGCTGTAATATTTGCCTATTTCAGACCGGAACAAACCATTCTTGGTTTAAACCTTGAGGATGATGATGATAATGATGATGATGATGATGATTATGATGAATTTTGGTTTAATCCCAGTAGTAGAACCATCAAATTTTTTGTGACATTTGTCTCCGTATGCTGTGTCTGCATAATTCATAAATACACCTACTTTAAAAAAAATAAATAAATATAGTTTCACTAGATCTACTTTGATTTAAGTTTGTTGACACAATATTATAAATATTAGTTTTGATAATAAATAGCTTAGATGTAATTAGACCAAACCTATTTAACTATATAACTCTCTATCCAACCAGATAACTACAATTTTTGATAGTTTGACCGCTGATCTACATATACAGAGCTATAAATAATCGTCGTCTTGTCACTTCGGCTTATAGCCAGTTCCGTCTTCACTGCAGCCATCTCTTCCAGGCCCTACCCACAGGTCTTCTGCCACCTGATTTGTAGTCTATAGCGCGCTTCACTCTGGTGGTCCGTTCTGTGGACGTGCTCCATCCACTGCCGCATTCGTTCTTCTATCTTATAATTGATGGAGAATGTACCCAGTTCGGCCCTTGTACATTCATTACGCAATAAATACCGTACACCTTAACTACTCACGTGCCTTAAAAAATTCATTTCAGCGGATTGTATTTGGTGTTATCGTCCATGTTTCACTAGCGTATAAAGGAACAGATATCGTCATTACTTTATAGAACGCGCCCAAAAATTAAATTAAAAATTTTCTAATAAATTATATTATCTTATCAGTTTTTATACGTGAGAAACTGATTGTACAAAAGAAACATAATCTTTAGAACGTATCACTACAGCATTTTGTTAATCGATTTTGAAATTTTTCGTTAAAGTAAGAGCAGTTGAATTGTAGCGTAAAATCCTCAGAGATTTTACTTGTCAATTTGCATGTGGGCGTATTTTCCCATAATGACCAGCTATTCAAAGAATAAACGTGCAACACGAGTTTAGTTTTACTTGGTCAGCAGTGAAAGACGTTCAAACTAAATGTTGTCGACTGCTGCCAGCGCTGGATTACCTTTATCACCGGTTACCCTAGAGGTACATTTGTATAATCAGCATATTTTGCGCGTTCCACAAAACATTATGTTAAACTTGGTTTTGTTAAAAACTTTAATAAAATAAAATGTGTAAGTCTTATAAACTGAACCCGTTTATACAACATAATCTCGTGTGTGTAACCAGCAAAAATTGTATTTTTTCACTGATAGAATGAAATTAGTTTACGCGACAAGTTGTTCACACAAAAGTGTACTGTACACGATTCACAATTAGCCAGTAATGGTACATTTTGTTAACAACAGTAGAACCTTCCCTTACCTGGGACCTTTCAATAGACCGCTGGTCATACACTACCTCCCATCCTCCGCCTGACAAATACTTCAAATCTGTCAATTCAACTCTTAACCTCTGAAGCTGCCGTAACTGGTATGTAGAAATATACCAAGTGTTTATTTATTCATTTCACCTTATTTTTAAGTGTCTGGCTTCAGTATTTAATTGACAGTCGTTCAAAATGTTATTCTGGGGAATCTATTTTTAATGAATAATAATAAACCTTAATGTCAACACAGACTTTGAGGGGTCTTAATTGTGGGAGATCGTTTAGTAAAAATAGACTGTCAGGTATAAATATTTTCATCAATATTATTTCTGGCATACATTTCTGTAGTGTGGTAGAAACACATTCTATCCCTAACTTGACCAGTTTCCAAATACTTTTCCTTCAGTTTATTTAGTACATCAATTACTAAGGCGATACGTTTGAAGCTGTGCTAAAGGATGTAACTATAACAATTAAAGTTTTTACCTTAACACAGGTAAGGTTCCAATATCTGCCCATTGGAAAGTTGTAAAATAATATTTAATGCAAAATTTGTTAAGAACATCGAGTATACTAACTGCGTATTAATAATAAAACAATAATTATATTATAATAAATATAATAACAGTACTACGCTATTAGTAGTAGATAGTAATAACAACACGAGAGTTTAGTAAAAAACTTATTAAAATGAAATTAAATCAGGATATAGTAGGAAATTTGTAAATACGACAATTACGGAACGGTCTGGAACAGTCGAGAGTGTCGTTCTACACGTTTCTCGGCTAGCTAAGCAAGTACGTGTCTCTGTCAAGGCCGTGTACAAAGGTACCCTCTGGACTGTTCCAGTGCTTGCTAACTACGCAAATTATGCTGGTACATCGCCAAAAGAAAGGAAAATTATTCTGAAACATCTGCGGGCTCTGTATAAGCAACAGCGGCTGGCTTAGTTAGTTAGTTACAGTTGGCAATTTCTTCAGCGCGGATCAAATGGTTGTTGTGGAAAGTGATTACTGTGTTATAATTAGTGCCGAACTCTTAATAGTTGACGTTATTATTGCGTGTGGACAAATTTAACTTGCATTATTGTCTGAGAGTACCTTATTCATTGCAAATTGTTATTTGTGACTAATTAAAGCAGGTAACTAGTGACTTCATTGGTGTCTGTATTTTGTTTCCGCTGTAACAATACAACGATCCCTGAGACTGTCGTAACAATATTGTTTAAGGCAACTTCATTCAACGATGGTTGTGATGGATTGTACACATTTTAATTTGAATTTAACTGAAGGACATTTGCCATCACAGAAAAATATATAAACGTGACGTTTCAGCCAACCAACCAATCGGCAGCCGCCTTCAGGCTAAATATACACTAATGCATGTAAAGAAATAAATGATACTCTATCAGCCAGTGATAGACAATCAACAAAATAATAATAACAAAACTCCACAAAATACGAGGGTTAATCCGAAAGTAAGTTCCTTTTTTTTATCAATATTCCTGCGGTATCAATGACGTCACGCTATTGCGCGTGCGCGGCCAGTTTGTTGATTCGTTGGTAAGCCAACAACACTGTTTGTAAACAACTGTGCACTGAGTAAGCTTCGTTGGACGCGTTTATAATGTCGAAGATAAACGAGACGCCCGCCGCGTGTGAAAGTAGGTAGGTATGTGTTTCGGTTCTTGAATGCGAAAGCCATCAAAACAATTGAATTCCACCGTCAGATTTTCGATATTTATGGAGAAGAAGCAGTGAGCGGTATCAAGATGGATACGACTTTTTTGCTTAGTCCTATCCAGTGTAAGATAAATCATGGCATTTCGATAGATAGGATAAGATTTATCCTACATTTCGATAAATCATGGCACCACACACACTTTGCCGCTGCAACGCTGCAAGCAACATCTCCACACAGAGTTTGGCTGGAAACAATTTGATCATCTGCCTTACAACACAGACAGTACACCAAGAGAATGTCACCTTTTTATGCATGAGAAATCCTTCCTTGGTGGCCAACGATGTCAAACAAGCTGTTAATACTTGGTTCAAATAGCAGGCGGATAATTTCTACGACGAAGATATACAGTGCCTGGTGCCTCGCTATGAAAAGTGTTTCAAAAATGATGAAAACTACATAGAAACGTAGTTTAAGGTGTGCACCTCAGATACCAATAAACATGTTTTTGTAAATATATTCTTAGTTTCCTTTAAGACCCTATCGGAACTTACTTCTAAGTAGCCGTCTGTATAATCTAAAGACATGTAGGCTATACATTCTTTACATGTATGTTATTATAGAATGTTTCACGGGTGATAGCAAAATATCGTCAAAATATCGGTACGGAGAACCATACTTGACTTCCATGTTCTAAGATTTATATTTAAAATCATTTTCGAAATGAAAAGTTTCCATAGAAACTACTTCTTTTTACTTCTTGCTTCAGCCTTAACCACAGTACTGTGGTCACTAAAGTATACCACCTCACGTTAGTACACTCGATTTTCATTGATGATAGCAGTCGATAGGACTGCCGAAACGTCTGGTTTTGCAGAAAACATTGGACCACTGCCAAACATCCCGGAAAGGAATTTTAACAATAAACTACTTCTTTGTTGCAGATAACGTAGTACACATATTAAAAATTATCCCCTCATCCTTCAACTATCATTTTCAAATATATAAAATAACCCCCACCACCTTCAACTACTCTTTCCATTTATACATATTTCCTCTACCTTTCTGCAATGGATTATTATGATCTTCTTTTCAGGATACTTTATTTATCAAAATTAAGTACTTTACTCTTGTTAAAACATAAAATGTTGCAGGTAAACTACCCCTTCACCTCAACCGATCTTCACTAAAATTAATAGGACTTGAGTCCTCTACAATTGAGGGAAGTATGCAAAACATTATTTTATTCTGTTTGAATTTGCGGCAGTTATCGTTCGCCAAAAAAAATATCTACTCATAAACACACACACTTTTCGAAAAATGACTTTTCTACATGTTTTGAGGATAGTACAATCGGAATCTGCCCTTGTCTCGAACACAATTTTTTTCGCCATCACCATATTTCCATTTCCCTATGGAACATGGAAGTAAAAATCAGTAAAATAAAAAACATCAAGGTTTTTACCACAGCCGTAATACTTAGACAGAAGAAAATTAGTACTCCCGCACACGTAACACTGAATCTATCAGTACAGTAATTGGAGTGTACACCTACAGTGCTTTTGAGTTACACGAAATTAACGCTCGCTTTTTCGTAGGATCAAAGAACCAGGTCTGACGTCAAATTGCGAGCTGTCACTGAAACTCGTGTTCCGAAAGAACCTCGTGAACCCCGCCGTGTAACGATTGCGGATATTTCCTTCTCATCATTAATGCGCATGTCGTGTGGACGTCCTATAATTATTCGCCCTTAGGTCTCTCATCCTACGTATGCGTACAAATAAATACACCTTTGCTTCTCAAAAAAAGCTCATATATCAAACACGCCTCTTAACCGTAAAGACTGTCTCTCTCTCTCTCTCTCTCTCCCTACAATGAATGCGGGCGTGTTTGCCAAAATTCACACGTTAATTTGAAAGTCAGAAGAATCGATGTCATTGAGTTGACCTAGATTTAAGGAAAAAATTATAGTGATAAAACAACGGATGTCACATACAATTTACATCGACGAAGGTTTTCACGGCAGGAGTCAATGTTAAATTGTGATACCGGGCTGCTTGGCCGTGGTCCGGTGCTAAAATCTCTGGCAAACGTTTCGGCCGCGCCACTGACGGCCATCATCAGTGCAAATTATGAGCTTGCGCTAACATAAAGTGACACACGTTAGAGACCAGAGTACTGGTGGTAATGGCTAGCGACCCCATGAAAATCACTTATACTTATAAATTTCCTAGGTACCACGATGTAGTTTTTACACTACCAGACAATCAAGAAGCAGTTTAAAACACAACAACAAATCTCATATCCTACCTTCTGCCTGATTGGATGATGGCGTAAAAACTACATCATCATGGTACTTAGAAGAATTTATAAGTATAAGTAAGTGACTCTCACGGGGTCGCTAGCCATTACCACAATACTGTGGTCTCCAACCTGTGTCACCTTACGTTAGCGCAAGTTCATAATTTGCACTAATGATGGCCGTCGACGGCACGGCCGAAAGGTTTACTAGAGATTTTAGCACTGACCACGGCCAAACAGCCCGGTATCACAATATAACATCACATACAATTTTTATGAAACAATATGTTGGCTTTAATTTATTGGTATTTCGATCGCAGGTTGATTAGAGTTAAGAATTGTTTTGATAATAAATGTTATCATGTCCTTTTCCGTTAAGAACTTACTTTATTTTTTCATTACCTTTAATATTTAGATTTTCAAAGATGAAAGGAATTTGTTTCATAGAAATATTAAAAATTAATACATTCATATCTGCCCACATTATTCTTATGTGTTTAAAAAATTATTATCATTAATAAATAACAATTTTATTACACGAATATATTATGTAGTTTTTGAATATTTTCCATTGTTCTAATTGAACTATCATCATCAAAATATCGTTTCGACGGTGGTACAGTCGACGATGTTGGATTATCGTATGGTAGAGTGAAAACATTTATCTTTGTTCTCTTGCAATACAATCTTGGATGTTAAAAATGTTAAACTCTTTACGAATAAGTAATTAAACTTAAATCGAGTATTTAAAAAATTAAACTATGTTAATTATGAATTAGAATAGTGAATTGGAGTTACTAAATATATTGTATTAAAGACTGTACGAGAGTTGATCAATAGAAAAACCAGGATCTTATTATCGAGTCGTCTGAAACGTTAATGATAAAAGAAGACTGTAGAGAGGTACAATGAACAGGTCTAGAGAGATTGCTAGAAAAAGTAGTTAAGTAAAGAGAGGGGAAATACACACTGCTAGGGAGAAAACCTACGAAAAGTTTGAGGAAAAGATGGCTTGAGGGATAGAGAAAGAACAAGTACATTGCATTAATCATGTAATGAAGATGATGAAATATACTGGATGTTTAATGTTCTTTTTCTTCTTCTTCTTCTTCTTCTTCTCTTCAAGGGTGGTTATATAACTCTAATCCTGTTCCGGCACCCATCTCATCCTCGGACGACCCATGTCTCTTCTACCAACGGCTTTATAGTTCAGTGCCGCTTTCGGCAATCGAACTCTTTCATCCTTTGAAGATGATCCCGCCATTGTCTTCTGTAAATTTAAACAATTTCATTTATGTCCTTTACTTCGAGTTCTGCTCTGATAGCCTCATTGATAGGCTTACTGAGGATTCTATCTTGTAATGTATAATTTAAAGAACTTTGAAGAAACTGCATTTCAAAACTCTGACTCTTGCCGCATTCATTTTTTTTGTCACGACCCACGCCTCACTCGCATAAATAAATGTGGGTATTGCAATTGTCTTATAAAAGTTAATCCTTGTGCTGTGTCTTGTTTATTTCTAAGATTTCTAGGAATCGTGCCAAAAATATTCGTAAATTTACTTATCTTCTCTTTTATATCATATTCAGATTCATATGTTACTGCACAGCCGAGATATGTAAAACGACTCACTTGTTTATAACTATCTCAGTCTCCACTGGATATTTATTTACCTTTAAAGGCCTTGGTTTTGGTCTTTCTTACTGAAATTGTCAGTGAGTACTCTCTTGCCACTTCTTGCAACTGAAATATAGCTCTTTGTCAATCGTCCTCATTTTCTTGTAAAAGAATTATGTCATCCGCATATAGCAGGCAACCCATTTTTAATGTTAAAAATTGTAAATACTAATTCACGACGTGTAAAGAACAAAGCATATTTACTGCCGATCATACGTACGTAGGCATGTTACTCCACAAATAAGACGATAGTGAGCGTAATCCACAAACAAAGTCTAGTGAGCGTATGCAAACGTGCATTATTTAAGGTGCAGAGTCTCGGAAATTAGTTTCACCACTATTTCACACTCTGTAAACGGTGTTTTAAATTGTCGGTGCCGGGAAATGAGGGGAGCTGACAGAATTGAGGAAAACAAGTAGCGTTGTACGAAAAGCAAAGGGAATATTTAAGCAGCGTAGGACCGAGAGAGTACAAGGTGTTATTGAGGAAGACGTGTTCTGTAGCGTAACGGATTGGAAGGAAGTTAATGACAAAGTTGCTGTCACTTGCACTTAGCTCTGCCGTTGCTGGTCCGCTGGTTATCACGTAAGTAGTCTGTGATGGATTTGTTTGGCATTAATTCAGACACAAACTACACAAAGTTTTATATTACTGTGTACAGAAAAGCAATCTGGTTCTGTCGTTCATTAAAGCAACAATGTTTTAACTTAACATTGCACAAGGTACGTACGTACTACTATCGTATTACAGTGACATTCGAACTTCAAAAGTCGACTGTATCGTCTGTTTATGAACACTGAAACGTATTTATTACAGAGTCACCTTATGTATTATATAATAATTTGAAATAAATTGAAATAATTTAACTTCTAATCGTTTTCAATTCATATTTCTTTACTAGCAACACATGGCTTTATTTTTTAATTGTAGCCTACATTTTTCTGAATCAGAATGGAAGTTAAAAAAAAAGAATTTACTAATAATGGATTACTACAAATTCAAAGATAACAAATCGTCTTTTGTCTTATACTTTATTCCATAACTAATATTATATATTGTAACGATGGAACCCTCTCAAACAGACGAGAGCGTATTTTCACCCGTTTCTCCACTATTCGAGCAGGTATAGCCTCAGTCAAGGTCGCACTCGAATACGTTCCATACTATTATGGAGAGCACTTGAAATACGTATTATGCTGGCACGCCGCAGTAAGGATGGAAAGTTATTCTAGAATACAAGCGCTATCTATATAACGCACACGATAGCTGCCTTTGTCAATTAGTTACGTTAAGCGATTTCTTTGGTGCGGATCGAATTTGTTGTCGGAGTATTGTGAAAAGTGATTGTTGTGTTATAGTTAGTGCGGAACTCATACTAGTTGACATTATTATTGCATGTGGACAAATGTAACTTGAATTATTGTACGAGAGTACCTTGTTGATTACAAAATGTTATTTGCGATTAATTAAAGCTGGTAATTAGTGACTTCATTGGTGTCTGTATTTCGTTTTCCTCTGTACCATACGACGATCAGTGAGACCGTCGTAACAATTTATTTTAAAATTAAGCTAACGTCATGGTTAATCCATTAAAATCAACAAATTTACCTTAATTTTTTTATAACTTAATTTGTTTGGTAAATGACTATATTAGTAGGTTTAATATACGCTTACTAAGTATATATTAGCCGACTCCTTCTAACGTTGTAGATAGTCTTTAGAGCAAGTCATTTTATCTCTATCTACTAAACGTGTTTTTGTTCCCAGTGGTGAGAACTTTCTATCAGGGAAAAAAATACAATTTTACTTTTATTTATTGAGTATATACTTTACCGTATGTAACACATTTAATATATCACACTGCGTATTTAATATACAGAGTGGCCCATGAGGAATGCGACATATTTCAAAAATAAATTCTATAGGCTGAAATAAAGAAGAAATTTCAAATAGGTACAGGCCCAAAATTTACTTTTATTTATTGGTAATTTAAACTAGTAAATTCACATCAAACCTAAAATGTGTGGTTTTCAACACAAATTTTTTTGAAACTTACGAAACCTTTCAATAAAACTACCCAAGATACAGTTCTGGGTTCCTCATTTTTCAGTTTCTCAGGTCAAAACAATAACATACCATCAACAGTATAGAATAAAGTTACACTTTAATTTAAGTTGGAACACTTTCAGTAGAGCTTAATTGTAGCCTTGGAGCAGAAATCAAGGTGAAATATTTAGCAAACTATAAATCAAAAACGAAATGTTTTCGGAATTCTGTTTATATTAAACAAGAAGAAATAACAATTTTCAGCCCGTAGAATGTAGCGTATTCCTGAAGTATATCGCATTTCTCATGGACACTCTGTATACAAATAAATTCTAAAAAGTCCGTCTCTTCCCCCACGAATTTATTTCACTACTTACACTACTCAGTGGTTTTGCTTGATCTTCGCTTTTTCCGTCTTCTTGGTTGTTCCTATGAAAATAAATTCTGTCTGGTCTTCTAAAATTTCGGATTTCCAATCCGGTCCTTAGAACCCTCTTGCCGAATTCCTTACGTGTTCATATAACGTCGTATACGCGCCCACAGTAAATCCATATTTGTGGGTTTACCTCTTCGTATTTTCTTATCTGTCTTCTATACTGTCACACTGACATTGGGAATTCTCTTGTATTCCATTCTTCTAACGTGGCGGTACCACCTTAATAGTGTTTTCTGTTCTCTTGTTTCTCTGAAGCTTTGTCCTTTACTCTTATGAAGTCTCAGATTGTATTAATCCGTATCATTTCCTTCCTGGTTTTCCTCTATTTTCTTCTGCAATAGTCGATTTCTGTTAACGAAATTCTATTTATATTCTACATATTCAATATTCACAATTTCGACGAATGTAGGCTTTTCTTTAGAATAGTCACGTCTCTACAAAATTTAAATCTTTCTGTTAGTAGAGCACAGCTTTCAGAGTGTCACAGGCCTAAAATAAACTGAGTCTACACGGTAAAAATTATCCAATGTCAGTTGGTACTGGAGATTTTTTAAGCGTTTGATAAATATAAAAGTAACTTTCGCTGTTTGATTAAGATTAACTTTGATACATGCATAAGAACAAATACAACTCTTTTTACGATCGATTTATATAACTCTAATTTTTAACAACCCACCTGGATGATTTAAACAAGAACATTCTGAGAGTAGCGTGTGTTTGCACAAATAATGGATTTCCTTACGGAAATGAGGATCGTAAAGTATTTAACAATACCCAACTGGGGAAGTAGAGAATTAATTATTGGCGTGACAGAACTTACTGGTTACCATTATCTTTTCTAGAATAACTGTCTTATACTTATGGAATAAGCTACTGGTTTATCAGGATTTTTTCTAATACAATATACTACCAATTTTTATTAATACTTCTAGTAGTAATTTTGTACAAACCCCTATGTTGTCTTTGGTATTGACGAGCGCTTTCGACAGTCAAAACATCCGAAAGCGGTCGTCAATAACAAAGACAACATAGTGGTTTGTACAAAATTAATAGTAGAAATATTTGAGACCACTAACACTCAAATAAAACAATAAATTTTTATTAGATTGATGTTCGCAAAGTAGGCCTATGCGTACAGTGGTTCGACTTTGTTACAATTAATTACAAAACCTAGGCTTATAATTTCAGAAATAGTTTAAAATTGAATGTTACTGTATCATATTGTTACGACATCACAGAACAATCTATGTGTTTATGGAACGTTCCAGAGAGATCCAGAATGTAAGCGTGTGGCGTACGTGCTTGTTGACGCATTTGCTAGACGGTGCGAGAATTCATGCGGCCGCTCTTACTGTGTCAAGGCCGCAAGCAATTACATCATAGTTTAGAGGTAATACGTAGTATGTGGAATCGTCTAGATTTTCGGTTGGCTATAAATACCAGTACTCAACGACGTTCAAGTCAGTATAGCAGCGATATATTTTCAGTGCGGTTCGAGAGTTATTATCGGGCGAGATTACTGTGTACGTTCAAGTGGTTACTAGTGAAGTGTTGCGTTTTATAATCGGGTGGTATAATTGTAACACAATTTTGTTTAATAGTAGTGACATTTTATTGCGTGTGAACAATTTTTATATGATTTGTTGTAGTAGACTGTGTTGTTAATTATGAACTGTTTAACTGTAAAAATTAAAGCTGGTGATTAGTGACTTAATTGGTGTTTTGTACTGTATTTTGTTTCCACTGTACCTACGACGATCAAGTAGACCGTCGTAGCAATATGATATGTATTTGATACACACATAACAAAATCTTTTAGATTTTACCGTAAATTATTATAGTGTAATTAAGAAACAAGGTTGCATAATGACGGTAATTTTACTAAAAAATAAAATATCAAAATAATTTACAAGTTACTTTTTACTTTTCGTATAATAACAGAAGTTTCATTTTAACAAAATGTGCCCTTGAATAGACTGGATTCATTTTTATTCAAATTTGGATTCAAATGCTTATCTTAGGTTACATGAGATCAAATCCTTTTGACAGTGAAAACACAATTTTCTTCGACATAACGCTTTTGTGTAGAGTGAAATTGTCTTTTGAGTGTGTTATCGCGTCACATAAGCCAGACATGTCTATAAATTTGAAAAAAATAAGGCGTTCATCAACAATTAAATCGATTTCCTCACCGACTCAAAGCTCAAACTCGTTACAAAACCGTATCCACCAGTATGTTTTACAGGCCCACAAATCCAGATGTGTAATCATGTTTTACGTGATGCTATTCACATACACATTAGGAGATAGAAGCGTTTGCAAAATACCGCTACCAACGCAACGACATTATCAATTCTTTTGGCATAAGAAAGGAGTGATCGTTACGTCCTTACGTTTTAGTATCACGAGAGTGTTTCACAACAGTAGACTATGTTTTATTAGAAGTCCAGAAAATAAGCTTTTCAAGTGCGCGGGTGACAAATTACCATGTGAGGCGAAGCCGAGCACAGGAAGTCATGCAAGCACGAGAAAGCATGACGGACGTATAATGAACGATATTTTTCTTTATACTGATTTTTTATTAGAAGTTATTGATTTTCCTATCTTTCACTATACTTCTTAGGCAGTAACTTTTGTTTGCTGCTTCAAATAATATTTTTTCTTCTGAAGAAATTTCAAAATTATTTTGAATAAAATTTCAAAAACAATCACAACACACAAGAGTTGTTTAGAGTTGCTGAGGAACAACTTTCAGTAGCATATTTTATTACGACTGGAAAGCAGGCGGCGTCATTATATTAATGACAGATAATAATAAATAAATAGACCTATGCTCAACAGTCCGTAAAGGACCAAGGCATACCGCGCTTCTTTTGAGTTTAGTTTGACGGTTGCATGGTTAGTACAACGCGTCGCCAGCAGCTAGTTGCGGTATCCGCAGCCAGGAGGCGCCGCTGTTATCTCAGCCGGCTACTCAGTTCTGCTTCACGACGCTGAGTGCACGCCGTACGGAGTCTCTGCGGGGAAATGAACCCGGGACCACGAGCACATCAATCGCTCGCGTTAGCCACTAGACCGCCTGGAGGCTCTAATGCAGGGTTCCCTAACCGGTGGTACGCAAGAAGACCTTTTTATAAGGGTAATCGATTTAAAACAAACAAGTATCAAGTAATTTTTTTTAGAAAACCTCAATAACCTTTCTTTAACCTACGGTGGTACTCCAAATGAACGCTGAAGACCAAAGTGGAACGCGGGTCCGGAAAGATTGGTAATCACTGCTCTAATGACAGGTAAAGGCAGAAAGTAAATAATAAATAATTGTACAATTTAGCCTGAAATATAAAACTTTCATAATTCCCAATGTAACAAAGTGCGATATTGGACAAGTTTATTCTACTTTATTACATATTATAATAATTTTTAACTAAATTAAGTACTACTTTGGAGTTGAAAGTTAGCGGACGGAAAACATTTTCTGGTGCGGGCGCTAAACGGACATGTAAACATCGTGTTTTCAGAGAAGTAAAGTGAAAAAGCTTTTACAGCAGACCGCTGTGTAATTTTTCATAACTGTTTACGAGAACTATTTTTACCGCCCTGGGAAGAGAATACGTGTTTGTGTACAAGTAATTAATTTTGTTATGCTAATTAAAGGATAATTCTTGATTGATCAAGACAAATTACTCTTCTCTTAGTATTAAAATACCGCCACCGCGACACACTCTTAATTACAAAAACGGCCGGATCTGACAGACACCGACCGAGGATAACTAAATTTGTAATACACTTTTTTCCCTATATGTTTGGGCGAATTATGTACATTATATAAATATGTAAAGTCGTTGATTCATCATACTAACATTTTAACAGATTAAAATCAAACCGTTTCCTTATCTAAATAAAATGTTACGGCTTATTCTGGCGAATATTATATTTAGAACAAAGATTGTCACACAGGACTCGCCAATAGAACAGATGCTAGATTTCAAGTATATAGGGTGCAGCATTACGTAGCAAGATGATAAGGAGGTTGAAAGCAAAATTATTCTCTTCCAGTCACTTTGTGGGTATTTCACTAAACACTTAAAGAAGAAAACAAGGAAAGAGACCAATTTAAATATTATAATGTAATGGCCATACCTCAACTACTATACGGTAGTAAGACTTGAATTAGAAAGGCCAAAGATACATCTCGAATACAAGGAGCGGAAATGAGGTTCTTAAGGGTCGTAAAGAATTGTACCAGGCGAGGTCTTTTCAGAAATTACGATATTAGAATATAGTTAGGCATAGCTGAAAGCTTAAATGAGAAAATCTCCCGGTACCAAACGGAGTGGCGGTTACACCATGTAGAGAGAATGGATCCAACTAGATTTTCAAGAAGAGCCCTTGAGTATCATTCAAGGGAGAATAGAAGTGTGGAAAGACCTCGTAAACGATGGTTGGATAAATTCCATTGAGACTGGAACAGGCTACTAGCCTAAGCCGTAAAGGATGACGACGATATTAATATGTTTTCTCAATTATAGAACAAAGTGTCCAAGCACTATCCAGTCTATCGTGCCCAAGCTTTTCTTTCAAGCTGTTGCTTCTTTTAGTTCTTTCTCTCACTCATAGTGTTTCAGATTTACTCAATGTAGTATTTACGTAACCATCGCCTTTATCGTCTTTCTGGTCAATCCCACACAACCAACATTTTTGACCTTCTAAATTCGGGTACTTTCAATAGATAGCTAAATCATTTTAAGAAGAACAGAGTTCTGTCGATCGTTCCAAGTCTTCTTTCAGATTACCTTTAACTCTGTGTCCCTGCCGTAGTTCCACAAGAGTACTACAGTCTTTGATTATGTATTTCACTGTAAGTACTCCACCACAAGTGCAGGCGGGTGGTTCTTGTCTTTGTAGAAGGTAAGAAAATGTCAAGTGCATATTGGGAGGACGAGGCGATGGTTGTTATTATGTTTCACTGCAATTTAGTAACGCCCGTTAAGCTCAATTCACAAAAAAAAACAATGTACATTTATCTGATTTTTAAATAAATCTTATTCAAAAATTAATATATTTTTTCGTTTAATGTAAGTTACAATCTTCATAGCTACTGCCCTAATCTTGTTCTGTGGGATCAATTCTTATTTTTATTTTTTAAGCTTAGAGGTTTCTACTGGAAAAAGTATTTTAAAAATACGTACATACGTACTTGCACGTATTTGCCACAATAAAGATATTATACTATGTATTAAACATATACAATTTCTAAAACACGTGAATACTTGTCTTTTCTCATAACTGTAAAATATTAGCAACTTCTGAACAGAGATCTTTTTTTGATTCCTCAGCGCCCAATCTCACTAATTTTTTATTAAACTTTGTTAACTAAAATTTAAGGTCAAAAAAATTATGTTCTAAGGTCGCCAAAACATGATCTAATGCACCATGATTAATGCACATTATGTTAATGTGTTCTTCTTCTTCTTCTTCTTCTTCTTCTTCTTCTTCTTCTTCTTCTTCTTCTTCTTCTTCTTCTTCTTCTTCTTCTTCTTCTTCTTCTTCTTCTTCTTCTTCTTCTTCTTCTTCTTCTTCTTTTTTGCAAGTATAAGGGTCGACCTTCTTCATCTTTTCATTCAGCCGTCCCAGACTTCTTCTACCTTTAGGCATATATTTTGCACTTACATGTGGTATGGTTGACGGGCCCATACGTTCTACGTGATCAGATCGTTTCTGTCTATATTCCCTCTGACCATGCCATTCACTGGACGGACAGCTAACTCATGACCGATGTCCTCGTTCCTTTTCGCATGAAACCTAGCATATCAGACTAATGACATAAGAAACCTCATCTCTGCACTTTGCAGTCGACTTTCATGTGCATTTGTCATTGTTCATTTTTCACTAACATATAGACAGCTTGGAGTGGCCATAACCGTGTAAAATTTTAAAAACAATTCTTGACTAACTTTATCCCTTAAGGTACGCTTGATAGTACCATTCATCCTATTGAAGCGTTCTGTCTTATTCCGTGTATCAAGCTCTCCAAGATACGATATATCTTATTATTATTTATTTATTATTTATTTATTATTAATATTATTTATTAATAATATTTATTATTTATTAATTATTATTATTATTATCTACATCGTAAGAAATTAAACTATAAAACTTGTTCAGTAGTTATATTTTTCAATCACTATTTTTTTCATTTTGGAAATGGTCCACATTAGATTTTTTAACAGATAAAATAACGTAAATATTTTTTAATTTTTTTTTATCAAGCTCGTGCATTACTTAAGGAAAATCTGGACTGGAGTCAAGAATGTTAATGTGTTATGAAAGAAAACAAGAAAGTCAAGAATGTTAATGTGTTATGAAAGAAAACAAGAAATTATATTGTTACGACATTACACAACAATCTACGTGTTTCTCGAATGATCCAGAAGAGGATAAAATAATGTAAAAATTTTTAAATTTTTTTTATCAAGCTCGTGCAATTACTTAAGGAAAAGCTGGACTGGAGTCAAGAATGTTAATGTGTTATGAAAGAAAACAAGAAAGTCAAGAATGTTAATGTGTTATGAAAGAAAACAAGAAATTATATTGTTACGACATTACACAACAATCTACGTGTTTCTCGAATGATCCAGAAGAGGATAAAATAATGTAAAAATTTTTAATTTTTTTTTATCAAGCTCGTGCAATTACTTAAGGAAAAGCTGGACTGGAGTCAAGAATGTTAATGTGTTATGAAAGAAAACAAGAAAGTCAAGAATGTTAATGTGTTATGAAAGAAAACAAGAAAGTCAAGAATGTTAATGTGTTATGAAAGAAAACAAGAAATTATATTGTTACGACATTACACAACAATCTACGTGTTTCTCGAATGATCCAGAAGAGGATAAAATAATGTAAAAATTTTTAATTTTTTTTTATCAAGCTCGTGCAGTTACTTAAGGAAAAGCTGGACTGGAGTCAAGAATGTTAATGTGTTATGAAAGAAAACAAGAAAGTCAAGAATGTTAATGTGTTATGAAAGAAAACAAGAAATTATATTGTTACGACATTACACAACAATCTACGTGTTTCTCGAATGATCCAGAAGAGACCGTTTATAATGTTGTGTGCGTACGTGATTTCAACATACATTCGCGAGACTTTTCTAGACGCCGCCAGCCGCGCGGACTGTGTCAAGACCGCAATCAATTACGTCGTAGTGTAGAGCTAATGCGTAGTATGTACGTGGAATGTTCTGGATTTTTGGCGGGGTGTTAATACAAGTACTCAGCGACGCTCAGTCAGTGGAGTTGCGATTTATTGGAATGCGGTTCGTAGTATTGTAGTTCAGAGTTATTGTCGGGCGATTACTCTGTGCGTTTAAGTGACGATTTACACACTGCGGTTTGAAGTATTACGTGTTTTATAATTGTGCGATACTCTATTAGTGGTCATTTTTATAGCGTGTGAACAATTTCTATTTGATCTGTTGTAAGAGACTATCTTGTCAATTACAATCTGTTTAATTGTGATAATTAAAGTTGGTGATTAGTGACGTAATTAGTGTCTTGTATTTTGTTTTCCACTGTACCTACGACGATCAGTTAGACCGTCGTAACAATACTATCAGTTAACACTGAGCAGCGTTGATGTGAACATACCGTAGATGAAGTTTATGGATGTTGGCTTACAGAACAGGTGCTCGCAGGACCGTCTGCATCATAAGGTGGGTGTAGCGTCGCCACGCAATAAACGTTCTCTGCATTATCCCACGCCTTCCATTTAGCTGAGCATGTGTTGACATAAAAACGCGGTCTCTTTTAGTCGGAGAAAAGGCTACACAATAATTACCAAATAAATACAATAGAATTCGTGTAGCGTATTCTTAGCAACACACAAGGTATTCGTAAATATAGATTTTCTGTCATGCGAAGTGCTCTTTAGTATGCTTTCTAATGGTGTCCTTACCGCTGAAGTTTATCGTGAATATAAGACAATATTTTTTAATGTTGTTTTTCAACGTTCTCTTAAGAGAAGTGCAACTACGAGGTAAAATTAAGCACGAGTTCTTAGTGTTTGAATTATCAGCAGAAACAACACACATCCACACACGCGCGCGCGTGTTTTTATTGTTTGATATGTGCATACGTATAGATTTGGTCTTGGTCAGTTGCGACGAAATGACGTTTTTACCTGTTCTTACCCGGTCAACTGCGCCCTGCAATTTCGCTTGGTCGCAACTGACCGAATCCGTGGCAATTAGTAGGCTACAAACGTCCCTCTTTCGTACTTTGATGAAGTTTCAATTCTACTGTAGCTTTTTCATTTGTACGAGTCACCTCTTTCTTCCAACAGTTTTGTTAGGTTAGGTTAGGTTAGTTCCTCCTAGTTAAGTTGGTTTCATTTTAGTTTGGTTCCTCCGTTTACAAATAAGGCAGTGGAGGAGGAGGAGGAGGAGGAGGAGGAGGAGGAGGAGGAGGAGGAGGAGAAGGAGGAGAAGGAGGAGGAGGAGGAGGAGGAGGAGGAGGAGGAGGAGGAGGAGGAGGAGGAGGAGGAGAAGAAGAAGAAGAAGAAGAAGAAGAAGAAGAAGAAGAAGAAGAAGAAGAAGAAGAAGAAGAAGAAGAAGAAGAAGAAGAGCATGCGTGCGTGCGTGCGTGTATGGGTGTGTGGGTGTGGGTGTGGGTGCGCGCGCGCGCGTGTGGATGTCAGGTACAACTTAAAATACACATGTTTGCATTAGTAATGGAATCTCTATTAAATGCTTCAAAAAATTCACTTAGTAGAGTTGTATCTAATTATTTCTGCAACTCAGCGGTTATTCGTGCTGTATGGTTTTTATATTTCTGTATGTGTGTCACATCATAGTACTTATGATGTATTTAAAATTATCAGAAACACTTAAATTCTTTGAACAGTTTTAAATAATTTTTTTCTGCTTTCATAAAAACATTTAGTTAAAACGTAGTGTCACGTTTAAACTCTATTTAAAACTACTTTTTTCTGTTTTAGCAGCGACATCATAACTTGGTTGTAAGAAACTTTCTTTTCTGGCCTAAGGACAATTTACCAGAAGTTTTAAGGGACTGCAATTAAAACAAATACTTTGTCTTTAACTAGTTTTAACCTAAACTTGATTTGCTGTTCTGCAGATAGGAACATTACGTTTGTGAAAACACTAAAAATGAGAGAAACTAATTTTTCCGCTCAAAATAGCAGTGACAATAATTTGTATAGTATCTCGCTAGATTACGATGAAATATTACGTTCACTGAATTAATTTATTTTTATAAAAAATGTCACGAGAAACGGAAAGGAGACAGAAACAAATGGTTCATTTTTTTGACTTCACTAACCTGGAATTATTTCAAAGAATCTGCCAAAGTAAAACGATTATCTGCCGAGTTTCTTTTTAGTAAAATTGTAAGTTCGTCTTGTTAAAAAGTAAGTTCGTCTTTTTAAGTGTCTAAACCACTACATGGTAGGTGTAAATTGTAGTAAGTTAGTCTTTTTAAACCAACAAATTTAATTTCAATTACATACAGAAATAACACTGTTGCACACTACTGTAGAAAAAATTTTTCCGATTAGCGCTTTCAAGCTTCACAGCTCATCATCAGATCGGAAATCCGATGCATTACAATGTTATTTCTCTTTGTATTCTGTTATTATTCTGTTTTATTCTGTTATTTTTATTTCTGTGGTGAATATAGTATATGGTCATATTTGTTTAATTTTTTCGTTATTGATATTCTATGGTGAGAAAAGTGCCTTGACATCTGCGCGGGTGTCGACAATAGGTTTTTGTTAGTAGGCCTATTATCGTAATCGCGTCTAAATCTTTGTTGTAACAATTAATTTAATCGACTGCATTATAATTTTTATCACAGACAAAATGCCGTTCTGCAAACAGTAGAAATGATTTGCTTTTTCTAAAGTTGAATAATTAATTATTACTTTAATTCTTGCCAGTTCTTTGCAGTGAACTGTCATTGTTTCGTGCTTTTCGTAGATGTTTTTGTATTATATGGCTAACATATATTCTTAAATTTAAAAACCGATTTTTTTCTAAGCAGACTCTTTATTTGAATAACAAGCAAATCGTCAAAGAACAGAATTACATTCATATATCATTCACATGATACTTTAAAAGTAGGAATCACTAGTTGTTTCCGATTTTCTCACAAATATTAATACATTAATAGAAGATTAAGAGTAGAAGATTATTCACTATTGTCAAATACCTTGATTAACACGTATCTATTGAGAGATCATAGTTATTTTTTGTAATAGTAGTTTTTATAGTTTTTGTTATATTTACAAACAGAAATATCAGTGTTGTTCACCACTATAGACTTCTTTTTCCGATTAGCGCTTTCAAGCTTCATAGCTTATCATCAGACTGCAAATATGATGTAGTATATTTCCGATCTGATGACGAGCTGTGAAGCTTGAGAGCGCTGTTCGGAAAACATTGTTTTCTATAGTAGTATGCAACAGTTTATTTTTGTTTGTGATTATAACCATTAAAGCAACTTTATTAATTAAATATTTGTTATATTTTTTTTACTTTTTTTGTTATTTTTGTTTCTGTGGTGGAAAAATACTGTGACATTTGCGCGGGTGTCGACAATACACTTCGTTACTAGTGTCGTAAGCGCGGGTGAGTCGTTGTTGTAACAGTGACGCTAAAGACGCGAGCGACGCTGCCGTTGCGAGAGCCGAGCCGTCGTCGTGTTGAGGGCGACGGTGCGGATGTAACAAAGGGGCAGTTATAATTACTGTTGTCATGCGAGGATCAAGTTTGTAGTTTACTAGTTTATCATCCAGACCGCCGGCGTGTTGTCGTAAGCCTACAAACAATGCCCACCGCCGCCGCCTCACACGTGGAAATTTACGTGTTTGCTCATCGTACGTGTCTGAGTCTGCCACCCTCTGATGTTCCCCTTACAACCAATATTTTGTTTAGTAGGTCTTCGAACTGCCTATATATCTATATTGCCCAACGAAGTGCCCCATTTATAATTATTAAATCTGACAAGGCTTTGCAGAATCGTTTTTCTGGCATATACATTCTAAAAAAAAAAAAACACTATTACTCATCCTGGAGAACAAGCACAGAAAATTTTGTCTGCAGCATTTGCAGTACGTATAAAGATAATGCGGAGTGAAAACGATACCCATTCGAAAATATTTTTAAGTCTGCATTGAACGAGCGTGATACCTAATTCACTTTGAAGATTACTATAGTTATGAACATTATGTTTATGTCGATCCCTGGGTTTGAGAGGGTATTACTTTTGTCCCGGGTTGACTGAGCACTGGTTCTTACAATTTCCCAGGGCTGGATGGAGTGATGTTTGCTCTTAAAGCAGCCCTTAGCCTCTCTCCAACCAAGACCCTACTGCGTAGTGAGGTGCTACATCCTACAAGAGGTGACCTTGTTGATGGACGTAACAGTACGGATCTAAACCGGAAGCTCGATAAATATTTCTAGTAGAGGCCAGCAGTAGCCAGCAGTACCAAGCTAAGGCATAAGGGAAATGATCCTGGACCGGCTTATCTTTGGAATATTACTGGCGGGGAAACTAGTTGGCTGCAATACTGCGTCTTATTTTTAAAGGATTACATTTTGCCCTTTGCCTTGCAGATGGTTGTTGGAGCATCAAAGGCTAGGTTACGATTTTATTTTCTAAATTACTACTGCAATTTATGTAAGCTGTAACGATTGTTTGATTATGAAATGATAACCGAAACGTTTTACAATTTGCCACTAAAATTCACCCTTTACTTATTAATCGAAATTTTGGTTATCTCTAAGCGTGTACCCTCGTTTACTTAGGCTAATAAAAACTTCATTGTACATGTGTCTTTTGTATAACCTACCGTACATTTTAAATTAATTCATTAGAACGAATCTTGGGAAACAATTTGAAATGTGAAGTGCATTTGATACGCGAATGTTTTGTTTACCGCAGCAGTAGGCCAAGGCCAGTTACTTATAAACTGTTAACAACACATATTTGACCACTAAAACAACTCATAGGATTGTAGCAGTATGTGGTGATTATACATGATCGTAGGCGTAAGATATTTTTTTCACGAGGCAATTTAACATCGATGCAGTTTAATTAAAAGGAAACTAATTATTTTAACTACTTATTAAATGTTTCAACATTGGTTCAGCACTTAATTGTTTGAACACTTTAATTAAACACTACGCTTCTAAGAAGTGAAACAAAAATAATAAAAGTTGATTTTTCTTTATCATCGCACTGCCAAATATTTATGAATACAAACATTTCAGCCTTTGAGTGGATGTAAGAACGTACATAACATTTAAAGGTATGAAAATATTCAAAGCTTTGAAAATATGATGTGAACTTTACGAGTTTATAACCGTCTATTTATCTTTATCAAACACTTGTGGTTCTCAGCGTGGAAACTTCTTATCATTTATACACTCTAATAACATTAATGTGTAACACCACTGTCAAAGCAATTATTTGTACTAAACATTTTGTAAACTATAGACTATCAATGCGAAGTTTTCGTAAAACGTTTTTAACCATTTTGTGAAGGTGTAGTATGTAAGCTTAGTGGTACGACGAGATGAAAGACAATTACGTAACGCTATACATAATTGGAAGCTGCCTTCCCAGACGTTTGCCTATTAGACAACCGCCACCAGTCTCACGGCTCTAGCGCATGTAACTTCACAAATTGTTCTCGGCTCGCCGTTCGGAAAATGGAAGATAATTATGGAATCTCAGCGGGGTATAAATATATAAGTACAGCGGCGTATAAGGTCGGAGTGACCTTCGTAACAACAGCAATATTTTGTAGGCCGTAAATTGAATTACAAAGTGACCGAATATTTCTTTTATATCCTATAGCTTCCTAGTTTACTGTAAAATCGTGAATTTCCAAAACAATAAATTTCCATGTTTTATACTTCGTATTGTTTAAATTAGCAGCCATCCTTACTATTTCTTTTATGAATTTGCTAACTGCTATAATTTTTTTATTGTTCGACTAAGCTTTTCGTCATTACTGACATCTTCAGGTCTTAAACAACGTCTATCAACTGTACGTTGTAGGCTTTTATACTTTAGGCCCCTCCCCTTATGTCATCGCCCCTCCTATTGGTTCTAGCTGCTACCGCTCTTCACGGGAACTTTGTCTACCTTTTTCCGTTAGGCATTTTTCTAACGTCCGTCAAATTGTTTTAAGAATCTCCCGTTAATTTCTTCATTCTTGACTTATAATTTTTTGTAACCTTTTACATTTCGTCATTTTTTAGTGTGTTATTCTTATTATTTTAAGAAGTAAATTTCTTATCAAAAGAAATAAGTAAAAGAATCAAAATGGCATATGAAAAAGAAGAAATCCACAGCATAGAAAATAGTAAAAAGGTAATAGAAAGATTAAAAGAAATTACCATAACAAATAAGACAAAATTAATGTCATTAGATATAAAAGATATGTACACCAACATACCAATAGCAAAAACAGTAGAAATAATAAAGAAAAACAAATTAAGTAATGTAGAATGGAAAAACGAAATAATAGAAGGATTAGAATTATGCCTAAGCCAGAACTACTTCAGATTTAATAACAAATTTTACATACAAGAAAATGGATTACCAATGGGATCACCGCTTTCACCATTAATGGCAGAGATATTCATGAATAGCTTTGAAATCAAAATTTTAAAAGATATAGATAAAGAAAGAAGAATTAAAAAATGGATCAGGTATGTAGATGACATACTAATAGTTTGGGAAGGTGAAGTAAATGAATTTAAAAAATTTACGAAACAACTAAATAACATAGAAAAAACAATAAAATTTCAAGAAGAAATTGGGGGATTAGAAATTAATTTCCTGGATATCAATATAAAAATTGAAGATAACAAACTCAAATTCGATATATATAGGAAAGAAACATACTCAGATTTAATAATTCCACAAGAATCGTATCATCCAGTCAATTATAAAATGGCAGCATTAAATTCGTTTTGCTATAGAGCTATAAATTATCTAGAAAATGAAGAACTCAAACAAAAAGAATTAAAGAAAATACAACAAATAGCAAAAAATAATAATTACAACCCTAAAATAATTAATAGAATAGTTAAGAAAATAGAGGAAAATAAAGAAATAGAAAATAACAAAAAAGAAAGAACAAATGAAGAAAAGAAATATAAAGGAGCAATAACATACATAGGATATCAAACAAAAATGTTACAAAAATGTTTCGAAAAATATGAAATACAGATAGGAATAAAGAAAACGAAAAATGTATTCGAATATATAAAAAATGATAAAACAGAAGAAATTCCATTAACAGAAAAAAGCGGCGTATACAAATTAAAATGTGGGGAATGTAATAAGATATATCTGGGCGAAACTGGAAGAAAATTTAAAATTAGAATGAATGAACACGCAAAAGGAGAAGGGGTTAGAGTAACGAACTCACTATATGCAAGACATTTCAACGAATCAGGCCATAAATTCATAAATCCCAATGAAAATATGGAAATAATCAAAATAGAAAACAATCCGCAAAAAAGAAAATTAATAGAAGAACTAGAAATACTTAAAGTTAAAAAAGAAGATAAAAATAAATTAATGAATATAAAAGTGGATTTTACAAATGAAGAAATATTTTATTATATATTAAACAATAAACAAAAATAAATTAAAATAATAAGAATAACACACTAAAAAATGACGAAATGTAAAAGGTTACAAAAAATTATAAGTCTAGAATGAAGAAATTAACGGGAGATTCTTAAAACAATTTGACGGACGTTAGAAAAATGCCTAACGGAAAAAGGTAGACAAAGTTCCCGTGAAGAGCGGTAGCAGCTAGAACCAATAGGAGGGGCGATGACATAAGGGGAGGGGCCTAAAGTATAAAAGCCTACAACGTACAGTTGATAGACGTTGTTTAAGACCTGAAGATGTCAGTAATGACGAAAAGCTTAGTCGAACAATAAAAAAATTATAGCAGTTAGCAAATTCATAAAAGAAATAATAAATTTCCATTCGTTACTCCCTGTGCCCTGTAATGTTGTATACCTGACGCAATCAATAATTACGGTGTAGTTCATTTATTTACACATTACAATTATTTTAATAATTTTTAATCCCTAAACAATTTCAAAGGTACAACAAATTATTGTATATTTTTAATTTAAGTATACTACAAATAAGAGCGAGAGAGAGAAAGAGAGAGAGAGAGAGAGAGAGAGAGAGAGAGAGAGAGAGAGAGAGAGAGATTCAGTATGCGCGTTTAACTTCTTCTTCTTCAACAAGTATTAGGCCTTGATGATCTGTTACCACTGGATCCGTCCAGCTTTTTCCTATGAAACTTATGAGTAGGCCTACTCTACTTTTTACATAAATGGGATACCAACCCATCTTTTAACTTAACCCCCAATCTGGAGAACCGGGGTTTTCATTTCAGGGTCTCCTTCCCTTAGAATACGTGCATAGCGCGGAATACTAGCTTAGAATACTCACATAGATTACAGTCAGTGCCAAAAAAACTCATGTATTTGTATGGTACCTTGCATAGCAAAGCAGATCGCATATCGCATACTAGAGAATATCATCGCTGATCCTCTTTGGAAAGCAAACAAGTTTGTTTTTACATCGCCAATAGAATACTTCTGAGCTCTGATTGGTTGCTTCAAGGACATTTCCCGCATTGTAGTCACACGCAACTCTACCCAATTTACAATTCCCGGTAAAGTGTAAACAGTTCGGTCTATAGTCTGCTGTAAAATGTGCTTACGGCGGCATGTACAGAACTCGACACTGTTCACTGTTCTCATGTATCAGACATTTCATACTCGGTATGCACACCTCTCATACATGTGCGATATGTTATGTGCGATCATCTATGCGAAGCTCCTATGCTGGTATTCCGCGCTATGCACGTACCCTTATACAGGTTCCTTTTATCATGGCTTACGAGGCCTGTCTACCCACGCAGTAAGCCTTCTGACTCAGCATTGTATGTGCCACCGTACTCCGCTGCCACATTAAGTTTCTATCCTTCATCCTGCATCCAGCAACCTGCCTATACTAGTTTAGTTAGGTGTTTAACAAGTTTTGTATATTACCGTTTATCAAGCGTTTTGTATATTAGTATTTGATGATGACGATAATGCTAAGGTATTTAACATATCGTTAATATTTAAAATAAAAATATTTTTCAGAATTACCATTAAATCCTAATTATCTGTAAAGCAATAAGTAAAGTTTAAATTATTGGGAGTCAGTGTCGCTTGATTGTACCCGAGAGGATTAGCCTACAGGTGGGACTCGAGTCCAAAGCGCAGCCACTTTATTAAGTCTTTAGACGTCACAGCTTTGTTGCCAGCGACAAACGCTGTCTCCTTCAAATTTTAACAATTACTCTACGCTTTTATTTGCGCTGCCTCTTTGCTGAATCTCGAGTCAGTTTGACTTTGAACGCTTGTTCAAGCATATTACGTCTTTCCTCAAACTTTACTTCACAATATCATTTCAATTTAAATGAATTCACTCTAGAGTATCTTGTGTGCCATCAATGTAAATTATTTATTTGTTAAATGCAAATATCGTTCTAATATGAAATGCCTAATATGTTTTTAAAAATCCCGAAAAATACTCATTAATTTTGTTTTGATTTTTTTTAATCCATTAAAAACGTACGCAAAAGACAGTTTGAAAAATAAATTAAAGAAATTCTAACTGAAAATATTTTCTTGCTTTTTGTTACGATAGTTTGCTTTGTGTTGTTAACAACTCTATGCTGTAATGCCGGCAGATGTTGCAACCAAAAGTACAAAGAGTTATTAAAAGTGAAAACTATGGGCTTCATAAATAAAGAAAAAGAGACAGTTTTTGAAGCACTACCAATATAGAGCTATAATTTTGGTTGAAAATTATAGACAGTGGTTAAAGATCTCTCATGCCTGAGAAATGTCTGACGATGGAAAAGGGGCAGATGTAATTTAAAAATGAAAGAAAAGAAATGAATCTATCCCTCCTTTATATGAATCATGATGGTACCACAAACAGAGTCATGAATGATGACAGAAAGGCTCTGGAACAGACTTACGCAAGTAAAATGAAATGTCTTGGATGACAAAGTAAATAAAGGAAAGACATATAGTGAAAACTAAATTATCATAATCGGACTACCTTCACAACACCCCGTGTTCCAACAACATGTCCCTGCACGTATTGTCGACGACAATATATTAGTCTTATTTACATTTATCGTTAAGCACAGTTTCTGGTTTTGTTCGTATAGCTTCCTAAGCATATAATAGATATCATCCTTATATTCAGCTGTAATTTCTGATCGTCGGCGAAATGTAAAGAAAAGACCATTTTGTCACTGATAACTATTAAAATGGTTAAAATCGAATCAGTTTAAATGAGATTCCAGTAAATCGTATTTTAACCACGCGTGTTAGCTCTAAAATGAGGAAAATAGGAAAATTATAATATAATATATTTTCAAACTTTTACTTCAGTAATCCAAACTAAATATTTCAATTTTATAAAAAGCAAATAAGCAAGCAAAAGAAAGAGTATAATAGACATTTACAGACATAAAAATTTAGTTTACAGGACAGTACTAAAAATCTATTTAGAGTTTAAGTTAATTTTTTCGTCTCTAAGATATAGGTCTCTAGTAGACACCTACGTTTTTTTTTTATAAAATCGTATATTCAGTCAATACTGTGCGCCTTGTTATCTTGGAAATGACAAGGCTGTCGCTCATAGAATCGGATCGGAATTGGAACCTTTTGTAACGGAAGCGAATGTTGTCTTTTCACTGCGTCGGAACAGGCAATCGGAATTTCTGTCAGTTTGCAAACACCAAGCGAAAAGAATATAACTTGTTCTTTGGTGTCAGTAATGAGTGACAGTCAGTAAAGAACAAGCTACGGTGGTTGCCTTGTACAATGCTGCCAACGAAGAAGAAGAGGAAGAAGCAACATCAAAGAAACTCTGGATACACGGTATCAGCAGTCGGCAACCCTGCAAGTGAACCCGTCGATAAGGTTTGACGCTTCTGAGAACATAATTGTAATTTTATTGTCTATTCAACGAAAGAACGCACCCGCATTGTACTTGCTTCAAAGTACTGTATTATATAATAGTACAATCCATTTACCGAACCGCGCTACGTCTTCCCCGAATACGATTGGCGAGCTTGTCGGCCAGAGCCTGTAAACACCTTTCTCCCCAAAGTGATTTTTTCAAGTTTTTTCATTTCTGTGTATTTTATGAAAATAAATAGTGTTATTGTAGTAAGTTATTTAATTTATTTTTATAAATATGTTTTCATGTTTAACCATTTTTTTTGCTTAAAGATCTGTTAGTTTTAACGTGTATTTGCATGACGATAAATTGTTGATGACCTACTCCCTAATGTGAAATATTTTCATAAATTTACATGAAAAATACTGTAAAGATTTTTTTGATTCGGTGTTTCAAGTCACTGAATATAAGCGCAAGTTTATTATAAAGCGATAGTTAATGTTTGTAACGTCCGGCTATTGAACTCCGCACCTATCTATTTTCTATTATTGGGGTAGGGAGGGGTGCGCCCATAGAACTGGTCCTCGGTTGTATATGCGCCCCCTTAAATTCAAAGGTTGTCTATCACTGCACTGTATAAATGCACAATTCGAGAAGTGGAAGAATATCACACTTTATTCCTTCAGTAAAAGTATTCCATCACATTGTTTTGGGAAACATACAATCACAGTAACATTTAACAAGCGCTGATACAAAAACGAAATAGCATGTGAAAAAATGGATGTATAAACAGCTGACTGTTCCGTCTCATCTTGTGGGCGTAGATTCGGTTCGAAATGCGTTAAAATATTCTCTTGCTGGCAAACCGATTCAGTCCGTTCTGATCCGACGAAGGTTTTCGATCCAATCCAATCCAGAGCGTGGGACAATCTCTACACCGAATCCCGACAATCCAGAGGGGAAGTGATTGACCGCATTATCATCAAAGAATTTCGATTCGTCCAACTCCGATCTTATTCAATACAAGGCCAGCTTCTGACTGTATTCTGCTATGAATAATTTGGATGTATCCGTGTATTTTATACCTAATCACAAGTGTTTATTTCGCACCGCTGTCTTCATCAACTAATGTTATTCTCCTTCACATCTTGTCAGCACTTTTCACATTTGTTTCTTCACTTTTTCCGCATGCAACTACATCCAATTCTTCATAATGTGGTTTATACACACCTGCATTAATTTTCTACAGACGCGCGCCTGTTAGTAAATATCAGTTGAATCTAACCTTCCTTCGTGTACCGTAAAGTGCATAGAGGTCCCCGGTCTCCGATCTCTGTGAGAGGTCATCCGTCCAGGATTTATATCCGTACGCGTGAAACTTGTTATTATCTGCAACGATTAGTCACCGTGTAAAGAATTTGGATTCACAGTTCATGGTCTTCCTAGAATCAGCGAGAAAACGTTTCGCAACTTTTGGAATATTTGATAACTAAAGGAATATGTGACACTATGTATGTAGAGCTACGATTGTTCTGTCACACGATCGTAATTTACAAATATACCGCCTTCTTTACAGTTGAATAAATTTAAAAATAATTTGAGGAAACTCTATTGAAACTCGATCTTTAAGCCAAACGATAATAGGCATATATATACTTCCACTTGATGAGCTTAGGTAGATTCTTTTAAAAGGTTCAAACGACCTCAGCAGAATTATTATTACATCTATTTATATCTCTTTATAGACAAACGTCGTAGGCTATAGGCTAATCTATTAAAATGACAATTTTAAATTTAAAAACAAAAACCAAACGTTTACGTATCAAATTTAGAAATAAATAAACATTAACACCGAACGAGTATTCTGAAACATTAACACCCCGAGACTAATTAAACACATAAAAATACAAGGGACTGTAATGGACGCTTGGGAAACCATGCGTACATACAAACAAAAACACAAAACAAATTAAAGCCTTAACTAAGTTCAAATCGATACGAAACACATTACAATTTTTTGTACGCTAACTATATTGAAAAAATTCGCAAAACAAAGTATCCGCCAACCGCCAGCAGAATGGTCAAACAACAAAGCCCCCATAAAACCATTAAATAGAAACCTTCAACCAGAACACCAATAGACTGTTCGTCGCAAGTCAGCCAATGAACATGCCTGACGATGAACATATTGCATAACGCACCAATCGTATATCTAATATGATTGTACGATTGTAACATCTAATATCTAATGCTATGACTGTATGTAATAATGTATCTTCAACCATATTGCTGAGTTGAGGGTATAAATAATACCGCATCGTTGAGTGACTCTTGGCATGCCGGGACGCGCGAGAGGACGGACGCATCCAGTCGTTTGGAGGTCATTCTGGCCGGCAGAATTTCGTAACGTTCTGAATTGTTCGAGATTGTCCGCGCACCTTCCGGACTTTACTCCACTACCCTACCAACATCCAGACCCGCTGTGATTTGTATATATGTTACCTATTGTAACTATACCTTATTTTCGCTGATTATATATACAGATCCTTAATATACAGTTTTTATCAGTGTTTTAATATGATGTTACCTTTAAACGTTTACGTTTAATTTCCTAGACGTGTAGGATATTTGTACGTTAAAATTTATGTATGCATGTAGTGTTATAAGAAAGAGTGTAATTTAAGATTGTTTTCAACTGTCTACAGCGACTGAATAAAATAAGGGTATAGGAGTTTTGAATTATATGGATCAGTAACTAATATATTCGCCCGCGCACACAGATACACATACACACTACGCGCGCGCGAGCGTGTTTGTCTAAGTAGTCGTGAAGCTAGAAAAAAAGACTGCTAGAGTTATCAAAATAAGTAGATAAAAGTCTGACAGGTCACGACAACAAACAGATTCACGAAACTTAATAAAGAATACAAACGGGTAACTGTATTAATAATTCTAATTTAATTCGTAAATCTGTTTATAATTTATGTTTACTTTTTGTCCGATTTTTTTTATTTTTACAAGCTTGTGAATCACAAAATTTTAAGTCTATAAACTTATTTGTATATACTGAAATTAATTTTGTGGATAAATTACTATTGTTACGACAATTACGGAATGCTCTCGAACAGTTGAGAGTGTCGTCGCACACGTTTCTCGGCTAGCCAAGCAGGGGTTTTTGTGGAAAGTGAATACTGTGTTATAATTAGTGTGGGACTCATAATAGTTGGAATTATTATTGTGTGAGGGTAAACTGTATCTTGAATTACTGTATGAGAGTATCTTGGTGATTTAAAATTGTTATTTGTGATTCATTAAAGCTGGTAATTAGCGATTTCATTGGTGTCTGTATTTTGTTTTCACTTTACCATACGACAATCGTTGAGACCGTCGTAACAATATATAACTAGATATTAGTCAGAATTACTGCCAAGTTTCCTGAAAGTAAATCTGATTTGGCTTCTTGTCGAGAGTAAACCTTAAGACTGTGCTGTTCGAAGGGATTAAATCTGCAATTTCACTTTCCTGGTACTGACAACTCTAATGAAAAGAGAAAGGAAACTTGTTCTATTTTTAGCACAACGGAAAATGCATAACAACGAGGTAGTTTACTAATAAACTCTGTCGCCATTCACAAGTGGAAGAGACATTTCCGTTACAATTGCTGCTGCTCAGACAATAGGGATATTATTATTATTGTTGGAGCCCAGAATCCCCCGCGGTAAGTTATTTTAGTGCTGTTCAAATATATCGTTTCAAATTGCCTTGAAGTTAAACTGTTATTAATATTTAGATAAATATGGTGACTAGAGGAACATGTCAGTTGCAGAACAAGAACAGCGATTTTCCTGAAGATGAAGCTGGACTATCCTTACACAAGTATTAGTTTGATAAAATCTTCCAAAATGGCGAAAAGGTAAATCTTACTTAGATGTGTTTTTCTCCAACTAAGAAACCTCTATTTTGCTTTTGTTGCACATTATTTTTACAAAAAAAACTATCAAACAAGCCACTTCAATAGTGAAAATTGTTTTTTGTCGTGTCGAAAGTTAAATTCGCTCTGCGTTTTTGGAATGGAAGGAATTGGAACGTTCTTTAAACAGATGGGGACTTACTAATGATCTACTTCAGGAACAAATGAATAAAGCAGCTAAGACATGTAAAGAAATCTTTACTGTGGCATTGGCACAGTACAAACTCTTGCACAACAAAATTTGGCACTGAGAGGACATCGAAAGTCAATTACTAAAGATCCAAATCCTGGAAACTTTCTGGATTTATTAAAATACTTGGTTAAATTTTACGCTGTCATGAGATCTTATTTGGATTCAGTCCCTCGTATATCTTGGTGTAGTTCATTACTAAGGCAGAGCAGGTATGTAATAAATGGGGTGTCAGTATCACAAAAAGGATAAGAAGGAAGCGCACAATGCCAGGGGAGTATGCAGACGATTCTGCGTTAACCGTTCGGCAAGAATTGCGACGTTCTCTAATAGAAATTTTGGACAAACTGTCAGTTAAAATTTCAAGCCGTTTCTCTAATATAAAAGAGTTAGAAAAACGCTTTGGGTTCCTCTGTAAATTTGAGGCGTACGTAAATGATGGGATATACATTTTAAGGAACAGCTTTCCCAAATGAATATTAAGTGCACAGTGCTTGCAAAACAGTATCCACATAACCTAAACAGTAAAAAATTGTTCAGTGACTTGAAAGACGTCATACTTTTATTAAAAGTGGCAAAAGTTAACGGAGAACAAATGGACTTTACACCTCAGGGACCTGCTACAATACATTTCTTCAATGGGATTAGAAGCCTACTAAACACTATGAACAGCTTTAAAAATTATACTTACTTTACCAGTGTCTGTGTCTTCTTGTAAAAGATTGTTTAGTAAACTTAAACTGATTAAATCGTACTTACAATCAACAATATCTCAGGACAGGTTATCAAATCTAGCGATACTTTCAATTGAAAACACATTGCTTCGTCTTTAGCTTATAGTGATTTAATAACCGACTTTGCAGCAATTAAGACCAGGAAAGTTACACTTTAGAAAGTCTCGTTTTAAATATTTATTAAATATTAAATATAAATATTAAGGGTTTATTAATAGAAGACGGATCAATTAACTTGTAATGGTAAGTGATTTATTATATTACTTTTAATGTAATCCTTTTTTTAACTTTATGTTGCTTTAGGATATTGTTTTGACGATGCGCTTTAAACCTACAAGGAAATTGCATGTTTAATTAGAACATTTTTATGATATAAATTTTGTATATTACTACATTTTGTATAGTCTACATTTGTAACTAACAAATATATACAAACTGAATACCAGTAATATTAAACTTATGTAATTTCTTAATTTTGACTTAACAAATATTCTTAAAACGTTTTCTGGGCGTGCTTTCATATAAAAATCTACACACTTGCATTTATTAAGTACTTTGTTCATTGAATGGGCCTTCATTTTTGCTCTTTTGTCCCCTTTCAATTGTGAAGGCGAGGCGGCCGACGATCTTCTTGCCCCGGGCACCAAAAATCCTAGCTATGCCACTATATGCAGACCCGTTTTTCCTGTAAAATGCCTTTAAAAACCTGCGGTTGTCTTATATGTTAGGGGGCCTTATATTCGGCCCTCCAACTTGGATCCGAATGTTACAGCCTTCATCTGTTTTGTAATTACAGAACAATGATTTTCCCATACAAAGTGTGCAGGGAGGTGAAAAGTGATGGGGATGGCTCTTTCTCTAGGTGATTTTGAGACTGTTGTCAGTGCTGTGTTTGGCTGTGTAACGGATCTGTAGTGCCTGTGAATTTTAGGAGTAGGTTCGTTCAAACATTGCAGCTTTGTGAGAATTTGTCTCATTACGCGATCAATTGTGTTATCAAATTATTTACAATTACGTTTTAGAAAAACGATGTTTTTGTGTGCGTGTTTCAGAGTATATAATGGTTTTCTAACGTTACTTTTTACAAATTACCTTTATTTTAACCTTCCCAATAATTGTAACTAGCTTTATTAGTGTCAATTTTTTTTAATACGTTCTTTATATTGTAACGTTTGATAAGCTTTTACTATAGGCTATTCGTATGATTTATAGTAAGTTTTCCTAAAATGTGCAGAGGGAATAAAACTTTCTACTTGGCGTTTCGAATAGAATGAAAAGAAGGAAATGTATGACTTTCGCTCTTTTTCATGGAGAATTGATTAAAAAAGATAATATTGATATATTAGAGAAAAATAATATTCAAGATATCAAGTTGGATAGTCATATGAATGTATAATCAGATAGATATGTTAGAAAAGAGTAACCACTATGCTGATACTGAAAACGTTTTTATTCATAAGTCAGTCAAGGTGTATAACCAGAACCTTCAGACTGGGAAAAGACCATAAATAAATTGGTTCCAGCTATTCTGTAAGCACTAAAAGAATAAAATATTTTAATACAAGTACGTATTACCTTTTATTTCGTAATTATTTACAACAATTTATTTGAGAACAACGCACTGCGCATGTCAAATGCATTCAACAAATAAAAGTAAAAAATTAAAATATAAGAAACAAATAAATAATACAACAACACAAAACCTGATTTATCATTTCAGAGTATAACGAAAGAGCTGTGTTTGTGGTCTCACACGCCACCAGTGAAGTGACTCTTCAGGCAGCGACCAATGATGGGTTAATCGCTTATCGTACAAATAAAGTAAGAAAACGCAGTCACATTAATGATAAACTTTAATTTAAAAATCCAACAGTCTCTTTTCATAATGTCTTCAAATGTTAACTGTGTAACAGTTAACGAGTAGTTAATAACGAGTAGAGAAATTTCACGTACGCGATTAATCAAATTTTCAATCCACTAGAATAAATTGGCGTTTTATGTTTTAAAGAATTAACATGTACACGGTTTCCGTAAAGCAATATTTATAAGCCGGAATTTGTTATATTTGGTTCAAACAAGATTGCAACAATATTATGAAGAATTCTTAATTTCGTTGTGACCGTAAATCAATGAATTTTAACGATGGAGGGTTTGCGAGTATCGGTCCAAAAAATGATGACACAAATTTTAAATTATTTGTGTCGACGTTTTGACAATATTTGTTGTCATCTTCAGGACCTGTGTACGTGGATACAAGGGAAAATATCAAACACAAAAGATAAATTAGTTGAGTGAATATGTTTGTGTATGTGAGTGTGCGCGTTTGTGCGTGTATGTGTAAAGGAGTTGAAACAGTTTGTTTTACATCATCAAAATAATTGCATTATTACATACTGTTTTCCTTAATTACATCGAGAAAATTATAATATCCCAAACCATATTTTATACGCTGTTACAATTTAAATTACTGATAATGTAAAAGTTATAATTACTGTATTATTACTGTAATGTATTTGTAATTAATTATAAAAGCAGTAATTAACAATTATATATTAGAATTGGTACAAAAATATAATTAATTACAAAGACCATTACGGAACTTTAACATTATCAGTAATTTAAATTGTAACAGTGTATACATTATGGTCTGTGTATTATAATTTTCTCGATGTACTTAAGGAAAACAATACGTAATAATGCAATTATTTTGATGATGTAAAACAAACTGTTTCAATTCATTCACACCTACACGCACACACGCGCACGCTCACATACACAAACATATTCACTCACCTATTTTATCTGTTGTGTTTGATATTTTCTCTTGTATTCGTACTCAGGTCCTGATGATGACAATAAATATTGTCGAAACGTCGACACAAATAATTAAAATTCCTATTGACTATTTCTATTGTTATTTGCTCAGGTAGTGAAATAAATAATAAAATGCACCAGATCTGTCAGTTATTCATGAATGATTTGACTACATGAACGTGTGGCATTGAAGTTTGAATTTAGGGAATGTGTATTTATTTGACGGCGATAAACAGCGTTATCCGCCCATTCAGAGTCTAATCTGCGGAGCTTAGACAGCTTATCTGCGGAGCGCCCGCTATCCACGATAATTGTTCTTTAATGTACCTCACAGTCGTCAGTAAAAAAAAAGTTTACTATCTGCGCAATTACGAGATGAACTCGTGATAAGCTCTTGTATCACATGCCTAATGATTGTTTCTCGTGCACACAGCGAGGTTTGTACAGTGTTTCACAAAAAACTCACCAACGTACGCGCACACGCATACATAGAGACAGGCGGATTTTGTTTATACAAACACACACAAATTTTGTTTCTGCTGTTAACTGCTTTCCGGAGCACAGGAAGTTTATTTGTTGATTTGACTGGGCTGGCTGTTTTCTGCTATGATGTTCCTACCTTCCTTAGATCTTTACGAAATATTCGTCATGTTATTTGGATTAGCAGTCTCTGTAATTCCAATTTTGTCGTGTTTACTTGCAAAACTGCTACTTGTCGTGTTCCTGACGAGGCCTTTCAGTCTCTCCACCATTATCAAGTCCTAAATCACGACCTTAGGACTTGATAGTGGTGGAGATACTGAAAGGCCTCGTCCGGAACCTGACAAGGAGCAGTTCAGCAAGTAAACACGACAAAGTTGGCTTTATGAATTACTTTTATTTACGTGTAAGTTAGTAGACCTCTGCTTTCTTGTTCGTGGGTGTTTACTTACTAAAGGCGTTTAAGGGGCCATATTCTTTGGTTAATTAAGGCGTGACCCGACCAATATTTTTATCTCTTTCTTAATAGGCATTGTTTCGTTCTTTCTCTTAGGACATTAATACAAGCGATTCTTATGCCTTTTCCCCTATTGTTTTGTACGTAGTATTTTGTTTTACTGCGGTTTAGAGTATTTCGTGATTTTACTGATAGCTTACTGATTATTACACACAGCGTAATGACTAAAAATTCGCATCGTGGAAGTGGCAACAACCTTGAAAATAGTCTTTATGTTATAAGACACGTTCGAAAAGCATGGATTTGTCTAATGTTGCATTCAGTAAAATCGAGGTCATATGGAACAACTAATTTAAAAACATTGTATATAATGATGTGTCTTTAACCATATCGTTAGGCTGAGGAAATAAATAGTACCGCATCGATGAGTGCATATGTGACTCTCGGCAGACGGGGCACGCGACACGCTGTTCCACTCGTTTGGAGATCACTCTGCGCGGCAGAGTTGTGTACCAATGTGCATTGTTCGGGATCGTTCGTGCTCCGTCCGGACGTTACTCGGCCACACCAACAGCATCAAAGCCCGTTATGTCGCTATAGAGCAAGACGGCGAGTTATAAATATTGGATTTCGAAACGGCCCTGTTCAGTTACACCTGACGATATTTCAAGTGACTTCGGTGTGTTTGTTTTTGTGACTGGCGGAAAGTAAATATTGTGTTAATTAGTGTGGAACTACGTATACTAAGGGAGGATAATTGTTGCTGGTTGGACAAATTTAACTTTAATTATTATATACTTATTGTTGTCTGTGTCTAATTAAAGTTTGATGTTAGTGACTTCATCGGTGTCTGTTATTCTGTTTCCACTGTACAACACGACGATCAATGAGAGGACGACGTCGTAACAATATATTTCTCATTAGTAAACCATTTTGAAACAAACTTTTTTTTATACGTTCTATATAATATACTTTTTTGGCCTTTAAAACACGCCCCTGTATACTGTTCTGCAATTTTAAATTGTTTTATATATAAAATAATCACATTCATACGTCTTGTGTTGGGAAATTTGTTTTGTAAGCCCACTATTGGCTAGCAAGAGTACGCTTTTATGCTTATCATACAATTTTAAATATCTCCAGCCGGACTGAAAATCTTAAAACCAGAGAAGAACGAACTGTTGTTCGTGCTACGACAACTTCAAAACAAATAAAAAACTAAAACTGATTTTCATATTGTTTTCAAATAGGTATACAGTTAATTTTCCAAAAGCAAAAAAAAATTATTTTTCTTACATCCTCGGGTAGATTTAGATACTTGTTTCGGTTTTAGAACCTTTATATACATTATGAATTTTAATTTTTAATATTTACACTTTACATTTACATTACATTTACATTTACATTTACATTTTACATTTTTAATATTTTAACTTTTAACTTTAATTAAAAATCAGACTATTTTTTCTGGGCCTTCCTTCATTACGAATACTCTACGGAGCACAAAATATGCAGCGTTTGGTATGCAGTGTTTTCCATGAGCAGACCATGTCTTTTCCATCTATTCTTATATTCATAAACGTTTTCAAACGACTTGGTTGGGGACACCTTAAACTGACTCAGAATATCCTAACTTCAAAGCATCTAATGGTGAACATCCTTTGACCGTTCTTAAATACCTCATTTCTGCTGAGGTGATTTCATTTACACCTGCCTTTGCCCGAATCTATAAATGATTCAGCACCGCTGTAACAAAAATTTTTTTTATTTTTTGGGGTTTAAATTTCTTTAATATTCTTTGCATCTTTATCGTTATATCCATCCTGGTTTTCGAGGCTAGTGTTGGAATTGTGAGAAATTGATTGAGACCACCGCATACGGCAACCAACCCTATGCCGGCTTGATTTTTATCGACCTTAAAAAAAAATAAAAATAAACATTGTATAAATTCAAATACAATTTTATAAAACAATGGCAATACCTACGCCACTGTATGGTTCTGAAACTTGGGTCATAAGGAAAAAAGATGAACAGAAGATACAAACAGCAGAAATGAAATTTCTGAGATCAGTTAAAAGGTGTAATAGACAATATCATATAAGAAAAGAGAAGATAAGAAGTGATTTAGATAATTTTGCAGTTAACAAAATGATTAAAGGAAACAGAAGAAAATGGATTCAAGACATAGATGCAATGGAAGAAAGTAGAATACCGAAGATAGCGAAAGATTACAACCCTAGAGGCAGAAAAAAACCTGGTAGGCCTAAGAAAGGTGGACTGTGGAAAAAGAGGGCGCTAAAGCCTACAACCGTTAAGAAGATGATGATGATTCTTTGAATCGTTCACAGTTAGATCTAAATTTACTCAATTGGTTCTCCACGTCCTCTCTCTCTCTCTCTCTCTCTCTCTCTCTCTCTCTCTCTCTCTCTCTCTCTCTCTCTCTCTCTCTCTCTCTCTCTCTCTCTCTGTGCCTAGACCTCACGGAAAGACAGTTCAGTACAAAACAATAACATATATTAATATACTTCGTAGGCTTACACGGCCGGAGTCAAAGCTGTTAAAATGCATTCTCAGGGTGGTTGGCCGTGGTCCATTGTTTTCAACCAAAACAGACGTTTCGGCACCGCCATCGACTGCCACCATCAGAGTAAATTCGAGCTTCGCTAACATAGGGTAGTAGATATTAGTGACCTCAGTACTTTCAGCCATAACCACAGTACATTCATTCTTACCACAGTACTATGGTCATTATCGTCTACCACCCTATGTTAGCGAAGGTCGAATTTACACTGATGGTGGCAGTCGATGGTACTGCCGAAACGTCTGTTTTTGTTTAAAACAGTGGACCACGGTCAAACATCCCGGGAATTAATTTTAACAACAATGTTACATATTACTCCAAGCGGTTTGATATTTCAGTTGGTTTTCGTTCATCTTTGTATACAGACCGCACAAAACTGGGTTTTCGAGTTTCGTGATTCATCGTGACGCTGAATAAAATAAGTGCGTTTGTTTTACTTGCTGCGTACAAGAGTTGCCGTTGACACTCTTTCGATCTGTGTATTGAAATAGTTTCGCTCGATAAATGAAATCTCCTAGCAAATAATTAAAGTAAGTGCAGCCTATAATAAATTTGTCACGATCGTCACGTTGCGTTTGACGTGAGCCATTTCACGATGATACAATTTTTTCTGAAATTCTTATATAAAACGGTGCTTTATACTGTACGTTTTTTAATCTTTGATATCGTTTTACTCAGTGTGTTTTTAATTTTGTTATATCATTTTATTCTCTATTTTCACAGTTTCTCATTACTTTTGGTTATTAAGTTGATCACTCAACGCTGAAGGTTTAATTATTTATCTGTGGAGAAATATCACGGTACAGGCTTACATAAAATATTTATTAAATGTGTTATCCCTTTATTAAAGGAAAATTTAAGAAACGTAACTTATAACTATTTGTTTATAAAAACGTAGAAAGTGGCATTCCGTTAATATTCTAAATGCACTAAATTCTAAATACCACCCGTTACAACAGACCCCGTTAAAACAGACCCCGCTTGTAAAGAAACATGTAATGTTGAAAAATCGAAGACAATCATGCTGAAAATTACCGCTCAACAACGCTGGACAATGTATTCATGTGTCTAGGGTCGTTCACCCGTGTGTGACTTGTTCCGTTCACAAATTTTAAGTGAGAGATGAAAAAGACTACTTGAACTTTGTCACTGAATATGATCGGTAATCAGAAAACGAAAACATATTGCCTGACTATGGTTTCTTGTGACATCTTCGTTAGTTATTGATTAATGAATTTAACTCTAACCAATATCGAAAGAAATTGGTAATTTTTTTTAAGCCAGTAAATATGAAAAGTGATTCTGACACAGGAATCCTGTTTTTGAATAAGACAGACATTGGACAAAGTTTTTACTGTAATTTTGATCATATTTGTAAAATATAAACTGTTCGTTACCAGGGGCCGTTTTTATTACAAGCGTGCAAACAGTATTTTGTATAAGATAATAATATGTTTTTTTCTTTCCGTACTGCTGTAGAGTTATATATATATTTTAAATACAGTAAAATAAATAGTTCCTATTTTTGTCCACGTAATTTCATCGAGACATGTCCGTATTTCAAGGCCTACTTGCTACATACAATTACAACGGACTCCAGACAAAACGGACAGCTCAGAGCACCTCAGTAGTCCTCTATAAAGAGGGATTACTGTAATATTTTTTTTTAAGTACATAAAACATCCATGTACTATTTTTATCAAGTTTCTAAACGTTTAGTAGGATGAAATAATTAGAAGAAGAAGCCATTAAAACAATATCACCGTTTTACTTTTGCGAAATAAGTAATTTTTACGATGAAGGGTTTGCGAGGATCGGTCAAAAAGTATAACACAAATTTTAAATTATTTGTGTCGACGTTTCGACAATCTTAAAGTTGTGTGTTTGGCGTCGTACCAACTCAGCAACAATATTGTCCTGATGATGACAATAAATATTATCGAAACGTCGACACAAATAGTTTAAAATTTGCGTTATTTTTTTTTGACCGACCGTCGCAAACTCTTCATTGTTAAAATTCATTGATTGACGGTCACTACGAAATTAAGAAATAAGTACAGGCTGTCTCTGTCGTGTGGGCCCTACAGGTTACTAATAACTGTGTGACACAGAATAATGTTTCTGGTCGAGGTTTGATTGGAACTGAAAATTACTTGAAGCGGCATCAAGCCGGTAATATTGAACGGCTGACGTCAATATTAAAGAATGCGAAAACGCATGTTTCGGACAGGTCGTGTGAGTGACGGTGGAGATTCTGTATAAGTACATACTGTGTATTGTATACGTTTCCGAGAACTGTTGTTGCGGAACCACATGATACAATCCTTACACTTACTCAACTATGCTCTGTATGACGACGGTTGGCGTGTGGACCATTGGCTTACCTGCTGCCTCTCCCCCACTGTAATACTTCCGCCCGGGCTCGACAGCAGCTAATTGCCGCGTGAGTCACCTCGCTGTGCGTCCAGTATGAAACAATTTGTTCTGCCTTGCCCAGTACTGGTAAAATTTTGTTATATTTGCATTCAGCGAAATAATACGATAAAAATGACACCAAACACGACTAAAAAATATTAAATTTTAAGGTGTTTCAAGGTAAAAGCTCAACAACTACTTTAATTCACATCTTCAGTGCATAGTGCTTTATAACGCCCAATTTTTAATATTCCTTAGTCGTGTTTGTTGTCATTTTCATCGTATTATTTCGCTGATTTCAAATATAACAAAATTTTACCGGTATTGGGCGAGGCAAAAAAAAAAAATTGTTTCATACTGGACGCACAGCGAGGTGACTCACGCGGCAATTAGCTGCTGTCGAGCCAGGGCGGAAGTATTACAATGGGGGAGAGGCAGCAGGTAGGCTAAGGGTCCACACGCCAACCATCGTCATACAGAGCATACGTGTTATGCCGTACTGTATATGGCTCAGACGTAACTTGTAACAAGCGAAACCTGGTTCAGGCTATAAGGTAAAAATTTTACATTTTTACCAATAAAAACCTTAGTGTTTCGAGTCAGTAGTATTATACTTATAATTAATATTTACTACTCAGCAAGAAACAAAACTTCTCTGATTAAACTATATATTTTTTAAATTATCCTACGCTTTTATTTTGATAGTTTCACTGATACCCCCCTGCTACTGGAAAAAAATAAGACATGCAAAATCTAGTTCTTATAAAACAGTTGACGAGAAGGTAAATTTACATTATTTCTTAATGTATAACTTATTTCCTAAATTATCGTATATTTAGACAAATTAAGGCAGTTGGAAATTGAAATATTTCCAAGTTAATTTGAAATTGTTCATTAATTATTAGGCCTTTTATTGTTCTGTGCAAATATTTTCTAAATTTTCTTTAATTTTTGTTTTTTGCATTTAGCTACTTGTTTCAATAAACTTATATTTTATAATTCTCGAAAACCATGGTATATTATTAACATAATTGATAGCTATTGGGGATTTAATATTTATAATTTTAAAATTATAATATAATGTTAAACTTTTGTTTTCCAACGTGAAATTCTGAGAATAAATAAAAAAATTTTGCATTTGCGCGTGTGCATAATTCTATTCAAAAATTTTTCAAATTGAAAATTTATTTTAGTTTTTGCTGATATGCATATTTCATTTGATCATTCTTTGTCCAACATCATTAGTATAATGTTTTTTAAACATCCTTTATGTAATTATTACTATACAGTACTTATATAATATACATTATATAATATATTAGACGGATATCAGGCATGCGGAGCAAGCGTTCACAAAGTGGTCTTCAATCTTCTGATGCAACGACACAATGTTTAATTCGCGTCTAATATCCTCGTTCTTTTTCTGATGCAGCGGAGAACAACGTTGCATCCCTCTTAGAAACTTCGTTTCAGCTGCCTTAATCCTCTATACGTCCCATTTACCAATAGTCTCTATCTTACTAGCACACAGAATGTGGGGACAGCTATAGTTTTGGACAATGTAATTCCGATATCCTTCCTTGTTACATTTTTCAGGTACCTCTTTAAAAATAAATTTTACGAAATATTTTCTTAATTTCATAAGTTAGAGGGGAAGAGGAGAAAGAGGGAGAGAGAGCGTGAGAGAGGGGAGCATTCTAGCTCGAATGACTAAGGCTGCTTCTAGCAGAATATAGTTACACCCAGACATACATCGTCCAACTATCGTTATTTCGACTTTACTCACAAGGCGTGTCATACAATAGGCTCCAGTATGGCTTTTAGAGTTACAATTGTATTACTGTGAGTATTAAATTTTTTTAATTCTGGGTCAAAACGTCCTACGACGTTGTTCCGATGCCCACTCTCCATTGTTGTCTGTCGTTGCAGTTTCCGTCGGTTAGTCCTCTATCACTCATTGATCCATCTTTTCATGGGTCTCTCTTCCTTTTCGTGCTCTCTAGGTATCCACCTCATTGTTTTCGTTGGTAGTCGGTCTTGTTCAATTTTTTGTACGTGTCCGTACCAGATTAGTTGTTTTTCTTCAATGGAGTCGATGATTGTCTCCTGTACGCCTATTTCTTCTTTGATCGTTTCATTTCGTATTCGCTCCTCTAAGTTCTAGCAGCTGGTCTCAAAACATCCATTTCTGTAGCTTCTAACTTCCAATTTACCTGTTCCTTTATTTTGCATGTTTTGGATCCGTACATCAACTATCGTGATCGTGATTTAATCATACTATCGTATAAACTTCTCTTCCTTTCTTTCCAAATTTCTGTGCTACGTAGTATCCCATTCGATTATCTAATTATTTGTTTTGCTTTGTTTATTCTTGATTTTATTTCAATATCATCTGTTTCTTCTTTATTAAAATTTATTGCTAAGTATTTGTAGCTGTTGCATTTTTTGTACGTTAGTTGTTTTCTAAGATTAAATCTGTTGTTTCTTCTCCAACACTCAGATTCTGCGTTTTTTTCTATGTTCATCAGTAATCCCGATTTTCATACACTACCTTCAGTTTTCGTGTCATATATTCCAGGTCTTCTTTTTTATTAGTATTTATATCTACATAGATAATATAAAAAATCCGATTTGACAGCAAAATTCTTTATACCTGTGCCAATAATTCAGTTCAGCAGCGTATTCATGGGCGAGATTATCGTGTTTCGTTCGTGCGTTTCAGTACAGAGTGTAATTACAAAACTGCTAGTTATAAAGTGTTCAACTTTCTTTCAGGAGAACTGTAAATTTTTGTTATTTTCACACAACTAAAATGCGTTTATCTTTCTCGACTAATGTCATCCCGACTTAGTCAGAATTCCTGAAACCCACAACGACAAAACTCCGAGCTATGCTGTGCTCGTATTCGTCGAAATGAGTCCCGCGATCGGCGTCAAAATACTGTTATTATTAATCGATCATCCGTACAAATTTGACGTGCACAATACAGTAATTAATGCAGTTACTAAAATCGGACAAACGGAGCAACGGCTTGTCTATCGATTCAACACTGAACGGCCTAGAGTGCTGACAGAACTGACGACGAATTAATAATATTCAATTTCCACTTAATTAATTTTGACAAGTGAATAGTTTATTGTGATTCACACTGACGTCTGTTGTTCGAAATCTAAATGCACCCGTGCTCATCGAATAAACAATTTTATTACATGCAAATGTATAATACATTTTCACGTATAATTCATTTTAGTATAACGTTTTCGATACACGTGTTTACCTAAAATTCTGCCCAGCAGCCAGTCTAAATTTTGGACACCATAAAAAATTGTGCAGCTCGCTTATTTACGTGGATACCCACAACAAGAGTTATTGCATCTCCCGTAGACTGGACGCCGATAGTTGTACGTTTAAGCCATCGTTTCTCTGTGAAATTTTACCAAGCAATATACAAGTTTAAAAGATGCAACACATATACATCGTGCGTGCTTGTATATGAGTGAGTGCATCTATAATTATCTGTAAAAAAATTAGTAAGTTACTTTCCAATATATGAATGAAATGTCATCACCTGAAATACTGTTACGTAATGCGGAAAAAGTGTTACGTAATACGGAACGTTCTATAAGTATCTCGGATATTCCAGATGTAACGTTTGTGTGCGTACATAATGCTGCTACTTTACGGTGAAAGACAAAATTACGCGTCAACTATCGAGTCTATACCGGACCATACCTGTAAGCGCAGTGTGTTCAAGGACACTGTTCCTAGTGGATTCTCGAGAGCGCCTGTTTGTTTAACAAAGTGACAGATTGCTCTGGCAATCAGCGGGGTGTAAATACAGCCATTCAACGACGGTCAAGTTAGTTATTGTCGGACGATTACGCAGTGATTACACAGTGCGGTTGAAAGTATTGTGGCAAGTATTACGTGTTTAATAATTGTGCGAGACAATTGTAAAATACAATTTTGTTTTATATCAGTTACATTTTTATTTCGTGTAAACAATTATTATTTGATTTGTTGTAAGAGACTGTCTTGTTAATTATAAACTGTTTAATTGTGATAAATACACAAACATAAGACATATATGACCTGGAATATTTACACAGACATATAATACATAACACATATTTATTACAATGCGTGATGAACACGTACGAAATTGAATATTAATATTGACTTAGCAAGTGTGGTTTTTTTTCTTATGTACCACTTAATTAAAAAATAAATAATTAAACATTTATAAAAATTCTAATAGAGACCATTCTATTACTTTATTTAACTATACTCCTAATGTCTCAATTAATTAAAATCTACAATTGAAGTAAACTTACGTACTCGATTTTACGTTACAGTTACTTGATTTTAATTATTTAATTATAATATAAAAATATAATAAAATATGGTTTCTCTAATTACCATTTATTTATGAGATTAATAATTATAATTAAAGCTGGTGATTAGTGATATAATTGGTATCTTGTATTTTGTTTTCCACTGTACCATACGGCGATCAGTAGACCATCGTAACAATATTTTTCTAAGAAGTGTCATTCTTTACCACCATTGTATAATCAATTCTACAAATTTTTTCACTTGAATACAAGTTTTTACTCACACATTGTAACTACAAAGGCAGTTTAACAATTATGAAAATGTAATTTTGCGATTGCCAATAAAATTATATATTTTGAACAACTAGAAAGTTTCCTAAATTGGATACGAGAATATTTTCATGTGTTGTCGCGAGCACCGCAGTACCGGGACGCTTTCACAGATCGACTGCAACCTGAAACATAATCTCCCGTACACGTCAACAACAATAACGTGTTTTGTAAGCGACAGTTGTACGCTGACATTGAACAGATATATACGTCATTGAAAACGGGACGGTAAGCGGTAACAAAACGGTAAACGGGAAATGATTAGTTTATTATAATGAACGCCGACCCGACGCAAAAGCGGCAAAACTAACAAGGATTAACCTAGATACACGCTCCTTCGTGCTATCGGAATATAATGTAGGCTATACGTTCACGTCACTCATTTGGGAGTCATATATATATATATATATATATATATATACTGTGAACTGTTTTGTGGAGATAAGCTCAAGATATATACATGACCCAGCAAGCATAATCTCATAATCATAATCAATGCAAATCGATTTTTAATTAAACACTGATTTTATTTAATCCTCGTATAAAATCGGAGGTATTTTCTGCTTGTGTCCAGACTGTACGGTACAAAATAACTTTAATTCAATATCAACTACTTGTAAATTTAGTTTTTTTTCTCTTGGCCATCTACGGACCTCATGAACAGTCATTTCATGGTATATACCTATTATTCGTCATTTTGTGCATTGAAAATTTCTTCATCGTTTTACTTTGTTTTTCCTTCATTTTTCTGCTCACAGATTGGAGTCAAGGAACTGGTGCTTAACACGAGCCAATTAGATGTGAGTTGGATTTAGAAAACGTTATATAGGAAATTGCGTATACAATGTAATCAATGTAACCACCAATGTACTGTGGTAGACAATGTAACCAGAGCGTCAGCTCGTCTGGGTTCTCTGTTTCCAAAACTTGCCGACAAGGCTATGACCCATAAACAAGGTAAGTTGATCGTCAACGCGTTCTTGTTGCCGATCATCACCTACGCTACCCTGGTCTGGGGTTACATTGCTGCTGTGCATAAAATAAAGCTGCAAAAAGTTCTCGTTAGGGGGCTTTGACTAGCGGTCCAAGTCCCCGATCGGTTGCCTTCTCGTCTGTTGAGAATTGAACTGGTGTTCGCGCTTTGGATAATACCGTGCAACGACTTTCACGGAAATTTTACGTACGACTGGAAAGGGCCCAAGACAACCCCCCTCATAGCCGGTAGGCTACCGTGTACGTCAAGGAGATTCTTGGAAGCGGCTTCGGCAAACATTATACTAATGCGAGCATGCCGTTGTTACGTACCCAACAATAAATTTTTCGTTCCGAACCTGACCACATGACAGGAGCTCCTACCGGTTGCTCGGTACATGAAATCCAAGAGGAGGTCTCAACGACGCACATCCTCTCAGCCCAAATAGACAAAGGACTGACAATCTTTGTTACTTCTATAGACGTTTAGCGTCACTTCAACCCGCCGGTTGAAGCATCAGACAGTAACCGAAATGCAGTTTGAACATCTAACCACGGCCAAGTAGCCCTGGAGAGCCTTCGACTTTAAATGTGGCGTTCAGCCAATAAATAAATAAATCAAAATAAGAAATCAAACGTGGAATGATTAGCTTACCGGTTGGTACCTATTACTGGAGACAAAATCGCTGAGAGGAAACCAGAGGTAAAGCCAGGCAAGCAATTGGGAGAGGAGGAAGGGTTGACTTGGGGGGGGATATGAAAAGTTGTTCTTGAATGGTCTACAGCAGTCATAGGCACCCTTTGAATTTATGGGGGCGTATATACAACTGAGGACCAGTTCGATGGGTACATCCGACCCCATCCCATTAATGAAAATAAAGAGGTGCGGAATTCAATAGCCGGACGTTACAAACATTGACTGTCGCTTTGTAATATCCTTGCGCTTATATTTAGCGACGTGATACACAGAATCAAAAAAAGCTTTGCAGTATTTTTCATACAAATCTGTGAACATTTTTTACATTAGGAGTAGGTCATCAACAAGTCGTCATCATGGACATGCACGTTAAAACTAACACAACTTAAAAAAAAAGGGTTAAAGAGGAAAACATTTTAGTAACAATAAATTAAAAAACATACCACAATAACACTGTGTACTTTCATAAAGTGCACAGAAATGTGAAAATCAAAAAATTACTTTGGGGAGAAACGTGTTTACAATCGTATTGGGGGAAGACGTAGCGCGGCTAGGTAAATGTCTTGTACTATTTTATAATACAGTACTTCGAACGAAGTACAATGCGGGTGCGTTCCTTCGTTCAAAAGAACATAAAATTACAAAGTAGTTCGCGGGCGCGTCAAACCTTATGGAAGAGCACACTTGTGCCCGCGGGCGCAGTGTTCCCGATTGCTAGACTATAGTACAGGAATGAGTGCAGGTACAAATACAATGCGTTATTATTAACACAGTAAATTTATTTGCATACAAGTATAAAATCATATCCGTGTTTGTTCGTTAAGTGTTCTTTTAATAACATTCACACGGAGTTTTTAAGTACACTCTACTCGTTTAAGTTATGTATCAAAAAATAAATAAAATAAAAATAGCATGGTGTTAAGGTACAGTAACAATTTAAAATAATATTAGAGAAAAATTATGAACTTAGATAAAGTAATATGAATATTATATCATATTTAAAATCACAAAACCTTTCTACAATCACAAAAAAAATAAACATTTCGTCTGATGTGACCATTAGGGGGTGGGTGAATTTTTCCCATTTCTCCCCCCGTGGATCCCCACCTGTAGGAAAGTGATATGCGCGCGCGCGCGCACACACACACACACACAAACACACACACACCCAACGAGCAGTGGAGAAATGGCAATAATATTTACAATTTGATTTAAATAGGCACCACACAGGTGCAGAGAGAGAATGTAATGAAGGAGAAGAGATTTTGTTACACGTTTCAAAGTATTAGGGGTGGGAAGGGCTTCATAAGAAAAATGTGTTCATAGGTACTACAAATGAGCGCCTATTAGTGCCATCAATAACACAATTATAAAAAAGAAAACTAAAGAATGACGCGATAGCTTAATAAGTTCTTTATATTTTAGGGTAAGCACTTTATACTTTTATAGGGTAATAAAAAATAAACGTCTTTTTGCTTTTTTATTACTATCGTAAAGTACACTTCACTTTTCATAATGTACGCTCGTGCAAATCAAAATAGGTTTTCTCGTAATTGTGTAATTAAAAAACATGTTGAAATTTTCATTTTAGCCTCCAGTGTACTTAATAAGAGTTTAATAGCACGTAATACCATGGCCGATAATATGGATTTATGGTGTGAATTATCGGTTATAAAACCTTTTGTCGTTAACTGTGGATTTCAATGTCAAGACAGGGCAGTCTTAAGGCTTAATCTATGTAGGATCGATACAAACAAACCAACAACATTAACGTTTACCGAAAATCAGAATATAAAATCAGGCGCATTGAATAAATGATTCAACTATGTCACATAATTAATGAGTAATTTATAATCCTTATTAGAGATATTTTGTGCTCACGGACAAGTTTTAAAAAGAGCACTCGATTATGTGTGCCTTCATCATATGTAATAATAATTTTCCTCTCTCCGAATTATCAGGAAATGTATTTACTGTATTCTAATATACGAGTGTAATGCAATCCTAATGTATTTAAATAAGAACGAGGCTCCTGAAGATATACATACAGAGGTATAGTTCTATATGGATGTGAAAGGTGGACAATTGGAACAGAGGAAAGGAGAAGACTTGAAGCACTGGGAACGTGGTGTTATAGGAAGTTACTGAAAGTAAGATGGATCGATGAGAATAGTAATTAGTCTATTACGTGAGGAATTTTGTGCCAATTTTGAGTTAATGTCCATGGATCGTTCTGATTTTTTTGCAAAATCTTCATAAAGGCTTATAAAATAAAGTTAAGGCAATTTTTTGGCCCGCTCTTAAAAGGAGTTGTTTTCATCCCTTTTTCGGGCGTGAAAAAAAAACAAAATTTAATTAACACCGGGACCCGATAGAGAATTAAATTCTAAGCAAAAATAGTGTATACACATTTTCGAAAAAAAAATGCGTTGTTTGCGAGTTACAAGGGTTCAAAGTTTTACAAAAAAAAACGCGTTTTCAAAAATTAATCTGCAAATAACTAAAAAAACGACGCTATTTTACGAAATATTTGCATAACTCAAACTTAAAGCTTATTACCAGGCGAACATTTTCCACACTGTTCGGTTTCCTTATGTCAAATGGTTCTCGAGACACAGCCAAAACAAAATGGCGATTCACCGGTTTTTGATCAAATTACGTGCTTAAAACTGATATATCACGGTGAAAAATTGTTCGATCGTAACCAAATTAGTATCAAATAAAAGCTCTGTTAATTTCCTAAACACTCTGGGATAATTACTTGTGTAGTTTAAAACATTACAAAGTTATGTAGGAAAATATCACAATTTCTGCAAATTTTTTCCAAGAAATTTAAAAAGGGACGTCCGTGGCCATTTTGTCAAATATGCATATAGTTTTCGGTTGTCTATTACATTAGTAATGTCCTCAATTTTTTTAACCATATCGCTGTACAGTAACACGTAACGTTTGAAGAAAATTCAAGTTTTTGGATTCGGCTTTTTTATCTCAGTAACGATGCGTTTTATCGAAAAATTGTTATGGATCACAAATACCTTATAGAAAAACAAAACTTTAATTTTGGTTTCATTCCTTTTTGACTAAAACTCGATGAATTAAAGTAGTTTCAAGGTGTATTTTGCCGACATCGTGTAAAACATTTTTGACTTCTATGCGAAATATCTAGTGTACAGTAGGTTTTTTTACTGTAGTGCATGGAACAATAGTTGTAGCTCTTTATATTACCTATAAAATGCATTTTGATTGAAATTTGTATCTTAAATATTGACCGTGTTATGACCAAAAATGTAATCGCGCTCCAAAAGTTAGATTTTGTTATCGTACGTTAAATATTCGGGTGCGATCCTGAGAGCATATTAATTTATACTAAACTAAACTTTTTCAAATTGACAATAGAATTAAGCATTATTGTTATTTTTATAACGTCTATTGTAAGTAAAACAATATCTGTTGCAATTTGTCACTGTCTGTACTGCTGGTTCGTTATATCAATCAAATATTTAATTTAATAAAATAATATAATGTTTATGGTTCAGCTTTTTTTTTATTAAATTTTATAAGTATGGATGAAATACATATTTTTTCGACAGAATTTTGAACTTTTGAATTTTGAGTGTACCCAATTTCAGGACTTCAAAGTACATCCTCGCGTTGTTTCATGTTTTCAACCTTTTAGTGGTGGTTTTCAACCCTTTCAAGTCGAACCCTTGCGTCGGATGTATTCCTTGACGTCAAATTCGTAATCAGCACCACCAAAAACCTGTAGGTACCCAATTTCAGGACTTCAAAGTACATCCTCAAGTTGTTTCATGTTTTCAACCCTTTAGGGGTGGTTTTCAACCCTTTAAAGTCGAACCCTTGCGTCGGATGTATTCTTTGACGTCAAAATCGTAATCAGCGCCCCCAAAAACTTATAGGTACTCACTATCGAGGCTTTGACCGGCATTCTCGCGAAGTTTAATACTACACCCCCCCGATTATAGTCTGCTTCAAAAACCCTTTAAAAACTACGCTTTGCATCGAATATAATTTTGGACGTCAGAATCGTAATCAGCACCCTCAAACACCTATACGTACCTAATTTGAGGGCTTCAAAATGCATCCTCGCGTCGTTTCATATTTTCAACCATTTAGGGGTAGTTTTCAACCCTTTAGGGTTTCGAGCGCGCCAAAATTTTTCGTTAACTTTGTTCTAGAACCTTTGAGGAAGCGATAGCAAAAGGAATCAAAAAATTATTTGGACACTAACTCAAAATCGGCAGATAGGGCCTTTGTCATGCCTCACGTAATAGACTAAATGATGAGATTGTGACAAAAATTGGAGGTTTTGCTAAAATATTTTGAAGCGAAGTATTGAACTTATCGCCCATATTATGCGTCACGAGAATTTGATAAAAACAATAATTGAAGGTTACATAGATGAGATAGATTGAAGAGAAAAGAGGAAGAGGTCAATTCTTCTTCTTCTTCTTCTTCTTCTTCTTCTTCTTCTTCTTCTTCTTCTTCTTCTTCTTCTTCTTCTTCTTCTTCTTCTTCTTCTTCTTCTTCTTCTGTGGTGTCACAGTTCAAAGTCGAACCTAAGCCTCCATAATTATCCGCTTCCATTGTTCTCTGTCCTTGGCGATCGATGTCCATAGTTTTATTTTAAGTAAATTATCAGCATCCCTCGCCATTGCGTGAATCCAGCGTGTCTTGGGTCTTCCAACAGGCCTTCTACCCTCGATCTGACTAAACAGCACCTTCCTAGGTATTCGATTGTCTTCCATCCTAATGATGTGTCCTGCCCATTGCAGTCTATGCAGTCGGATGGTGGTGGGCAGATCATTGTCTTTATACAGCTTGTACAGCTCCTCGTTGTGACGCATTCTCCATATCCCGTTTACTTTGGGTGAATTGACGGACACCGTGCGAGTTGCTTCCAACACTGAAGACGTCCTCCGACAGTGAGGCCCAAACGTCTGTAAACACCACTGCCCAACTATCCGCAATATTCGTAATATTTTCAACTTATCGTATTTGTTTATTAAACGCACCGATTAAACGGTAACAATTTTATTAATATTAATGTCCGGAATCCGTGTATTAAGATAAATAGGGAGCGTTTGCATACCGACGTTGCCCGCTGCTGGGGTTTTCTATAATGCGAAACTTATACAATCGGTAAAAAAAAGTCCGTCGTCCCTTGCGGGTTTATTGACTGAGACGGGAAGCCAGCAACAAGGCAGACAGTCGAGCAGGTACCCACGTGGATTACAATTAATAATCCACACACATATATGGCTGGCCGAGTTTACTAACACACGGCGAACGGTGTTTCCATGTTTTGCAACACACCGTATTACCAGACCGGGTATAATAGAGCAGAGGTATTATAGTCTGTTTGTGGCTCTGTTAACTGCGCGGCTCGCGTAATGCCTCGCTGAGCGGTTTTATCGCCTTATCTTAAATGATGGCCGCACGAGAGACACATGTTGAACGATATTTTTCGCTCGGAATCGCGTTGTGATATCCTCACAAAGGACGCTCTCTTAACTAGAGTAAATTTAATGTTAAAAAATCGGTGTGGAAAACCATACACGATTTCCGTATTCATTTTTTTTTTTTAGGCTATTTAATTACGGTTGGCGCCGGCCTCTACAGTACAGTTCTTTAAGTCCTCTTGCATTCATTGTAACTTCGACGTCCTTTTTCCATGAATGTTTAGGTCTTCCTTTTTTTCTTGTAGAGAGTGGAGTCCTTTCCCCATACCTTCCTTGGCCACCTCTCATCCGCCATTCTTTTTAGGTATCCAAACCAATTCAGTCTTATTGTTTCTATAATGTCAAGGTCGATTCCCATCGCTTGACTTATCTCTACATTTCTCATTCTATCTAGTCTTGTTAGCCTACAGCACCACCGCCAGTAATCCATCGCCATAGCTCTTATAATGGATTTATTTCTTTTATTAATTTCCCACAATTCTGCTCCATATAGATGTTTTAATTAATTATAAAATTATTTTTAATATGTAGGCCTACTACACTTAGAACAAAACGAAATATATCAGCATGGTAAAAACGATGAGAAAGATAATCAAAATACGAATTGTACCTATTTGTTAATATTTTAAAAATAAATAGTTAAATTGATAATAGTTTAAAGTTTAATTTGATATTAGTTTAATAGTTATCTTTTATTTAAACAGCACGAAAGAAAGCGAATACCGCCCAGTGTTTGTTATCTGTGAATTTCTGAAAACGAAAAATTATTTTGTTTACGTATCATTATTGGTGACATAGCATGAAACGATATCAGTTGTTAATATTTTATTAAAGTTTTTAAGTTTTCCGTTCGAATAAATTTATAACATCAATACCATAAATTACCACCTCCCTCTTCAATTACCATTTTCATTTATAACTATTTCATCTACCTTTCTAGAGTGGATTGTTATGACCTTCCTTTCAGTACACGTTATTTATCAAAATTAAGTACTTTACTCTTGTTAAAACGTAAAACGTTGCAAGTAAACTACTCCTTCCCCTTAACCGTCCTTCACCAAAATCAATAGGCCTTGAGTCATCTACAACTTGGACACATATGCAAAAAATTATTTGGTTCTCTTCGAATTTGCGGCAGTTATCGTTCGCCATATAAAAAATTCTACATTGACACACAGAGAGACACTTTTTCGGAAAATGACTTTCCTTCATGTTCTGAGGGTAGTAAAATCAGAATCAGCCCTTTTCTCGAACACGAATTTTTTTACTATCACCATACTTCCATTTCCTTACGGAACATGGAAGTAAAATATCAAAAGTTTTCTTAGTAAGGGAAAGAGATATTAATATTGTATTATACACAATTCAAACAGAAATGCGGTTGTTTACTTCTGCATTATCTAAGTTGTATATGAACGATCTGTTGTAAATCATCATCATCATCATCACGCTACCACCACCACCACCGCAATCGTCATCATCAGCAGCACTCCAAGGATTAGGCCCTAGACCTGTTCCGGAAGCCATCTCCGCCTCGGTCTACCGACATCTCTTTCCAAAGGGCGATAACCCAAGGCAGCCACTGATAGACGGAAATCAGGCATGCGGTTCAAGTGTTCACATTACCTGCTTCCGTGGTCATCAATCTTCTGGTACATAACCATATTTCACTCCCATACTGCAGCATTGGTCAAACAAAATATTTTGATGTTGCTAGTTCGGTGGCATGTGTTGTTTTTTTTTTTTTGTTATAAATTCTTAGTTTTGTTAACGTCTTATCTATAACAGTAAAAAATAAAAGACGAAGTTTTACGAAGACGTATACGGGCGGTGTCATTTTGATTAAACTTATCTCCCGGGCTGTTTGGCCGTGGTACAAAGTTTTTCACAAAACCAGACGTTTCGGTAGAAATAATGATAACCCAGCCTTGGGTGTAACACAGTAATTCATTTTAAAAACCAAACCCACCACCAGAAGCGTGGGCTCAGTGACTGACGTGTTTCGGTTCCGCTGGGATGCAACGGAACACAGCACGCTTGCGATGTTTATCGCGCACAGAACACGTCATACGATATTTATCTTATCACACTACAGTGTAGGCCTAAACGTAATACTGAATACCAAATTTTATTGTTATTTGCTATTATAAGAACTACACCACACTGGTTGAAAGTAGAATTATAGTGACTTAAAGAAGCCGATAACTGTATGTTACAAAGCAATTATAGCATGCCCTCTGTATGAAGCCATTCTATACTTAAAGCGCTTATTTGTGTAAAAAATATCAGTAATACAGGGTACATCCCATACAGAAATTGACATTTTATGTGAGCACGTAACATTTGTATTATGACTTGTATTATTAGTGACAAGAATATATTACAACAATATTAGCGACAGGAGCGGTACATAATTTACAACGGCGTTCGATTATAAGTTACAAGTACCCGTTAACTTAAAATCGTTAGGTTCTCTATTTTAAGTGTTACTGCGTTATAAGCACTGTATACAAATTAAACGTTATGTTTTACCCAAACATGGCTTTTATTTATTTATTTATTTATTTAGCAGTAAACTAAAAACCAAAAACCGTTGTCACCTAAATTCACAAATGAAAACAACACGTATTTTCGCTTTGCATTAAGTAATAGGACAATTTGCAATTAGTACACTTATTCTTTTCCACATCGTAATATATCGATACAATCGCATATTAAAAACATCGAAAATATACTGCAGGAAAGAATAAAGGTACAGTTCCGATCTCGCGAAATAGCATTTGTTTCTTTACTTGTTACTACGGTAATTAATTCTGGTCTCCATGGTGTTTTTGACATCTTTATATGCGTCAACAAAATGGTATAATTAAAAGGCCTAATCGTGCGAACGGGGTAGAACATCAAATTCCAAGTTTAGACAGTGTTTTTTGCCTTGTGTCAAAGGTTACCTGTGCAAAATGTGGTGGCAATCGGTATAACGGTGTGGATTTGTACTCAATGCAAAGAAGCAAATCCTCAGACTTTGAGTTTTGTATATATAGATTCGACTGGCAGTATAAGTTAAGAATTTCCACAATCAAAACGAAGGTGATGGCTTTCCTGGTAAGCAATTCTGTAAGTGCCAAAATAATCATTAACAACCAACTATTTAAACAAGTATCTCACTTTACCTTACTAGGGTATGATATATCATATGAGGGCAATAGAGGACATACACAATAAACTACATAAGTTTCAAATGATTTGCGGCACCATAAGAAGAACGCTAAAAACAAGACGCGGAAAGATACTCATCTCAAGTTTTACAAGGTAATGGCTGTCCCTATGCACCTTTACGGAAGTGAGCCGTGGATAATGAGAAAGAGAGATAAAAGCCGCATACAAGCAGCGGAGATAAAATTTCTAAGATCGGCTAAAGGTTGCTTCGATTTAGAGACAAAGAGATTAACGAATAGTTAGAAATATACAATTTAAATGAGAAAATAGAGATGCATAGAAGAAATTGGAAGGTCCATCTAGAGCGTACGAACGATCAGACTATCAAAAGCGGCAAGTACGAGATACAAACCAGCTGGAAGAAGAAGTGTATGGAGATCAAAGAAAAAATTTGAATAAATCCTATGAAGCCGGAACACGTCACCAAGGCCTAATCCTTGTTGGGGAAGACGAAGAAGAAGAAGAAGAAGAAGAAGAAGAAGAAGAAGAAGAAGAAGAAGAAGGAGAAGGAGAAGGAGGAGGAGAAGGAGAAGGAGAAGGAGAAGAAGGAGGAGAAGAAGGAGAAGGAGGAGGAGGAGGAGGAGGAGGAGGAGGAGGAGGAGGAGGAGCAGCAGCAGCAGCAGCAGAAGAAGAAGAAGAAGAAGAAGAAGAAGAAGAAGAAGAAGAAGAAGAAGAAGAAGAAGAAGAAGAAGAAGAAGAAGAAGAAGAAGAAGAAGAAGAAGAAGAAGAAGAAGAAGAAGAAGAAGAAGATGTTATGGGACGTAGATCTGATCACTCTTCGGACTGAAAAAGAATCAGTTATTGCGAAGGCTGTCACAGTAGAAGTCATTATTAAAAGTTTATAATATCCGGGCTATTGGGCCGTGACCTACTGCTTGTTTGTGATGACACTTTCTAGACGTATCGGCCATCTACTGGAGGCCTTCTTGAGTAGTAAACGTTTTTAAAAATGTTCGACAAGGAATGGTAGGTCGAACGTATCCCTGAGCAAGTCACGCCGGTGCTTGTTCGAAACGTCTAGAAAATGTCATCTGAAAGCATTCAGACCACGACCCAGTAGCTCGGATATTATAAACACTTTGATTCGGTTCGTCCGATTATAGAAATGAAAAGAAAAATGTCGCTAGTCATTATGTTTCTCAAATGCTGTAGTCTGTCCGCTACCGAGAAAACGGGGACTACATGGGATCAAAACTTTGGTATACAGTACTTGTTTAATATTGTTACGACGGTCTCACTGATCGTCGTATGATACAGTGGAAAACAAAATACAAGACACCAGTGAAATCACTAATAACCAGCTTTAATTATTACAATTAATAATTCGTAATCAACTCATACAATAATTCCAATTAGATTTGTCTACACGCAATAACAATGTCAAATAATAGAGTTCCACACAATTTATAACACAATAACACTTCACACAATACTTCGACAGACATTAAATCCGCGCTAAGGAAAATCGCTCCGTAACTGAGTTGACAACGCCAGACGCTCTTGGTTTTATAGGTCGCGTATAGGTCCAGTATAGCTTTCCCTCCTTACTGCACGCCGGCTTAATGCGTTTCTCAAGTGTTCTTGAGCACGCTAGAACCTACTTGTGAGTGCCCTTGACTGAGGCAATACCTGCCACACTGAACGGGAGTGTGGAGAATGTTCTGGGCCGTTAGATAGGTTTTTCTTTACAATATTCATTGTGTAAATTTATTATTTTTTGTGACTTTCTTATTTAAAAATTTATTGAAATTGTCAGAGTTCAATCTGTTTTCAAGGCTTTCACGGCCGGCACCGTAACTACTGAAACTACTTCCCGGACGGTAAGGCCGTGTTCTTCTAATTTCTTCAACGTTAAGAAAGAGGTTGACTCGTACAGACGTTTCGGCTCCACGTCTGGAGACCATCTTCAATGTCAAAAGGACTTAACTCACTGACAAGATGTCCGTCAGTAAACCACAGTTCAGTGTCCGTCAGGACACCTTTACCACAGTACGAGTCAACATCTTTCGTAACGAAGAAGAAAATGGAAGACCACGGCCCGGACAGTAGTTTCAGTAATTAATTGTTATATTTTATTTAATGATTGAAAGAAATAAAAGAAATTCATACAAAAATAGAATATATATTTCTTCCTATAAAAATATAATTGTAATTTAGAAACGAAAGAGCGTCATCAATTTTTTTGTTGTTTTCATTTTATATTGTCATATTTACGCTGACTGGTTTCAAGTCGCAGTTAGTAATGGAGAAGACTTCAATATATTGAAGCACAGTAAATATCGTTTTTTGGTATTTCTTTTTCCAATATTGTTTGCTCGTACTCGTAGAAAGAAATATAGTCAATATCGTCAACGATGGATGCAAAACGATATTGGCAATCAGACGCGCCTACAAGTACAAACACAATACATAGATCAGACTAAGTACATACCGTGGTCTGTAGACTATATACCGCCGACAAATAAGCCACATTTTAAACTTTGAGAAATGTGATGGGAAGTGCAACGATAATAACATTTCAACCTCCAATATAAGCGACACATACTACAATTAAGCCGTTACGGGCATTTGGATACAGCTCTGGGACTGCAAAAAACAGTCAGATCGGCAAATAGCAAAACGTCTTCAAAACAAATTCCCTTCCGCAATTCGTATGGCTAACAATAATTATCCTATAATTAATATACTACGGAAAAAGTAAGAGAAAAATTTTGATTAAGATCGGACGGGCTAAAGTTGCATTTAACAATAAATGGAAATTATCGACTTCTAAAGAAATAACCCTGGAAACAAGGAAGAGATTCCTGAAGAGTTAGATACGGAGCAGCGCTCTATATGGATGTAAGACGTAAACAGTTAGAACAGAGGAAAAGTGAAGACTTGAAGCACTGGAAATGTGGTGTTATATGAAGTTACTGAAAGTAAGATGGATCGACAAGGTTAGTAATGATGATATTCTGACTGGAGCTGGAGAAACAAGAATTTTTTGGTAAAATATTGTGAGAGAAAAGAGCAGGACTTGTTGGCCATATCACAAGAATTTGATGAAAACAATAATTTAAGGTTACAGTGAAGGGATACATTGAAGAGAAAAGAGAGAGAGGTAGATTAAAAATCCAAATAAATGAGACAGATCGGCATGGAGAACTGCTACAAACCAATCTGGGAATAGCTAACTAAATAGAATAATGTAGTATGAGCGTAAAACGTTGATACAGAATAAAAGATATAAAGAAGAACTGAGAGCAAAAACGTGGAATTTTTAAAACTTATATTTAATAAACCTAAATTTACTTAATATTTAAAATAAATAACAATATTTAAAATACTTAAAACGGAAAGAAATTACAATTATCAAAGAAGATTTCCAATTACTGACTGAATATTAAAATAAACACAAATATACGTCACACGTGCGGAGAATTTAATCAATAAGTCTGCCAAGCATTTTAAAAGTTATAGATAATGAAGGAAAAGACGACTGATCCGAGGAGATGCAGACGGATCAACTTTTGATTAAATATAGACGCTATAGTCAGAATGCCTCAAGGAGAATGATGCCTTAAAAACTATAATGATGATGATGATGATGTTATACTGAGCATACCGAGAAGAAACAAATTTATTTTAATACAACTGATTTGTTATTATACAGTTTACGGAAGCAATTTCCAACCAATAAGTACAGTTCGGCACAATAATTCTCACACTGATGACTAGACAAACATAACAGGTGTTCGTTGCCGTCAACAGGTACACAAGAACTTGGGCAAAGGATATACAACACAGTATAAACTGAGACTATTGGACTCCGCCGCATTTGAACGCTTCCTTGACATCGCCGCTGTGACCCGTGACACTAATAAAGTAAATGTATCGTGGCGACATTAGTTGAGGCCATGTGCTTTCTGTATTGTCCAGTCAACGCCGAGTTCGTTTTCCCTTTATTTAATGAATTGAAGGTGAATTGGTAACGGCTTCCTCTTCTCACACACCGGAGTGGGTGTTATTGAGTTTAAATTTTTATTGATTCTCACGTGTGTGCGCGTGTGCGTATGTTCAACCGTAGGAGTTTGTATATTACCTGTTGTTACAATCGTTTATTTAGTCAGCTCTTGTTGGTATAGACTTTCCACTCGATCAACAGTCACATTACAAGTACAGAATTAAGCATAATAAAAGTGTTAGGGTAGCAGCACTGTGATACGTAAACATATGTTGCGACAAGGAGAAAATGAAGAATTTCTAGAGCGTAACGTAACTGCTATAGCAATACTTAGAATCGTTACTCATTTTGCTTTACTTTCAAATATTCCTAAAAAATATTTTGTTTGAAAACAAAGTAGGTATCGTGTACAGACAAACAGTAATAAGAATACGATAGCAATAATACAATTATCTTTTATTCCTGTGATACCACAATGGTGTTCTGCAGTGGCGGCCCGTGCTTATGTTGCACGGTTGCACAACCCCCATTAAATACCCAATTGTATTTTAAATTATAGAATTATGAATAAAACAGTAAATAATAATAGTGATTCATTTTGTTTTAATTGTCTCCAAGTCACGTTACTAACTATTTAGAATTAATATTAGGCAATTACCTGTATTAACGTCCGTCTTGTGACTTATTTGGTTTTTTCCCTTAAAACGACGCGTTTCGAGGATAAATCCTCATCATCAGGTTTCAATACTATAAAAATATCAAATTCACCCAAAAGGGGTCGTCAACTAGTTAAAACACACAAAAAACACAAAAACACCACACATAATTTAACATCGACTGTGCCGAGACTGGGTCGATGTTAAATTATGTGTGGTGTTTTTGTGTCTTTTGTGTGTTTTAACTAGTTGACGACCCCTTTTGGGTGAATTTGATGTTTTTATAGTATTGAAACCTGATGACGAGGATTTATCCTCGAAACGCGGCGTTTTAAGAAAAAAAAACCAAATAAGTCACAAGACGGACGTTAATACAGGTAAGGTTAATTGCCTAATATTAATTCTAAATAGTTAATAATAGTGTTTTTACGCTAAATAATCGTAATTAATCATTTGGCGATTGAAAAGCGCAGAGCAATAGGCCTACTAAAAACCGTACACGCTCTTGGCGCGTTGTACATGGCAAGTGTGCACCAACTGTGAAGAGCTTTGTATATGGGGAAATACACTGGAGTAGTGCTGCGGATGGCTAGACTCGGGTGCTCCTATTGCAACGATATAGGCTCGCTTGGTGTGATTAGGGACTGCAAACCCCACTTGTATGTTACGGCGCCACGTGGTGCGACAGGTACGTTTATGATACTTGAATTAGTGTAGGTCGAATTTTTTGTGAATTTCGTTGTTAGTGTCAGTCCAATTCATCGTTAAATGTAAATAGTAGTACATAATAAGGATTAAGGTGTCATAGTGTAAGATATTTATTATATTTAACTGGTAGGACGCAATGAATTCTGTCGTAAACTTAAACGAAAACGCTGTTCAGTTTACGTCATATTGAGAAAAAAAAAAATAAATTACGATAGTAGGTAGGCTACACCAGAGCTTTCAAATTTAATCAAAATGTAAAATCAGCTAACAGAATATTTAATCGTAAATTTAAAAAAAATTTATACAATATATATTCATGGTTATGTGGGTGACACTAAAATTGCATTGTTTTGTTTTCCTTACGTATTGTTTGGAGGAGAGGAGACTTGGACATTTTCTGTTCAGATAACAATTTAATACCATCCAACCCAACTGCAACCCCCAAGGTTTTCAACCACCAGCCGCCACTTGTATACTGTAATTATATGTGAAATCCAATGTTTCCTGTTTTACCTGTGAACGTTATATTTAACGCAATTTTCACGGGTAATTGCTTTACGAGAACAAGCAAAAGTTTTGTAGGAAAAGTTTTCCCTAGTGATAATAAAAAGCAAATTAATACCACGACATTATATCTCACCCCTAAGAGACGAGGGTAGCTGTCAAGGAGGACATAAGAACAATACGGTAAGACGATCGCCGCGCACTTTTGTGGTAGTTAGAAAAAGGTTTTCCGATTGCCAAGATTAGCTCTGTTCGCTAAAACACACATCTTACGTAAGGCTAATTAGTAACACGAGACGAAAGTTTTTAAAAATGTATACAATTTTTACTGTATCGAAAAAGTTTTTTACTTACGCGTGGCTCTGAAATTAAAGGTGACTTAAGAAAAGTAACAAAAGTTAATGACTGCAAGTCTACTTATTTCGATAAAATAAAAAGTTAATTAACGGCTTCTTCACCAACGGTCGCAAAGTTAAATAAAACATGTAATCAATAATATACTGGTGTAAACTATTTTGCTTACTAATCTTCTGCTAATTTAACGTCTTTCTGCCCGTTTTTTTTTATCTTGTTAATCTAAAAATTGATGTAAATTTATTATCATGAAATTCATAATAATACAATGTATAGTAAATTTGGAACACACCGCCCACTATTAAAAGTAGTAACAATAAAATGTGTCAAGTTTCACAAAGACAATATACAATAAAGAGTAGTAAGAAGTAAGTAAAATATTTAAAAAAAAAAAATACAAAACTTATTGACGACGGAATGTTCTCGAGCAATGGCGAGTGTCGTTCTATACGTATCTCCGCTAGCCGAGCAGGTGCGTGCCTCTGTCAAGGCCGCACTCAAATACGTTCTACAGTTTTCGAGTGTTTGTTAAGGACGTGCTTTATGGAACATTAGTCTGGAGGACTGCAGGCCATATATAGGCGACAACTGCCCCTCAGAAATCAGTAATAAGTGGCTATTTATTCAAGTGCGATTCGAAGTATTGTGGCGAAGTGTTTACTGTGTTATAATTAGTGTGGAGCTCCTGTATTATTTGTTTGCCAAATGGATGTCTGCCGTATCCCCAAACAACTCTGGACCTATAAGCCGATGGGACGGAGAGGTGTTGGACGTCCGAGGAAGCGCTGAAGTGACCAGCTTTAATCTTTACCTATTTGAGAAAGGAACAAACCATCCTTGGTTTAATTCATGAAGATGATGATGATGACTCTATTACTTGACATTATTATTGCGTCTGGACAAATTTAACTTGAATTATTGTACGAGTTGATTACAAGTTGTTATTTGTGATTAATTAAAGCTGGTTATCAGTGATGTCATTGTTTCCACTGTACAATACGACGATCGGTTAGACCATCGTAACAATATAATAACAACTCCTGTACAACACAGGCTATTCTACTTCTGTAACAGTAATAAAGTAGGTCTTCAGAGACATAGTCCTAAAATAATAACCGACGATATTGTATTGTATCTTTCAAACCCCGAAGCAGCCATTGACATATTTTTATTAACTTATTCTTTATTACATTCAATTAAGAAACTATGCATTGTTTAAAAAAAAATTACTTTCCTTTATATGTCTGTTTATATAAGTTTTATCGTACTTTCATGTAATTTGTAATTATTTTTTCTTAAGAACGAATAATAGGAACGATATAAACAGTATTTTTAACGAATGATACAAAAATCGTTTTGCAGAGTACTCGAAAGCAAACAGATGTCACAACAACAAAAATTCACGTGAATAAAAAACTATGTTGATTGAATAAATTTAAACTAATGTCGGAAACAGCTGATTACACAAGGAAAATGTTACTATTATGTTTGAATTGTGACAAATTGAAGTACGGATGGAATTATTGTTTCACAGAGTCCTGGTACTCGATATATGTTATCGGACAAACTCACGGTTTGACCTTATTTCACGCATAGAGAATTATTCTATCATTCTCAGCTTTATAAACGTGAAAACATTAGGATAAAAATATTATCTATCTGCGGCTTAGTTTACTCGGAAAGGTCTGTAGTAAGTTTCAAAAAAGTCAAAGGACCCTTGTTTCAAAAAACTTAAAAAAATACATTGAGAGGAGCAAGGTCTAAATACCGTGCAAATACCATGCGAATCGGAGATCAATTTTATATCAGCCACTCTGGACGAATTATCCGCCAACGTGTTCGCAAATACGAATTCGGTAGCAGAAGAAGAGGACAACACATTTCTGCTGAAACGCATCAAAAATACACAAATTTTGGCGAATCAAACAATAAGAGATTCAGTCAGCACAGAGAGCGAACTGAAATGGTATGAAAAGGGCACGGGCAGCGGTCAATGGTAGAAATGAATACACTAAATTAGCGACAGCTTGGAAATTCCTACCTTACAGTTCTCAGAAAAGACACTACAAAACGCCTTAACACACTTTCCATCACGCTCGAACCTTCACGCGTGAACACCCACAAAGGAAGTCAGACATACAACGCGCTCCGTATCCAAAGATCAGTACGTCCTTGATAATGTTCCAGTAAAACGGAACGCAACATCGGCACTTTAAATGTTTCATACACGGGTATTCCAAAATACCTGCTACACACACACACACACACACACACACACACACACACACACACACACACACACACACACACACACACACACACACACACACACACACACAGTTTATATACCTGCGTGTATAGAGTAACAAATGTAGTTTATTAAAGGCATTATTATTATTATTATTGTTGTTGTTTTTGTTATCATTGTTGTTACAACCTTATATTATTATTATATCATAGCGTTAGTGTTTTTATTAACTAATTTTATCTTTCTCCGCACACGAAATCTGTAAAATTACTTACGATCGGAAGCGAGTTCCAAAAATATCACCAATTATATTAACATTAGAAATTAACGCCGGAGCCTGACTTTAGAAACAGATGAACGCTTGCGGATATAACATACGGTTTTCATTTTCAGAAGCTGTAAACGTGCAATAAAGTAAATATATACATCGATGCACCGGATGCAAGCTTGCCAGCCGTCTGCCGGATCAAACAACTTTTATTAAATACACATTCATCGTCGTATAATGGAGAAAACTTGCATTCAGTAGATTATGAATAATGCAACTATGTGTAGTGTGTAGATAGTAATGTATATTTACGTACGCGCACGCGCTCGCACTCACTCACACACGTGACAACTAAACTGATGACTTACGTAAATCTGCATCAGCAGTGCACAATAATATGGCGAGGTTTATTGGTGTACGTTCTTGCGGATAAGTTAATACAATTGTAATTGTGCTTATACAATGACATTATATATACAGTATAATACTATATATACTTCGTTTCAGTGCAGACGCAAATTGAACATCGTCCGCGGTAGTTTAACAGCCGAAGATAGTTCGAAAAATCATCAGGTAAAGTTTTGCAAGTTATGTTGAGTCAGATACAGTGACGGCTTTGGTAATTTCATTAGTTCCTCTGTACTTCCACATTTCTTTGATATGACTTTTAATTAATTAATACAAGCGCCAATTGGTCTAGAGTCTTACATTAACTCAAGTATTTTTGTTTTTTCTTTTAATTTGGGGTCAAAACGTCTTACGACGTTGTCCGATGCTCAACCTCCATTGTTGTATGGCAGTTTTTATTGTTTAGTCTTCTATCGCTCATTGATCTGCTAATGCCCTGTATCCACATTTTCTTGGGTCTTTCTTTCTTTATGTGCTCTCTAGGTATCCGCCTTGTTGTTTTACTTTGGTAAACGGTCTTGTCTCATTCTTTGTTCGTGTCCGTACCAGATTAGCTGTTTTTCTTCAATGCAGTCGATGATTGTCTGCAAAAAGTATTTTGAATTCTACACTTAATTATATAATTTATTTAGCATTCTACATCACTTCGTCTTTTGCTTCTTGTTCTTCTTACTATTACTATTCCTATTATCATTATTGTAGTCATTATTATTATTTTTTTTGCGTATAAGCCACTGTGGACTACGTTTAGTTTAACTGGTTCTTCCCTTCTTCTCCTCTCTCTTTCCCATCTCCCACTTCTCGTTTTTTCTTGATCGATGTCTTTCTCTCTTAAAATACACCTGACAAATGACACCTGTCTTCTTCTTGGGTTTTTCCTGAAACCCATGCGAATTTCTTAATTTATTTTTGAGTGGCAAGCATTCTTCAATGTCTTCTTAAGTAATCTGGAGTTCTTCTATGATTCTATTAAATCCTTTGTTTAATCTCAGTTTTTCTCAAACCACTTTTCCATTTTGGAGGGTCAGATATTTCGTATTCTTGGCTTTTTTCGCTTCTTTAATTGATAAAGTTGTGTTAGTGGTTATAATCACAAACAGAAATACTATTATTGCACACCATCATCAGAAAAAAATATTTTTCTATTTTGTTGTGCAGCAGTGTTATTTCTGACTGTTTTGCTTCGACATAACACTTTAACTTTTGTCCGTAATTAACAAGACCTAGACGGTTTGCGTCCGAATTGGGAACTTGTCTTCAAAAAGCTTACATTAAGATATCACTTTGTTTTTTCTTGATCAAATTATAGTATAAATAACGGGAGGGTTTACCTTCAAAGATGTGCAGTCAGATGGTATAAATAATTAAGAAACAAGTCAGGACCTGGAGGCGACCAAATGACGAATACCCTGCGATACGACTCGCTATTCTAGTGATTTGTAACGTACCAGTCTGTATGTCGCTATGTTTAGAGTGTTGTATGACTAATGAAAAACGTATTCACATCATCAGTTGGCGTAGTTTCATTCGAACTGCGTAGCCAATTACTGTTAATAATGCCTGTCAGCACACGGGTTCGGACAACTTCAACAGTCTGCTTGTGTGAAACGACCACTGCGGAGGGGCGGTGGTCGGATTGTTACGGAAACAACAAGTGTTTACTCGTAAAACTCTTTAATGAACAACTTTAACTTTACTAAATTAAAGTTATTCGCCATTTAATTGTTATGTATTTTCGCCATTTGAATTTCGTTATTGATAACTTGAAATATAAAAATTAATTTAAAATATAAAAAATTATTTTGACTGATTGGATGTGTTAAGTTTTTAACGAGTTTTATTATAAGCGAAGGAAAAATACCCATAAAAATATATTGTAAATGTAAAGTTACATTAGTAGCCTAAAACACGTAACCGATTGATATCTCTTTCTTCAAACCCAAGGATAGTTTTATATACTTTACAATCTAGCTCGTCTTTCAAAATCAGATCTCAATCGACTGGCAATTTCTGGTATTTTCTCAACTACATGTCACATTTTACCAATAGTATTTATATACAGGTATCTATAGTATAATATATTTTTATTTATAATTAATTTAATATTTATAATTTCTTTTTACCTCAAGATGTTTTTTCCCTTATTTGGAACATGTTTCGGGAATCTTATTGTTCTTATCATTAGCCTCTTAATTTTTTGGCTGAGGGTGGAAACAATAGGATTCCCGAAACATGTTCCAATTAAAGGAAAAACATTTTGAGGTAAAGGAATTATAAATATTAAATAAATTATATATGCATCAAGAAATCTTCTGCATAAAGTGTTTGAATTTTTATTTATGTATAAAAATTTGAGTATTATAATAAATTTAATATTTATTAACATTATGTAATATCTTCAAATAAATACACTGCTATTAGGTTTATTTTCACCCGACGCACGTTTCACAAAAATTATTCTCTATCTTCGGAGGTTTGTTTGAATTGTAATTGAATGTTTCGCTTACAGTTATTTATATTATTATTATTAGTAGTAACTATCAATTTTCTTACAAGAATATATTATATAACTTTTAAATAATTTACAATGACTATTGTAATAATAAACAATAATTTAAATAGTCTGAACTATTATCATGAGAATATATACAAATTAATAAAACATTTAATCACTTTTTAATGACTGCTGTTGTATATGTAGACTAAATGTAACGTATGTTTTATATAGGTAAAATAGACGATAGAATTCAGTGTTTAAACATAAAATAAATATTTATTATTTCATTAAATTAGTAATTATGAGAAAAACTGTCGTCTTTGGTATTAACTTGGATTTTTTCAGGTAAATATTTTACAATATTACAAGTATTTTTTTAAATTACAAATTTAATAAAATAATAAGTATGTTTGCTATATTTATACACTCAGTTTATAACAAATTTTTGTATACATATATAAAAAACGTACATTAAATTTAGTCTACATATAAAACAGCTGTTATTAACAATAGATTTCAAAATTTTATAAATTTTTATATATTCTGATGATGATAGTTCAAACTACGGAAATATTGTAAAATATTCAAAAGAAATGTATTATATATTTTTATACATTATATATAATAAGAAAAGTGTTATTTATTGTTAATAATAATTTAAAAATACACGAGAATAATATAGGAAAATATGAATGTAATATTCATTTATATTATCTACGTCCAAAATTTATTTTGTAAAGGAGCAAAAATTTCAGGCGAGGAGGAAATATTTTAAAAACAAATTATTTATTACGTTAATTATATTAACCTTTTCGGTACTCTGGATATTATTCGAGAATTTGCATTAATGAAACCTAGAAACGTTCAATTCACTAAATAATTAATTTTCTGATTAAATATTTACTTACCCATTTCTTTACCAAATAATGTTTGTAATATGTTCCTAATTTATATACTTGTAATTTCATCTATTTTTTTATTTGTATGATATCAATAAAGAAGTACAAATGCCAAAGTGGTTTTCTTGTTAAACAAAATATAGTAACTTTAAATATGTACCTAAAAATATTTAATATTTTTGTTTTTATAAAACTGTAAGTTTTTTCTGTTAATTTACATAAAATTATGTAGGGTGCATTTGGCAAATGATTTTTTTGACACATAACATAACTTTTTTTCTTTCAACTTATTTTTGATGTTTTTTGTTTTTGTACCTTTCTTGTATGTTTATTGCCTTTTTATAAATTTTGTAATTCCTGGTTTTTGTTCAATAAACGTATAATTAATATATTTTGTGTTTCATTTATACTCACTGATACGTTTATATAAAGTCATTTTTTTATTTTGGAGGAGAGGATACAAAGGCGCCAATTAAAGTTCTGGGCACAGGCACCAGACACTACAGGCGCGTCTATGATTGTAATTTAAATTAATTCCCGTTCAAATAGATATAAAACCTAAAATACGATTAAACATTTACATTTTCATAACTCGTTGCCTGGAGTTTATATAAAATGATAACTGGACTTCGAATATGAAACAGTTAATCTTAAAAAACGAAAACCACAAGTCTGTCATTCTCAGTGACTGACGTGATTCGGTTACGCTGGGATGCAACGGAACACAGCACGCTTGGGATGTTTATCGCGCACAGAACACGTCATGCGATATTTATCTTATCAGACTATAATGTAAAACTTGTTACTGTTTGTTACTGATATGAAATTTTATCTATTTTTTTCATCGTGACGACTGTGACATATTGATTTAAAGCAGGATTACGACCTGACACATCCTTTCAGATGAACACGGTATCACAAATGTTACTGTTTCACTAGCAGTATCTATAAAAACTTTTCTTTCATATATTTAGTGTGCATGTACATTTTTTTTCGGCCATCTAAGGACCACATGCCAATTTTAATTCTTTACTCTTTGTTCTTATCTTTTTCTCCAATATCTTTCATTTTTTTACTGTGTCTCTTCTTCCTGTCTTCAGTTCACTTTGAACCTGAGTTTTCTCTCTTCTACCCTGGACTCCTTCCAGTTTTAACACTTCTGCCACAAAAAATTCTCTTTTAATTGGTTCTTCTGCGTGTATATTATTTTTTTCTAAATCCTTTTGGACTTCTTTAATCCAACTTGATTTTGACTTCTTCCCCCACACATATTTGAATATTTGCTTTGTCAACCTATTGTCGTCCATTCTATACAAATGTCCGAAAGACACTAGTCTTTTTTTCTCGTTGTTTAGGTTATATTTTATATACTTTGATATATTTCATCATTACTTCCTAATTTCCAACCTTCTGAAGTTTTTCGTGGGCCTAATATTTTCCTAATAATTTGTCTTTCCAATATTTCTAATTTGTCGAAATTATAATTCAATACTTGACATTCACTTGCATATAGGCTATCTGGCTTCACTACTGTACTGTAAAGAATTATTTTCGCATTTTTAGATATGCACATTTTAATGTAATAATGAATTAATAATAATGTAGTTATTCCATATGTCCTTTCCATCTTATGAATCCTTTCTTCTATAGCGATTTTTCCAAGCCATTCTCTTGAATTATCTCTCCTAGATACTTACCCTCTCTATTCGACCAGTATCTTTCAGCAAGAATTTTGGCGCATTTTTAATGTTCGTGAGAAATTTGTTTTTTCTGCAGAAATTCTTAAGCCTGTTCTATTCGCTATGTCCTCTAAAAAATTAACATGTGTTACTGCACATGTACAGTTTTATTTATAAAATAAATTATAATAATTTATAATGTTAGAAAACATTTTACTCATTTATTTATAAATGCATCTTCAATATTATTATGATACGTGTATGCCACTTAACATATTTTTAGTTTAAATTTGTATTCTCGTTTACATTTTAATGTATTTGTGAACAAAACCAAGTATACTCATATCAATGTCACCAACCTGAAAACAGATTATTTGTACATCGTAATTGATCAGCAAAGAATTCCACACGCAAGCTCAGTGAAGTATTTGTGCATGACTATAAAAACTGCATGACTATATTTGTTATTTCCGTAGGTGGAAATAACATGTTAAGAAGAAACGGGAAGAACTTGGATTCAAATTGAAGAAAATGTGGCGGCTGCTTGGAAGACACGCTGAGCTTTATAACGAGCTGTTGTTATATAAACAAGCCTTGAAACCAATTTGGGTGTATGGTGTACAGATTTAGGGTTGTACTAAGAAATATAATATTAAAATAATTCAGACTTTTAAAAATAAGGTTCTTCGCAGTATTGTTGATGCATCATGGTACGTAAGAAATTATGACATCCATCGGGACCTGACAATGCCTACGGTTGCTGACGAGATTAAACGGGTTGCGGATAAATGTCAACGAAGACTTTATAAACACGAAAACATTGAAGTTTTACAACCGCTTGATAATGCTGGACTCGTTAGGCGATTGCAGAGACAGAAACCATTTGAACTAATGAACAAAACATGTATAGTAATTATCAGCACATGAACAAAATGTAACTGCACTGAGAAATGCCCCAGTGGGAGCTTATCCTACACACTGTTAAATTAAGTATTAGAATAAAATTACTAGATAGTTTGTAACTAATTGTAATGAGCTTAACTACAAAAAATATTTGTGAGCACCTTTAAGATTTAATTTTTTATTCGTTTTTCATTGTATTTAGTACCTACGGTACTAATCCTTAAACGAACAATTGTTTCTTTTTTTTTTAATGGCAATGCAAACGTATAATTTAGACCAAGACTTTGATGAAAACTTTGATTTTGCGGCCTATGGTATTGAAATATTTTCAATAACGTATTTAGTTTATCTTCAATCGAAAAACTAAATAATCATTTGAAAACCATTTATAAGTCAACCAGCAGTGCCGGCTTTTGAAGATACGCCAGCTGATAAAACTGCTACCTTAATATGATTTACAATTCAAATTTTCCAAAGGTCTAGGCTAGCTGTTGATTCATTTTATTTTCAATTTAAATTAAATTCTTTTGAATTTTAAAATAATCTGAACATGTCGTGTTTTGTTTTACAGCGTCCGATTCTTCTGTTTGTTTTAATATGTATGTAAATGTCAGCCATAGAATATATTTACATTTATTCATGTATTTCAGGTTTTATATTGTGACGTTTTTATTAAGTGTAATCGTTTGCAAACAGGTGCTTTAAAAGACTAATTAATTTATTTGATTAAATTTAAAAATTCGTGTACATTGATAATGTTTATAAACGTTCATTTTTAACCTTCTTTTACCATAAAATTTGTATTCGTAAAAATATAAGTACAATAAATACAAATTTGAGAATGTCGAATTTTTCAAATTTGTATTTACTTTTAATTGACTTTACACACATCAATTTTCTCATAATTAAATTCTCTACAAAGGTAGTTAGAAATTTTTATTTGTTTATTGGCAAGTTAACGAAGTAATTTTATCCCAAATCTAAATCTTTTCGACTCCAATGTTTCGTGTTTTAAAGAGGTTTTCTTAGAAAATAATTAGGATAGAGCTCTGGGACCTCTTTTACTCAATTTTTCAGTTCAACAACCGTAACAAAACCACCAGATTTACCCTTCACTTTATACCCCAAGAACTTCAGTATGGCGTCATTTTACCGTAGCGTCATTTCACTAACGAACCGTTTTCGGACCTATGTTTATATGAGCTTTTTTTCTTATTTTTAGCTATAAAATCAGGCCCCAAGAGATTGCCGTGCATATTTGAATCACCTTATGTAAATCAACATTTAGTTTGTTGATAGAAAGATTTAATGCATTTTAATAACGTAAGCCGAACATGCAAGGATTCTTCGTAGTCTTCGGCTAATTAACACGGTATTCTTCAGTCGTGCGGAACGGTCCCAAACTAACGTCGTCACCCATCATCAACCCTTTACCGCTTTGGTGATTCTTTCACATGTGATAAAATATATCTTTACTGTTCCAATATATTTTAATGTTAATTAATGTCTCATTCATTTCAACGATTCTATTATTATTTACAAGGTAGGGCTAGTCAATATAAATATGGTGACGGGATGATAACTGGTCAACTAAAATACATACAAAAGTTTTATAATGTTTTGTGATCTATAATAAACTACATTTTTTGGTGAGTGTTTAAAGTGACCCCTAACAAAAAACATAACTTTAAAAAATAAATTTCAGACAAAACTGATTAAGAAACCTCCATTACTTGTAAAGCTATGTGTAATCTGCTATTTGTGTAGAATGTTCTAGTCTTAGAGTAACTTCACTTTGAGTTGAAGAACACAATGTTTAATTTTTTCTCAGCAACGATGTTTTTTATTAAAATTTCGAAATAAAAAATTTCAAAATAAAAAAAAACAAATTTCACTGGCAATCACAATTTGTAGCAGCGCTTACTAAGCATAGCCTTTTGTGTTCTACAGGAAACATTATTTCTAATATAACATGAAGTCTTTCAGAATTTTCCGTTCCGTACTAACCTAAATAGCGTTTGTCTTAATTCTGCAGCTAGCTGAGTTCACCTTATTTAATGCCGAAGTATGACACAAGGTGGTAGGCTTCGAAAAGAATTACTATCGACCTAATCCTAGAGTCACAAATAACGTGTCCCTAATCCTGGAAATACGCGACTCATGACACTGTATGTCCAATATTGGGCGACGTTTCGCTACTTTAAATCAGGACGAACGTGTAGACATACAGTTATATTAAGGGGATTTTGCTGTTACCGTGTAAAGCGCCATACATCGTAAATTTTGTGACGATAATTCCTTATAAAAGAGTAACCAACACCGGCTATATTTCAAGTGCATATTGTAAGAAAGGTAGGCCATCTAAGCAAAATTTATTTTTCTAAAAAAGAAAAAATAATGGCCGTATTTATTTCCAATATTTCCAGATTATCTGAATGTATTTCAAGACTGAAGACCTGAAACAAACTTGACCGATTATCGACGAGGGGGGTGAGTGAATGAGTGATTACTTTTGCGTATTCGCTCTGTCTGTCTATCTCTCTCTCGCTCGCTCACCCACGCGTTAAAAACCTGCTTTTTAAAACAAATATGCTGGATAACTGTTCATTAGTTACAATTAATTTCAATTTTATTTCAATTAATATTTTAATTTAATTAGTTTTTATTGTACCTCTTTTCTTGATACGTAAATTGATTAATACTTTCGACCAAGATGATTTTTTTTACTTCCATGTTCCTTAAGGAAATGGAAGTATGGTGATCGCAAAAAAATCGTATTCCAGAGAAGGTCTGACACTGATTATACTACCCTCAAAACATGAAGAAGTTATTTTTCAAAAAGTGTCTGTGTGTGTCTGTGTTAAGAATTTTTTCTACAAATTCAAACACAATCAAATAACTTTTAGCATGCGTGCCCGAGTTGCAGAGACCTCAAAGCCTGTTGATTTTGGTGAAGACCGGTCATGGGAGAGAGGTAGCTTACCTGCAACATGTTACGATTTAACAAGAGTAAAGTACTAAATTTTGATAAATAAAGTATCCTGAAGAAAAGTCATAATAATCCACTGTAGAAAGGTAGATGAAATATTTATAAATGAAAAGGGTAGTTCAAGGCGGAAGAGGTAATTTTCTATAAATGAATATCATAGTTAAGAGGGAGGAGGTAATTTTTTATATGTGTACTACGTTGTCGACAACAAAGAAATAGTTTCTATGAAAATATTTCATTTCAGTTTATCAACCTTGTAAAAGTTTTCAATTTACATTTAAATGATTTTAAATATAAAACTTAGAACGTGGAAGTGATGTATGGTTCTCCATACCAATTTTTCTTTACTCGAAACATGTTTCAAGCATTACGTAGTACGCTCATCGTCAGTCATATTTGTCTTCTGTCTGGTAAAAAGCATCCGTATTTTGGTTGGTTGCTGGTAGATTTTGGTTGATTGGGGTTTTTGGTGTTATTGTAAAATTGTTCTAACAGTATTTCCAGTATTAAGTATTTTACAAATTACGTCGTCTTTTGTATTGGGTTTGTACTTGTTGAGGTGTTAGCTTGTTTTCGTTTATATATGTGGGCATTTCAAATATTCATAAGGTATTTATGATATATGTTTTATTACTTTCATAATGTATTCGTATATTGTATACGAGATCTGTAACGTAATGAGACTAATCACGTAGCAGTCAATATGGCAACACTGTAATTTGGTTGTTTCATTAACACATTTGGTTAGATAAACAGCTGATTGATATTCAGTATTAATTTTTGATTGCCTATTGTTGCAACGTAAAACGTAAACAAGCTTTTCGTGGAGTGAGTTATTGTTGTGCGTTATAAACATGATTAACATCAATTACGAGCAACGTTATTGTGCAATCAAGTTTTGTGTTAACCTCGGGCGCAGAGCTTGTGAAACTTTTACAAAATTGACAAAGGCGTATGGAGATGAAGCTTTGACAAGAGCACAGGTTTTCAGGTGGCTTAAAGCATTTTCAGATGGCCGGGAATCAATTAAGGATGACCACGTTTTGGAAGTCCATTAAAAACTGACAACAGTGTTGATCAAATCAGGGACTAGATGCGGTCTGACCATCGATTAATAGTCAGAATCATCACAGACCAACTACGTTTAAACTGACAACAGTTTTGATCAAATCAGGGACTAGATGCGGTCTGACCGTCGATTAATAATCAGAATCATCACAGATCAACTACATTTAAACGACACTACAGTTTATCAAATTTTGACAAACGAATTGGGAATGAGAAAAGTTTGTGCAAAATTGGTCCCAAGAAGACTTACTTTTAAACAGAAAGACAACAGGATGGAAGTGTGGCGTGATCTAATAGGACAAATTTAATATGATCCTGATTTTATAAAAAAATGTTATTACTAGTGATGAATCATGGATCTTTGAGTACGATTCAGAAAAATAAAACGCCGGAGCGAGGAGTGGCACAAACCAAACTCACCACGTTCCAAAAAAGCAAAAATGAGCGAATCCAAAATCAAAACCATGTTCATTTGTTTCTTTGATAGTAATGTCATTATCCATAAGGAGTTTTTGCCTACAGGACTGTAAATCAACATGTATACCGAGAAATTCTTAAAAGGCTGCAGAAAAGAGTTGCCCACGTGAGACCAGCCATCGTGAAAACCTGGATGCTGCATCATGACAACGCACCTTGTCACACAGCACTCTCGGTTAATGAGTTTTTGGCAAAGAAAAATATTGGTTCTTCAGTCCACCTTATTCACCTGACTTGCGCCCCTGTGACAACTTTCTCGTCCCGATATTGAAAAAACATTTTAGAAAACACCATTTTGGGACGATAGACAACAATAAAAAAAATGTAACCGACCAGTTGAAGGAGATTCCAGTTTCTGAGTTCCAGCACTGCTACAAAGAGTGGAAACCCGTGTAAAGCGCTGCGCGGGTTCCAAAGGGAATTATTTTGAGGGTAATAAAGTCTAGATATAGTTTGATTGTAAATAAAAGGTTTACTGAATTAGTCTCATTACTTAATTTACAGACCACGTATTTGTTGAACGTGTAGGTAAATTCGAGTTACACTTTACATATATTTAAATTCATTTATATTATATCTATGGAATAGCGTGAAAGTAGAATAGTTGGACTGCGCATTGGAAAGCCACAAGGCCGCAGAACGTGAAAATGGATTGATGATGTTTATTCGGGTTTATTTATAATAGTAAAAGGGTGTAAATAAATGTGTGGAGGCGTGGGCATTGTTGGACATGTGTGCATGTTGGAATTGCTAGCAATTGAGACATCAACTAATTCTGCGAAAAAGGGTCGTACTGCTAGTAGTGGAAGAAAAAGAATAAAATTTAGAAATTATTAATAAACAAAACTTTCGTAATTAGCCTAAGCGTATAATTGCCTAATCGTTGTGAATGGACCACTGAAATCTGAAGTAACAAAAATTTTAATTTTTGCGAATAAATAAGACCCACGTTTGTAATCAAACGGACGGTCAATTTACTAATTAAAATGTTTAAAAATGCCTAATTAACGTTTGTTAACTTAAATACGAAGCTGTCTTAGGAAGTGACAGCTTTGTGATTAGCATCTGTGATATCCACTGAAATATGTTTTCCAGGTAAAACGATTTTCTATGCTAAAGTGTAGCACTGGTTGAAGTGGGAGACAGAACAAAAACACCCGAACACGCGGCGAATACAGACTTGTACGGTAAAAAATAACAGGTAGCGAAACTAATGCACGGTGATAAACGTGTTTTACTGCTTGACAGCTGCCATAAATTTACTAAACAACACTTTGGTAGAGGTAACCAAACAACGTGTTCCATGACGTGAAAAATAGATGTGCTAGTTCATCGACATCGCACGCTGTCGCATTAGCAAATCGCCGTGTTTTACACCAGGCTCTGTAACTACTGTCACATTACTTTACATCATATATTCTTCCAGTAATGTAGCGTCCTCATTATATTGTTACAACGGTCTCACTGATCGTCGTATGGTACAGTGGAAAACAAAATATCAGACACCAATGAAATCAATAATTACCAGCTTTAATTAATCAAAATTTACAATTCGTGATCAACTCTTACAAAAATTCCAGTTAGATTTGTTCACACGCAATAATAATGTCAAATAATAGAGTTCCACACAATTTATAACACAATAACACTTCGACAAACACTCGATCCGCGCTAAAGAAAATCACTCACGTAACTAACTGAGTAATCGCCGACGTAAACTGAACTGACCGTCGCTGGGTGCTTATATTCCTTATTCCTTTATACTCTTTCCAAATTTTATAAAGTGACGCCAGCGCCGTGCGGCCTTCATGACAGTGAGACTTGGACACTGAACGCAAAGACCCAAAGCCGGATACAGGCCACTGAGAAGAGATTTTTACGACCAGTAGCCTACTAAGAGTATAACGGAGGGACCGAGTAAGAAATGATGATATAAGGAACATCCTTAGAATATTCAACCTAAACGTAACGATAAAGCAATACAGATAGGATCGGACAGACCATATTGAAAGGATGCATAAGAAAATGATACCAAAACAAATTTGGGTTTCAATCCAAAAAGGCGGCGGAATGTTGGAAGACCAAAGAAAAGATGCTCGGACCAAGGAGTGCGCAAAGAATCGTAAGGTCCACAGCCTGAAGAAGAAGAAGAAGAAGAAGAAGAAAAAGAAGAAGAAGAAGAAGAAGAAGAAGAAGAAGAAGAAGAAGAAGAAGAAGAAGAAGAAGAAGAAGAAGAAGAAGAAGAAGAAGAAGAAGAAGAAAATGTGTGTGAAATAAGGAATATTCGTTCCCAGAAGGTGTTCGAAACATGACCGTATAAAGAACGAGGCCATAAGAGTAGAATTACAAGTTTTTAACTCGCATGATAGACTATAAGATTATAAACAAAGGTGTAAGAAGAACACTTAGAAAGAATGACAGATTCAAGACTGTCCAAACAAGCCTTCAAATACAAAGACAGTTGTGTGGGTAGAACCAGGAAGTGCCAGGCTGGAGGATCTACAAAGTCGGAACAGGCAGCACATTACCTATGCCGCGGTGTGAAGTTGCTGACGATGATGAATGTGAATAAGTGTTGGTGAAAGCTTTAGTACAGACAACTTTGGATACTGCGATTAAAGAAAGAAAAAGTTAACAAAGTATGGTGTCGGTCTGTTAGTCATGTATAGAAATGTCATAAAGAAAATGAAAAACAAATTTATAGTGAAATAATCAAGGACGCAATAACATAGAGTTCGTCGGTATTGAAGAAAATGTGTAAACTTATTACTGTAATGCAGTAGTGTGGCGTCCATGTAACCCCTCTTGCCGGCGGCAACAGTATTGGAAATAAGAGAAAATAATATTAATTATACCACAGAATGAATACTTTAGTTATTGAATAATTTGAAATCCGAAAAATTATAGTAGGCAAACTAGAAGAAAAGCGTAACATTGCTTTCGAAATTGCTGGGCACTTGCACCGTCTTGTGTTGCCGGCTCAGACATCGGCGGCAATGTTTGATCTGCGCACGGTCATTGACCTCGTAGTAGTTGTCACTGTACAAACTGCGGAGGGGGTACACATTCGTCCACCCAATGTATTGCCGCTGTATAAACCGGCAAAACGCTCGGTTAGCAGCTATGTTCGTTTTCGGAACCTTCGCAAAGTGGGGCCGAATGCCAAAAAGCTGGCCAATAATATGAAGACATTTATAAGAATTTGGTACTTATAAGTTTTTGGGGTCGCTGATTCCGAATCTGAAATCCAAATTTCAAAAAACAAAATGGCGGACAAAAATTGTAAAATATCATATTTCTCCCCCAAAAAAGATTGCTTATAGGTTTTTAAAGTTGGTGATTACGAATCTGAAATCCAAATTTCAAAAAACAAAATGGCGGTTCCAACGTGGCGGAGAAAATTGGAAAAATGAATTGTTTATTGGTTTTTGGGGCCAGAAAATACTAAATATTCAAAGTAATGTAAAAAATATGTATTTTGAATTATTACAAATATAAAATGTCACTTTAAAAACATTTATAATTTTACGCTACTCTTCATCGCCAGTAGAATCATCGGAATCGTTGCCCGTTGAGGATACAGATGACTAACCAACATCAGTAACACCTGGAATTTCGGGTGGAGGTAGCAAGGTCAATGCTTTGGTTGATAGCCATTTCATTTTTTTAGGAATATTCCGCAGACTCGAAACAAATGGGTCTGAATGTACTAACATACACGAAAATACGTATTCCAAATAATGTATTCGGCTATTCTGGCGGCCGGAATAGTTAAAACAAAAAAATTATTATTAATAAAATCAAATTTTGTCGTTTCTGATTATCGCTGATGACGACTTAAATTCGCAAATGAAAAAATGATATGATTAAAAAATTATTTTAGAAAAGCACAGTCGAGAAAGAAATGTTTGTCATATATTTTTAAGGTAATTAATTAAAAATATATTTTTATATAATAATGAAACTTTCTCTTGTGAACTTACTTGTCTTTTTCTGTCGAACGCGTTTCGGCGTCGTGTTCGCCTTCGTCAGCTTAGAAACAGACTGCCAGTACTTTGTAACGGTTATTGCTTGGAAGGTATAGTGGGGGTGGTGTGTAGAGGAAGGGGATTGGCGCGGGGATCCAAGTGAACGCGTTCGACGGAAAAAGACAAGTAAGTTCACAAGAGAAAGTTTCATTATTATATAAAGTGTAGTGCTGTGAAAAAAGATGATGAACAAACAAGACAACTAAAAATATATGTACTGTTATTTAAAAAATTTACCCTTTGAGGCACAGAATATATACAGATATTGATAAATAATGCAAATATGTTTAAAAGTCATTATTAAATATTTAAAATTAAAAATTAAGATAATTTAAAAGGGAGAATATATAATTATTTTAATAATAATTAATATTGTAATTGAACATAGACTTAAGCGAGTTAGATAAGTAGCCTATTCGAAAGTAAATGTAGGAATGAAGAACAAGAAAAAGTATTATTATATGAAAGAATACGATGGTGTATTTTAGAAAAAAATGATTGTTCAAAATATTCTAAGTTAATTAAGAAAACCACTAAAACACAAAAATGCTGCCATCTATTGAAATATTTATATAAATACTATAATTAAATGATTTATTCAGCATTAATTCTGATTAAAAATTTATTTTAAAAATTATTAAAAAATTACTTGAGAAATATATATTGTATTACGTTATTTCTCTCTAGATATAACACCTTTATCTAGACGAGACGTTCTATCACTTTTGCACTTACATACGGTAAACAATATGCTTCACGACATATCACGATATGCTTCACTTTTTCGTGAAGATTGCAAAATACAAATTTAATTTTCTAAGTTCTGTGGGTGTTGTTGAAAGCTAATATAAATATTTTTAAATATTTTACTGCAAAAACCGTTATATTTTAAAAGACATAAAAGCAAGTGAAAATGAGTTTCACGGGAGCCTTCTCCTGTTGTTGGTGCCACGCGACTAACATAGGGTTAAACAAATTAACATTATATATGTATTATGCTACTTTAAGCTACAAATCATTAGTTTTGTTCGTTAGCAAATAGTATAAGCTTCACACTAAAATAGGTTTTTCCATCCAACTCTGCTTGATTATATTACTTTTTTATTATTAAAAACATGTTTTCTGTATAAATAATGTAATCCTTTTTACGCGCCAATCATTTGAAAATACCAATTTGCTTATTTTTAGTTAACTTTCATGAAACGTATGTGATGTCTACGTACTTTTAGCTAATGATTCCATTTTGCAGAATTAAATCGGACGATTTTTCGAGTTTCTAGGACTATTGACAGAGACGCAGTGTCGACTCACCACTGCGTGCTGAACGTGCTCCTCACGAGAAGGTCTCTTTACAATTTTTTTTTCAGGATTGGTGAGAGTTTTTTCGACCATTCACCTAAACACGCTGAATCTTGGACTGTTACTCTAACCATCCTTATAATTCAAACGTAAATGGTAACTTTATTTTCGACTTTTGGCCAGCTTTTAGCTTTTTGGCCCCACTGTGCGACGTGCTGCAGTTACTACGTACCTCCTTGTGTTTTGTTCGTTTAGTCGTATGTTTCTCTGTTTGACTTTATTATTTTTAATTCCATTATTTGTGTTCTGACTTATTCTGTGTAAGTATATTGAGAGTCAGATACCGTTCTTCTTCTCCCAGAGAATGATAGAAAATGCTCTAAAAGTACATTTGGTACTAGACAAAATTCGAATTAATTTTTAGGTTAAGTTTTGGGCCTATCACAACCGGCAACAGATGTTATATACCCACGCCACGCCACTGTGGCGTTTATTATTTTATTAAACGTTGTATATTATTAATGTAAACTAATTCTGTCAATGTTCATGCACCATCGAAGTATACGTTTAAATATCGTAGATTAAAAAATTATGAATTTCCTTTAGTAGGGTACGTTACTGATATGAAATATATCATGCAGAGTAAAGAACGATACATTTTTTGTTCACTCGCTAATGAGATTCCGTAGCGTTCTGACATCCTATCGTATGTCTGAACATTGAAATAAATTTAAATTGAAAAGCAGTCAGCGAAGCAGACCATACGTCTCAAGTCGAGCAATATTGTTATACTCTCCGTCTCTTTCAATCTCTGTCCCTCGCGCGCGCGCACACACACACACGTGCGCTGACTTCTAACTTACTGCAATAAACACGCCTGTGTATAGTAATTTAATTGTAAAACTGTGTCAGCATTCGTTTATATATCGTTACATACAACGGAGTATGTGTTCACTAAAAATAAGGACAGCAATATTCAGAAATCATTACTCAATAAAATTTACGCACGCGGTCGCTCGCGCAAATTTACGATTGTGTAAACTGTGAATTAACATCGCCATGATATCCAAGCTTTTACGGCTGGAATCATTGGTTCACTGGTGACAATTTCTGTGCAGAAGACAAAAACTATGGGCGAATACCTCTTACGGACTAAGATTGTACTGAATAATAACAGTATAGAGCAGGTGTCTCTATGGAGCAGAAATAACGTACTGACAAACAAATCGGTCCAGTTAGCATCCTACACGGACAACATCAACATAATGTGCCGGACAAAAATGCAGCAGAGGAAACGTACTTTGAGCTCAAAGAAAATGCTAGCAATATAGGCCTCAAAATAAACATAGATAAAACAAAAATGTTAGAGCAGACTAGAAGACAAAGAAACTACGGAACAATCGACAATATCGAAAAGGTGGACAACTTTAAATACTTGGAAACCATATTAGAAGAAAAGGCACAGAAGAAGCCGAAATCCGGAACAGGATAGTCCAAGCTAATAAAGAGTATTTCGCCACATCAAGTACATTCAGATCCAAAGACATCCACAGAAACACGAAACTACGGATATGCAAATCAATAATAAGACCCATCCTATAACCTACGGCTGCAAAACGTGAATCCTGAACTCCAAAGCAGCAAACACTCTCGATATCTTTGAAAGAAAAATATTACGAAGAATCCTGGGACCAGTTAATGACGTACACGGCTGGAGAATAAGATAGGCTATAACTTTGAATTGTATCAAATGTATAAAGAATCACCGATAACACAATACATAAAACTCAGCGTCTAAGGTGGGCTGGTCATGTAGTCAGGATGGGGGAACACAGAATACCACGAAAACTATTGAATAGCAGAATCCACGGAAAATGGCCGGTATGAAGACCGAGGAGAAGATGGGAGGACGGGGTTAATGAGGATGCGAAACAAATACTGAAAGTGCGTTCCTAGAGGAGGATGGCTACCGATAGAAGAGAATGGGGGAAAAATTGAAGGAGGCGAGGCCTCAAAACAAGGGCCGTAGTGCAACAGGAGAGAGAGAGAGCAGGTGTCACATTTCCAGTGTCTTAACTGTGACATTACTTACAATGTGGGTTACGATGTTGATCACAGGTTGGCCAAGTTTCATTCAATATGTGGCGTAATTCGTCGACCGTTATCAAGAAAATACACTCGACTAAACTTTTATAAGGTAATGGATGTGCCAGTGTTATTGTATGGTTCTGAATCTTGGGTTGCGGCGAAGAAACATTTGAGTAGAATACAGGCATCGGAGACGAGATCCTTGCGATCTGTTAAAGGCTGCACACGAAGGTGTAGACTTACAATAAAGACATTAGAAAAAAAGGTGAACATTTTTAATATCGAAGATTGTATTGTAGAGAACAAAGAGAGATGGATTGCTCAACTGAAGAGGATGCCAGATGCATTCTAAGGAAGCACTGGTGAAGAATACATATTCCTTGAGACTGGAACAGGTGATTCGCCTAGTTCCTGATAGAAGAAGAATAAGAAGATCTTTAATGACAATGTGATGTATTTATAATATACACACAATTATTGTTTACTAATGGTACCTATAATCTCAATTTTATATTCTAGTGTATTTATTGTTCACAGACTAAAAGGTTTTTAAGAACGTGAGTAGAAAAATTGTATTGCAAAATTGTACGTATGGTACCTTTAGGCTATGAAGAACAAATACACTACAATAGAAAATTAAGAAGATCTTTGGTTAATAAAATGTCCGTGCTCTTGAGCCACAAGCCATTCACTAAGAACCCAGACTTTACGATTCCGTCTGCGGAAGTAACCTTCAATGGGAAATCTTCGTTTTTCCCAGTCAACTGCTGTTCTAGTTATCAAAGGGTAACGGAACATTAGTCGGCCGAGAAGAATGAACTTTGTCCCCTTCAGATGATTTACGCTAATGGAGTCGAAACGGGACGTTTTAAAGGCTATACCTCGCCTATGTTCTTTTGCATCTTTAACATTTCTATAATATTTTTAAAGTAATTTATCTGTCACTTAGCATTTTCTGATACAATAAATTTGAAATTTGAAATACTTTTAGCGAATTTTTTTCATAGACACTAAATTTGATCTAATGTTTTACAGAGAAATTATTTTTAGTAAACATTCATTATTTGCGTAGAACCTTGACAATACCCTTGACAGTATACACCAAGAATTAATAAAATGGTGTAAACATGTTAGTAACTTAGCTTTTGTAGGGTCTGAGGAAAAGGGACATGAATATGAGGAAATTTAATTTTTGGCAATCGTGTATCAAACTTCTGAGAGTTTAAGAGCAGTGTGTTTGGGAGGTTATAGGCCTATAGAAAGAAAGTTCTGCTCATAAACTGCTATATAGTTTTATTTTTAGCTTTATTAGCTCAGTAGTTTCCTTTTCATACAAAACATTCCTTCACAGAATCAATAGGCCATATTCAATTTTTGTATTATGGTAAACATTGAAATAAAAGAACCTGTAAAAATATGTGGCTATTTGGATGTAGCAATAAATTAAAAACGTATTATTTTACACATTTTAAACACGTTTTTGAGACAAATTTATGTTTTTTTTCAAGAACGACACTTTGTTATACCATTAAATGCCGAAAACGAAAATTTTAAAATTTCACCCAAAACCATAGTACAGGGGGGCGGTTAAGAATGAATAGACACAAGCGAATCCATATTAAGAATGAATAGACACAAGCGAATATCCGGAAATTTCTTCATCTGTCATGTTACTGTATGTGCAAACCAGAGTATATGTAATAAAGGATAGGCCTACTGTTAGCAGAGTAAAAAATGACTATTAATAGGCCTATATAATTTAAAATTAAAATATAAAATTTAAAATTCGTTTGTATTGAATACAATAGTAGGTTCAATAAGGTTCATTAAACTTTAAACCGAGCCCAATGTGGATTTGTCAGGCTTGTGTTCTAACACACTTGATGAAACAATCAGCCTTTGTGTTTTACTGATATCCATGTGGAATCTAAGTCGGCCTATCAAGTGAAACGCAATACTGTACTCCAACACTTTAGTTGAACACTATATTAAAGTGCTATTGAATGGCGATTCAATTAAACGAAGTTATTAAACGCCAAAATAGTTGTTTGTCACACTCTGTCCGACACTTCAGAAACTCTATGTAGACTACACCTCCCCATCTATATTTATTTACTTGACTGCCTGGAAATTGAGAAATTACAGTGTCTCGTATTCAGATAGTTTAATTATAATATTAATTGTGGCCCATAGTTTACGGCAGTTGCTCTCCGTTCCCAGACATTTTCCCAAATTGAATATCGCGAATATAGGCCTATATTTTGCGGAAAATGAACATCCCGAATCTATTTTTCGAAATCAGTACACCAAAATATATAAATGAATAAATATATGAGTATTTACTTTTCGACTTTCTAAATTAAAATATTGTATGCACATAAAATATGTGAATGAATTTTGAATTCTCGGTTATTGGAGTCGTTGAACGCCTTTTGCAAACACTCATTCTGGATTTTCTAGGACAACCATTGTCCAAGGTGGAAAAGAAGGCAGAGAAATCTACCTCTGAGAAAACTGAAGTTCATGATTGCTTTTTCAAAATAACTCATTATTCTTTGCAGTCGGCAGTACGGATGCTAATTCGTTTCTAATAATATGAGCGCAAGGCTGTTGGAATGTTCGTCGGCAGCTCTTTACGCGTACAAGTTGTACTTAACTAATTCGGTTGCGGTCTCTTCTCTGCGTGGTGGTGGTGGTTGTGAAGAGATTGTAACGGGACCTTTTTTCAGCTCAATACGCTGCTGTCCTCCTGGAATAGTGATTGCTCTTGCACTGCATTTAAGGTGTCGTAACGTTTCTAATCCGGTCTTTGATAGTTTTTGATCTTATTTACATTAATCCATCGATAAATAACTTATTACTGCAATTTTGAATGAAGACTCTGTTTTTATAAAAAGAGAGGAAGGATTGACTTCTTAATTTACCACATCAATTTTGTTGGCACAAAAATGTTGTCAGTGTTTACTTTCGAAAACTGAATTTATATGTTTTCACTGTTACTAACTTGTAGACATGTGTATTCGAGATATTCGATTCGGCAAAATGTATTCGGGATATTCAATTCGGCTAAATAACATTCGGTAAAAAAATCATTCTGTGTTTACGTTCCGGGAAATTCGATTCGGGAAAATGCCCGGGAATCGTTGCTTTTGTAGGATTTTCGCGTTTACGAACAAATTAAAATGTACGACATGACAGCTTTTATTAAGTAACATTCAGTCATCCACTAAGCTTGGTGCAAAAGAATTCAGTTTTATTACAGCGGCAGACACCAGAGACCAATTAATTACCATTACGTTTTGCCTCTGGGGAGTTGACATTTGCGAGTATTTAACCAGCTAAACTATCTTCTCTTGGGTAACACTGTAGAAACTCAGACCGACGAAAGTAAAATATTTTCCATTTCAAACGGTTTGTGAACTAAGATAGTCCTGAATAATTAGAGTTCGGATTAGGTTAGTTATTTTGATTACCTGGGTTGAAATATCTCACATGGAACTGATATTGATTGGGGTAGTATGATAACAAAATTTAGACGCATCTGTGGAACGATTCATAGGTACCTAAAAAATAAAACATGGAAGGATACCCGAATTGAATTGTATAAAACTGTTCCTACATTCCTGTATGCTAGTGTGACATGGACTCTTCGTAAAAGAGAGGATTCAGGAAGCCAAAATGAAATTTCTAAAACGGAAGCTAGGTTGTTCTTTCTTGGATCGGAGAAGGAACGAGGATATTAAACGCGATTGAAACATTATATCATTGCATCAGAAGATTGAAAACCACTAAAGGAGATGGTGTGAACACTTGAATCGCATGCCTGATATCCGTCTACCTGTGGCTGCCTTTGGTTATCAGCCTACTGGGAAGAGAGACGTCAGTAGAACGAGAAGGAGATGGGTTCCGGAACATGTTTAAGGCTTAGTTCTTGGAGTGGTGATATGATGTTGATGAACGGCTTATTTTTAGACATTATTAAATAAACAAACGAATGCAGCTAAGTTGCTTGACTCATAAAGTCATGCGTCACACACCATGAACGTAAAATGTAGGCGAATCTGAAATTTGCACGCCAGTAAGAGTAGGCAGTCATCATCATCTTCACAACACGGCATAGCCAAGGTGTTGCCTGTTAAGCCTTCAAAGCTCTTCTTGGGTTTATTCCTGGTTTACTACACCTGTTTCGTATATTTCCATATTTGTTTATGCAGTCTTGGATCTGATATTCTGTCCAAGTGTTCTTTACACCGTTGCTTATAATCTTTTAGTTTTATTCAAGTTAGAAACTTGTAATTCTTGTCTTCTGCCCTAATTCTTTATACGGTCAAGTTTATAACACCTTTTAACTCCTCTTGAGAACGCCACTTCCGAGGCCTGCATTTTACTGCCTTGTTTCTTAGTTGTCGACAGTAAAGGGTCTGCCATAACTTTGTAGAACTTTAATTCTGTGCCTCAACGTACCTTGTTTCTACAAATACGGTCGATTGTCCCACAGTTCCCCTGGAACTTAACCTTACTTAACATCAATATCATAATTCTTATCATAGTCAATATCATTTCCAAAGAGTAGAAATGGCTCATCTGTACTACAATTTGATCATTATCATTAATTTTATTTTTATTGATTCCTTGCCTCAAAATGCCATTACCTTTGTTTCTGTAGTAAAGACTTTTTATTTTGTATTCTTTGTAAATCCGATGAAGCTTAAAAACAGTTTTTTGAAAAGAAGGTTCTGTATTTTCATTTACAAGCAAGTCGTCAGCAAACAACAGCACATTCAGATATCTGTCTCGCCATATCTTAATACCAGGGTTCGCTAGATGTTTCCGTTTCCTTACTAGAGCGTCAGTATAAATGTGAAAAAGAGTGGGTGATATTGTGTGAACACTTGAACCGCATGGCTGATATCCTTCTACCCGTGGCTGCCTTGAGTTATCACCCTACTGGGAAGAGAGACGTCGGTAGACAGATGAGGAGATGGGTTCCGGAACAGGTCTAGGGCCTAATAATTGGAGTGATGATGATGGTGGCGGTGATATTCTGCACCCTAGTTGACAGATGTTTGTTGAGATATCCTATAATTATTTTTAACAGCTATTCTTTTTCTGTTATATAGGTCTTGTGTAGTTCTTATAAGTCGTTGTGGGATAGGGGTCGTTGTAGACCCCGTTCTTCTAATAGGTCTCCTTGCCACAGCGAATTTCTATCTACCCTGTTAAAGTCATTCTGGAAGTCAACGAAAGCTACATCCTTTTCTTTATTGAATTCACGATGCTTCTCAACGAAGAGTAGGCAGTGAGAAAAAAATTGTGCGTGCCTGTCGGTCTGTCTCTCTGTATATCGATTTTTCACATATACTTTATTTAACGAGAAAATTCGAATACGTAACAGTTAAGTTCCACGTGACCGTTAAAAATATCATGTACAGAATATTTGCTTTCTATATGTATATCAAATGTGTTTTTCCAGGTTAAAACTCTATTATTAGTGAGTCCGATCGCACAGCGTTGCTCGGAAACGGATACATTCGACAGTGCCTTTGTGTTGTACATTTATAAGCTACGATGATATATACGATTGACGGTGTTAAGCGAATCACCGTACGTTCGATGTGAACTGTAGATGCTATGCACTGTTTTAAATACGGGGATATTCAGTTCCAATGCGTAGCAAAATGTGGTAGCGTAAATGTGACATCTAACCACAGTGTCTATACGTTACGTATATGTGGCTGTCTGCTATTCTAGCAACTGTTAGAATCGATGTCTATTAGCAGTAGATACACCTGAAAAATAGACAAATTTCCTTTAATGTATGCAGACGATCTTGTGATCATACAAGAGAATGAAAATGACCTCCAAAGGTCGTTGTTTTATCTTATTGACATTTTAACTGATCACAATCAAACTATTTCCTTGTCCAAAACAAAAGTTATGGCTTTTTCGGGGCAAATCATATTAGAACAAAGATTGTCATACAAGACTCGCCAATAGAACACATGCCAGACTTCAAGTATCCAGGGTGTAGCATTACATAACAAGATGATAAGGAGGTTGAAAGCAAAATTAGTCTCTTCCGGTCGCTTTGTGACTGTATCATTAAGAACTTAAAAAAGAAAACAAGGAAAGAGACGTAATTAATATATTATGAATGTATGGCCATACTTCAACTACTGTATACCTTGGATAAGACTTGGGTTAGAAATAAAAAAGATACGTCTAGAATACAAGAGCGAAAATGAGGTTCTTGAGGTTGTACCAGGAGAGATATTATCACAAATGGTCATATTACAATGGAGGTGGACATAGCTGAAAACTTAATGAAAAAATATCCCGGTATAAAACGGAGTGGCGGTTACATGTAGAGTGAATGGATCCAACTAGATTTGCAAGAAGAGCTCTTGACTATCATCCAAGGGGGAAGACAATTGTAGGAAGAACTTCTGAGCGATGGCTGGATGACTTCCATTGAGACTGGAACAGGCCACTAGCCTAAGCCGTAAAGGATTACGACGACGACTACATTTGCTTTAAAGTATGTAATCTATCGTGAGTGCATGCGGTGTATGCTACCAAGATGATCTAAATGCACAATTTTTTGCTTCTGACTTCCGGTGCGTTTTCTGTTTGATAGTAGCCTTCGCGTCCTTTTTTTATTTTGATAGCTTCCGAATGCATTTCCCTAGGTCTTCCTCATTATTCTTCTGTCTAAAATGCTGTCTTTTGAATTGCTGATGATAAAGTATGTCAGTCTGGTAGCTGAATGAATGTACTAATGGTGTAGGCCTACATATTATAATAGTGTAATTATATTGAATAATTTGAATCATCCATGGCTTCATTTTCACAGCTGTGGTCAGCAACTTTTGATCCGCTGTGGTCAATTAGTCCTTATTTGAGACAATTTAGTAACGATATGTCCCCTGGGTACGTGTTACTAGCATATCGCTGGGTAATGAGCGGCTGAAATGAGATTTCTCAGACACGTGGGAGGTAAACTCTCCTTGATCATAGAAGAAACACAGGTGCACGACGGGAACTGAATATTATGAGTATACTCGGCAAGATTGCCCAGTATCGGTTGAACCGGTGGGAACATCTTAACCGAATGGATGGCTGCCGCATCCCCAAACAATTATGGAACTATATAATCCGAAGGGACGGAGAGGTGTGGGACGTCCGAGGAAGCGCTGTAGTGACAGCTCTAGACTTTGCCTTTTCGAGAGCGGAACAAACCATTTTTAGTTTAATCATTGTTGAATCTGAAGATGATGATGGTGATTACCATTTTCACTTTTATATCGTTTTCAAACGTTTTTGAATTAAATGGACTCTTAAATGGCGCTGGCCGGCACAGTGGTAACGTTCAAGACTCATAACCTCAACGTCTATGCTACAGTCTTGGGATCGAGTCAAGGTCACGAACTCGTCTGCCTGCCCACGCCTATCGTTTTAGATAAATAATACAATTGTTTGCCTGTGTAAGACCGGAACAAACCATCCTTTGTTTAATCCTTGCAGATGATGATGATGAACTTCACTTTCGTTATCACTTCATTTGATAATGTTACGCTGAGGAAATAGATAATACTGCATCAGAGCGTGACTGCGCGCATAGTGTGCGCGGAATAATTACGTAACGGTATAGGTCATTCGAGATGCCCTTACCAGACGTTACTGTACTATTCTGCCGGCGTCCAGGCCTGCTGTGTCACTGCTACACAAGGCGCTTATCCGGAAAGCGGCAGATTGTTCTCAAAACTATAAGCGACAGCGGCCGGCCGGCTAAGCAGTTCAGTTCAGTTAGACCTAGCGATATTACAAGTGGGTTTGAAGTGATTCTTACCGTTTTGTAAAAATTGATTATTGTATTAATTAATGCGAAACTGTAATAAGGTGACATTTATTACTATCTGATCGGCGCTGGACAAAGTTAAACTTGAATTATTGTATAAGATTGCCTTAGTTGATTTCTAACCGCTATTTTTCCTAATCACAGTCGTAGTTTTGACTTCATTGGTGTCAATGATTCTCTTTCCACTGTACAAGACGACTATCCGTATGACCGTCGTAACAATAGCTATACACTTGATTCCTTACCAGTCTAGTTGTTTAACGAAAATAAGTTGCAGAAAATAGTTTACTTATCAAAAGCAAAATGCCAGAAACGTGTGTAATTTAAAAATTATCATTACAGATCAAAACCAGTCAAGTTAGTTTTATTAGCAGTCATCTTAACACCAAATTTGTCACCACTTATTGCAAAACCACTAGTCGCTTCGCTTCGAAGTAGACAGCCAAGCGACTAGCAGTTTTCCAATAAGTGGTGACAAAGTTGGTAGAACAAAAACAGTGGATTTTTAAAGAATTTCTGATACAAAATAAATCGATATTGCCTGTATAATTCTTGTTGTATTATATGTAAGATTGCAATTATTGTTGTAAGCGTATTGTAGAAGAAATATTAAGGTGATTTAATTATTACCGTAAGGCAATTAACGTTAAAGAATTGGACACAGAAAAGAAGGAATACTCAAAGCCATTCCGATTTCAGTATTGTAAACATTCAAAAAAGTGAAAATAAAAAACAATAAAAGTAGATATTTCAAAATATATACCTTCGAGTTTAAATTTGTAATGTCCGTGAAGGAGCGTGGTTTGAGGAATGGTCGTAGAAGTGAATTTGGGAAATTGAAATTTATAGTCAGGTTAAAAGAAAGTAGAACCAAATAAAAGTCCCCCAATCTGAAACGAATGACAAATGAACGTATTCTGAATAAACTCTGAGATATACACAGCTCGTAAGAGGGATCATGGCAGGTGATGCAAGTTGTAAAGTTGGAAGTTGGAAAGCGTTGAAGACGAAGCGTCGATTACAAATGGTATGAAAAGAGAAAGAGCAGGAGGAGAAGAAAAAAGAAGAAAAAGAAGAAGAGGGTATATAATAATAATAATAATAATAATATGAATAGTAATAGTAAGAAGAATAATAAGAAAAGGAAAGAGAAGTGTTGTAGAATGGTGAATACATTATATTATTACGTCTACAATTCAAAATTCTTTTATATGTATTCAGCGTATGCCCCATTAGGTATACTTTAAGTCCGTTAGTAGAATTTAGTAAGTACACAGCACCGCTAAATAATAATCGTTATCTCTGAACATTAGTACATACACGGGCGCTCGCTCTCAAACGACCCTGTGAGTTTCATCCAGTCATTTCGTCACAACTTCGCGAGACAGTCGCAGATTAGATTAGTAGGAGAGTTCAATTAATTTTTCCCGGCAGCAGGCCGAAAATAATGAAAAATTTCGAATCTGTTAGAAAAGTATTAAAAGCTTTCTGAAACATTGTTAATTCGATATGTCTTACGAGGCGTACTTTTATCGTCCATCCTAATGGTAGGTAGCGTTTTTTTTTTTTTACATTTCTTTCCTAATGTTTTGTAGATTTCTGAAAGCACAAAATAGTATACTAGAAATGACGCTGTTGCTCGGATTTTCTATTCAATTAGTGGAAACTTTAAAACTTTGGTCGTTGTATGAGTATTAAAAATAATACAATTATACATACTTGTAACGCAAATATACTAATAATAATATGGTTATTGTTAAAGTTTGAGAAAATAATAACAGCCCCTGCTCTCACATATGGTAGGAAACCATGGGTGCTTAACATGAAAGGTACAAGTGAAATACAAGGGTCCAAAGGTAGTGTGAAGAGTCTGGTGGATGTAGAGGATAATGGGGAATACACAAATTAGAGATGAGTGTGATGATGAAGAATTACCATCATAATTATCATAATCATAATCATCATTATAATCATCACCACCACTCCAAGGACTAGGCCTTAGACCTGTTCTGGAACCCATCTCCTCTCTGTGTACCGACATCTCTCTTCCCAGCAGGGTGATAACCCAAGGCAGCCACAGGTAGACTGGTATCAGGCATGCGGTTCAAGTGTTCACACCATCTCCTTCTGTGGTTTTCTATCTTCTGGTGCAATCATACAATGTTTAAATCGCGACTAGTATCCTCGTCCTTCTCAGATCCAAGAGAGAACAACCTTGCGTCCCCTCTTAGAAATTTAATTTTGGCTGCCTGAATCTTCTGCACGTCGCTTCTACCAAGAGTCCATGTCACACTAGCATACATGAATGTGGAAACACCCACAGTTTTATAAAATTTAATTTCGGTATCCTTATGTGTTTTATTTTTCAGGTACATATGAATCGTTCTACAGATGCGTCTAAATTTTGTTAGCTTACTATCCCAATCAATATCAGTTCCATATGAGATATTACAACAAGGTAATTAAAATGACTAACCTGATCCAAAATCTGATTATTCACGACTAAATCATCATTATCAATATCAGAGGTATTATACTTTTACGTCATAATCATTATTTTAACATCACGGCGTAGGAAAGGTGCTGCCTGTTCTGCCTTCAAAGATCCTCCAGCCATCTCTTTTTGGATCTACCCACATACCTATGTTCTGTAGGTCTATATTCCCACAATTGTTTGGTCATTCTTGAATCTCGCGTTTCTTCTACATGTTCCTGCGCCACTCTTGTTTATAACCTTTTAGTATTTCACTCAATTTGAAAACTTGTAATTCGCCTCTTTATGGTCTCGTTTTTTTAAAACGTCAAGCTTAGAATACCTTTTGACTCCTCTTAACAACGCCATTTTGTGAGACCTGAATTTTACTTTCGTGTTTCATGTTTTTTGTCCATAATTCACATCCACAGGACAATACAGGGACCGCCGCAACTTTGTAAAACTTTAAGTTTGTGTCTCGACGTACCTTGTTTCTAAAATTACTATTGATTTTCCCACAGACGGTCTAGAACTTACCTAATTTAAAATCAATATCATAAACTAACAACATCAACATATCGTACATATCATAAATAAATATCGTAGCATGACAGATAATGCCAATAATTCTGAATGGTAAAATGATCATAAAAATAAAATAAAAACATTGTTAAATCCGAGAAAGCAAAATAAAGAAATAATTAATAACCACCGTGAAGTACAATCATAGATTAAAACAAAAGTTCATTTAAAACCAAAGGTTACAATGAGTGATGAATCATCAAAAAAAATTTAAAAACCAAATATGAAAAAGGTAATACCCAGGTAGGATAGGAGTAGGTAAGAAAGAAACCCAGAACAAGACAAGATCCACCGTACAAGGTGATACATTTATAAGAAATAAGAAGAGTAGGTAAGGAAGAAGCCCAAAGCTAGACAACAATCTACGATAAGAAAAGGAAATACATTTATAAGAAACAAGAAGAATAGAAGGAATCAATGAGGAGAAACAAGAACAAGACAGCATCCAAAAGAAGAAGGAGCGCTCTTATAAAAAACCGCAAACCCCAAAAGAAAATAATAAACATAGTAATAAATGAAAGTATAACAAACTATCAAAGTTAGAAACCAAATGTAAAATAAATGTAAGCCAAAAAGTGTATAAAGTAGAATTGAAAGTGAACCAATGTGAAATAATTATATAATGCCAAAAAACAAACCTTCATTATATTCTATAAATAGATTTCTTGATTTTAATGAAACTATAAAACTATTTAGAAATAAAATCAAGGAATAAAAAGAGAATCAGTGCAAGTTTTTGTGTTATAAAAAATGAACCTTATGTTTCAATACTGAAGTTCACAAACTAAGTAAATGGTGAAATATTACAACTTTGAAGTGATTATATTGTGTCCATGAATAATGTAAAATAAAGTATTATCATGACCGATAATACATGTGATTTTAAATAACTGCCACTCTTTTTATGTAACATTCATTAGAATGACCAAAATAAAACAAGAGCAGGGCATACATAATAAAAGTAAAGTGACAAAGAGTCATTACCCCATAAATAAATATCGGTATGGAGAACCATACATGACTTCCATTTTCTAAGATTTATATTTAAAATCATATTCGAAATGAAATATTTCCATAGAAACTAACGTCTTTCTACTTATTGCTTCAGCATTAACCACAGTACTGTGGTCACAAACGTATACCACCTCACGTTTTCGCACTCGATTTTCACCGATGATGGCAGTCGATGGCACTGCCGAAAAGTCTGGTTTTGTAGAAAACATTGGACTACGGCTAAAGAGCCCGGGAAGCAATTTTAACAAAAAACTACTTCTTTGTTGCCGATAACGTAGTACACATATAAAAAATTCCCCCTTCCACCTTCAACTATAATTTTTAATAATAGAAAATTACCCCCACCCCGTTCACCTAACCTCTTCATTTATAGATATTTCATCTACGTTTCTACAGTGGATTACTATGAGCTTCTTATCAGGATACTTTATTTATAAAAATTAAGTACTTTACTCTTGTTAAATCATAAAATGTTTCAGGTAAACTACCCCTTTCTCTTAACCGATCTTCTCCAAAATCAATAGACCTTCCGCCCTCTACAATTCAGGGAAGCATGCAAAAATTATTTGATTCTGTTTGAATGTGCGGCAGTTATCGTTCGTCATGGAAACATTTCTCTTGTTACAACATAAAATGTAGCAGGTAAACTACCCGTTTCCCTTAACCGATCTTCACCAAAATCAATAGACCTTGAGATCTCTGCAACTCAGGAAAGGGTGCAAAAAATTATTTGATTCTCATTGAATTTTCGGCAGTTATCGTTCGTCATAAAAAAATTACCCTTTTTAAAACATAAAAAGTTGCTGATAAACTACCCCTTTCCCTTAACCGATCTTCAACAAAATCAACAGAACTAGAGTTCTCTTTAGTTCAAAAAGGTATGCAAAAACCTTGTTGATTCTGTTTGAATTTACGGCAGTTATCGTTCGTCATATAAAAAATTACCCTTGTTAAAACATAAAATGTTGCTGGTAAACTACCCCTTTCCCTTAACCGATCTTCGCCAACACCAATAGGTATTGAGAACTCTACAATACAGGGCTGTATGCAAAACATCATTTGATTCTGTTTGAATTTGCGGCTGTTATCGTTTGCCATAGAAAACACCCTTGATAAAACATAAAACGTTGCTGGTAAACTACCCTATTCCATTAACCAATCTTCACCAAAAACAATAGGTCTTGAGAACCCTACAATTCAGGGCTGTATACAAAACATTAGTTGATTCTCTTTGAATTTACGGCAGTTATCGTTCGTCATAGAAAAAATACCCTTGTTAAAACATAAAACGTTGCAGGTAAACTACACCTTTCCCTTAACCGATCTTCAAAAAAATCAACAGACCTTGAATTCTGTATAATTCAAAAAGGTATGCAGAAGGGTAGTTGATTTTGTTTTAATGTATGGCAGTTATCGTGCGTCAAAAAAAATTACCTTTGATAAAACATAAAATGTTGCTGGTAAACAACCCTATTCCCTTAACCGATCTTCACCAAAACCAACAGGTTTGAGAACTCTACATTTCAGGGCTGTATGCAAAATATTATATGATTCTGTTTGAATTTGCGGCTGTTATCGGTTGCCATATAAAATACCCTTGATAAGACAAAAAAAAGTCAGGTAAACTACCCCTTTCCCTTAACCGATCTTCACCAAAAACAATAGGTCTTTAATACTCAACAAAACAGGGCTGTATGCAAAAACGTATTTGATTCGGTTTGAATTTGCGGCTCTTATCGTTTGCCATAGAAAATACCGTTTTAAAACATAAAACGTTGCTAGTAAACTACCCCTTTCCCTGAACCGATCTTCACCAACACCAATAGGTATTAAGACCTCTACAATACAGAGCTGTATGCAAAACATCATTTGATTCTGTTTGAATTTGCGGCTGTTATCATTTACCATAGAAAAATATCGGTATGGAGAACCATACATGACTTCCATATTCTAAGATTTATATTTAAAATCATTTTCAGCCAAACAGCCAGGGAAGGAATTTTAACAAAAAAATACTTCTTTCTTGCCAATAACGTAGTACACATATAAAAAATATTATCCCCTCCCCCTTCAACTATAATTTTGATTTATAGAAAATTACCCCCAGCCCGTTCAACTAGCCTCTTCATTTATAGATATTTCATCTACGTTTCTACAGTGGATTATTAAGATCTTATCAGGATACTTTATCAAAATTAAGTACTTTACTCATGTTACAACAAAAAATGTTTCAGGTAAACTGCCCTTTCCCCGTAACCGATCGTCACCAAAATCAACAGACATTGAGTTCTCTATAGCTCAGGCACATATGTAAAAAGTTATTTGATTCTGTTTGAATTTACGGCAGTTATGGTTCGTCATATAAAAAATTACCCATGTTAAAACATAAAACATGAGATTTATAAAACATATCTAAGATTTATATTTAAAATCATTTTTGAAATAAAATATTTTCATAGAACCTACTAACGCTGGGGAAATCTGAGGAGCCAATCAGAGTTGGGAGTACCTGTCACTCTGCTGAATTTGGTGGAAAGCCCTGTCACTGTCGTCAAAGTATCAGCCTTGACAGGGTCCTCTTTTTCTGCAAAATGGGAGAGGAGGCTTGAGATGGAGTGAGTGACATGGTCCCCACCTCAATGAAGAACCCATTGTTTTATAAAAATATATTTAAATTTTGAAAACTGAAAATTCTTTTCTTGTTGTAAATATTTATATTTTATAATCAAAATGACTTTATCAAAAAACAAACATTATTTTTTTTATAATAAGTACTTACATATGTTTCTTAATATGCTTACTTTTTCTTCAATGTTGATGATCATTTCCAAACATTCAGACAAAATTGTATCTACAGAACAGTTAACATTCCCCAGGTTTCCATTTCTGCTAATTTCTCATTACACCTTCCACTGACGTATTATTAACCATTTCATAAACTATCGTATAATCTTTTCAGATTTTGTGGTACAAAATCTGAAATTTTCAGATTGCCTGGCAACAAAATTATTTTATTTTCAACAATTACCATTGTTTGAAAAAGTTTAAATGAATTTTCAAGTACTTTACTCTTGTTAAAACGTAAAAGGTTGCAGGTAAACTACCCCTTCCCCTTAACCGATCTTCACCAAAATCTAAAGGCCTTGAGTCCTCTACAATTCACTGACGTATACAAAAAATTATTTGATTCTGTTTGAATTTGCGGCAGTTATCGTTTGCCATAGAAAATACGCTTGATAAAAAACGTTGCAGGTAAACTACCCCCTCCCCTCAACCGATCTTCACCAAAAACAATAGGTCTTGAGTACTCTACAAATCAGGGCTGTATGCGAAACATTATTTGATTCTGTTTGAATTTGCGGCTGTTATTGTTTGCCAAAAGAAAAAATTTCCCTTGATTAAAAAAAACCGTTGCAGGTAAACTACCCCTTCCCCTCAACCGATCTTCACCAAAAACAATAGGCCGCGAGTACTCTACAAATCAGGGCTGTATGCAAAAAATTATTTGATTCTGTTTGAATTTGTTATTTGTGGCAGTTATCGTTTGCCATAGAAAATACGCTTGATAAAAAACGTTGCCGGTAAACTACCCCTTCCCCTCAACCGATCTTTACCAAAAACAATAGGTCTTGAGTACTCTACAAATCAGGGCTGTATGCAGAAAATTATTTGATTCTGATTGAATTAGCGGCTGTTATCGTTTGCCATAGCAAATACCCTTGTTAAAAAAACGTTGTTGGTAAACTACCCCTTTCCCTTAACCGATCTTCACCAAAAACAATACGTCTTGAGAACTCTACAATTTAGGGCTGTATGCAAATAATCTTTTGATTCTGTTTGAATTTGCGGCTGTTATCGTTTGCCATAGGAAATACCCTTGTTAAAACATAAAACGTTACAGGTAAACTACCCCTTTCCCTCAACCGATCTTCACCAAAAACAATAGATCTTGAGAACTCTACAATTCAGGGCTGTATACGAAACATTATTTGATTCTGTTTGAATTTGCGGCTGTTATCGTTTGCCAAAAAAAAAATTTCCCTTGATAAAAAAAAACCGTTGCAGGTAAATTACCCCTTTCCCTCAACCGATCTTCACCAAAAAAATATGGAAGTAACAATAGGTCGCGAGTCCTCTATAAATCAGGGCTGTATGCAAAAAATTATTTGATTCTGTTTGAATTTGCGGCAGTTATCGTTTGCCATAGAAAAAAATTTACAGACACACAGACAGACACACAGACAGACAGACAGACAGACAGGCACACACACAGACACTTTTCGGAAAACGACTTTTTTTCATGTTTTGAGTGTAGTAGAATCAGAATCTGCAATAATCTCGAACACGATTTTTTTTGCCATCACCATACTTCCATTCCTTAAGGAATATGGAAGTAAAATTACCCGTGATAAAAAACCGTTGCAGGTAAACTACCCCTTTCCCTTAACCGATCTTCACCAAAAACGACAGGTCTTGAGAACTCTACAATTCAGGGCTGTATGCAAGATATTATATGATTTTGTTTGAATTTGCGGCTGTTATCGTTTGCCATACAAAATACCCTTGATAAAACAAAAAACGTGGCTGGTAAACTAGCCCTTTCCCTTAAACGATCTTCACCAAAAACAATAGGTCTTTAGTACTCAAGAAATCAGGGCTGTATGCAAAAAACGTATTTGATTCTGTTTGAATTTGTGGCTCTTATTGTTTTCCATAGAAAATACCCTTTTAAAACATAAAACGTTGCTGGTAAACTACCCCTTTGCCTCAACCGATCTTCACCAAAAACAAAAGGTCTTGAGAACTCTACAATTCAGGGCAGTATACAAAACATTATTTGATTATGTTTGAATGTGCGGCTGTTATCGTATGCCATAAAAAATACCCTTGTTAAAACATAAAACGTTGCCGGTAAACTACCCCTTCCCCTTAACCGATCTTTACCAAAATCAACAAATCTTGAGAACTCTACAATTCAGGGCTGTATGCGAAACATTATTTGATTCTGTTTGAATTTGCGGCTGTTATCGTTTGCCAAACAAACAAAATTACCCTTGATAAAAAAAACCGTTGCAGGTAAACTACCCCCTTCCCTCAACCGATCTTCACCAAAAATAATAGGTCGCGAGTACTCTACAAATCAGGGCTGTATGCAAAACATTATTTGATTCTCTTTGAACTTGCGGCTGTTATCTTTTGCCAAAAAAAAAAATCTACAGACACACAGACACACAGACAGACACACACACAGACACTTTTCGAAAAACGACTTTTTTTCATGTTTTGAGTGTAGTACAATCAGAATCTGCAATAATCTCGAACACGATTTTTTTTTGCCATCACCATACTTCCATTTCCTTAAGGAACATGGAAGTAAAAAACAGATAAAAACTGAAAGTAGAACCTAATAAGAAATAGAGTATAAGATTATAATAATTATGTTTTGTTTATGTAGAATAAGGTAATAGAAATAATCAAGTTTAAAATTGTCAGAATCAACTAAGATTCTTTATTTATGAAATAGTTATTATGTATTATTGTTAATAATCAAGTATAAGATGTCAGAGTCAAACAACATTCTTTATTTATAATATATTTATTATGTATTACTGTTAATCATTAAGTATAAAATGTCTGATTTTGGAAGACCAATGTTAATTTGAATTATGTGTTATGTATTAATAGTATAAACCATTTTGTATAATACTAATAGTAATAGTATAGTATTAGTATAATACTAATTGTTATTTTGTTAAAATAAGAAAATGTTAATTAATGTCACAATAGCAAAGAAAGTCAGAGAGGGTAAAAACCAACATGTATTATTTAAAAAACTTTGTATGTAAAAACTGTTAGAAATCTAGGCCAAATGTTAAAAACTAAACAGCATCAAATTGGATGAAATAAGTACAGAAAAACAATTAAACTGAAGGAATTTATATAAGGTAAATCAGTAATAAAGTCATGTAATTGGAAACATAGTTAAGAAAGATTTTGTAAAAAGATGGCCAGAATTATTGTTAAAAATGCAAATGTACAAACTCAAAATCCAGATAGGGGAGTCATATATTACTGTATAATATTTTAAAACATAACCAATTAATCTAATTGCAAGAAATTTAGGGAAGATAAACCTTTTATTACAATCTGCGATTTAATATAATCATTAATATAACTTGTAGAATGGCAGCATTTTGGAAAAGAACAGGAAGTGATTACTAAAACTTATAATTTTCAAAATGAGGTAAAATACCATTTTAGATCAAAAACTTAATAAAACTACATTATTTGGTATCAAATTAAGCAGAATGAACTGAAGAAGAAGATTATGTGTTCAATAGTTAATAAATTTGAATAATAACAAAAATATAATCAGTTATATAATGTAAAATTCTCACATCCACAGGATGCAAATAATATTGAAACAATGGATTGAATAATATTAATTTGGCTAAGACTTTTGGAAAAGATGGAGGAAGTTAATTAGTTCATTATTAGACGTTGAATAGTGCACTCGATGCGAGATCTTAGTCAATCTTAACCTAATTGCTGATACGTTAATGGCGCATGTTTTACTAAGCCTAGTCTGACAAAAAACGCGAGTATTGTGAAAACCCATTTTAAACGGAAAATCAGTGAAACAAACACCTACGAACATTAAATCAATACAATGCAGAACAGAACACCAGTGAATATAACATTTAAACGATTAAAACAGTAATAACACATCACAATACAAAAGTGCAATTTTCGACCTAACTGACAAAAGTGAAATTAACTTAATACTACACAATTTTTCGAAGTAGAACACTAACACTGAACCAGAAACACTCCACCAACATAAGAAGGAAGAATCGCAGCTACAGGAACGAAAATTCAGAGGGAAAGCATCTTTTATTGGACTCAGAAACAGCGAGGTGTGATCGTCTTTCAACTATACTCGAAGCGGCCATTTTCTTCCCACAGTTCAATGCGACTCCAACAACGAAGCTGTATGGTTTGATAAATTTCTTTGATCACTGTTATAACTAAATGTCATATATGTACTTTTAATTTTTAAGCTGATAGATATTGGAATGTTATACTTTTCATACTTTGCCCTTTTTCTCCGACTATACCTAAAATAACTGTTAAAGAACCCGAATATAAATAATTGTACGAACTATTGATACCATGAGAATCGATTTTTAAATCGATAAAGAGTCGAGATAAAAACTATTTGTTAATAAAATTTCTTAATTACTACAAAATTGAACATTATTTATTCCTAAAAGATAATTAACATAATACGTAATTTTAATTGAGTTAACTACCAGAATTTCACCACCTAGAAGGAAGATAACCTATAAATAAGAAAAGTTCACATATCGATTGTCCTAGGAGACAATTCTATCAACTGGTGAAGGAATTTAAAAATACAGAAAAGGATTTAATTCTTTTAAAACAAATAATAAAAAGTGCTAAACACCACAGAAAATAATTAAATAATAAATTTTAATTAATTTTAAATTAAAAAAAATTTATAAACAAAAACTTTTTCTACACAAACATTTATAAATTAACAAACACATCTCATTATTTGTAACAGTTGTTACAATATTTTTTACTAAATGAAAAAAATTAAAATATTCGGAGTTCGACGTAAAGAGCATGTCGCTCGTATAGAAGAGGACAAATTACCGAGTGTATCCTTTGATTACTATCCGAAGGAAGCGGGACACAAGATGTCGGAGGAAAAGATGGACAGTAGAACCGGCCGAGGTCCGTGCCAGAGACAATGATGATGGCTTCTGCGTCTTACAGCTGAAACGCGCTGTACAAGAACCGTGCGTGTATAATCTGCAGAGCCGTGCGTCTGGCCTCAAGGTCGTTACGGGTATTGTTGATGACTTTTTAAGTTTACAGTGTAGATGTAAATTAAAGATTTTACCGTCTCCTGAAAACTAGGAACTGTCTACAGCAGTGTTTCCCAAACTGTGATCCGCGAAATTTTGAAAAAAAAAATAAATAAATAAAAAATAAAAAGTTTTATTAGAATTGAACGAAGAATTCTTCGAAAAATTTATGACGCCAAGAAAACCAAAGATGGGTACAGGTATAGAACCACAGAAGAGCTGTACAGGGATCTTGAAGATCTGGAAACGGCTTTCCGAAGGAAAATACTGAGATTCCTTAGACATACGGTTAGCATGGATCGGTCCAGATTGAATAAACAAATGTTTAACTATATTTGGCAACTTTCCAGTCTGAACGGATACACCAAACAACTCAAGGGGGAAATGATGAAACTGGGTATCTCTTTGAATTACATACAGGAACAAAATTCAAAATCTTGAGGTTCTCTGCGGTGAGAAGAAGACGAGAAAGGTGTGGACACGGGAAAGGAAGGCAGCGCATTGTGTGCGCATGAGGGCCTTCCTTCTAGCAGGAGAAGAAAAGGAAATGATATTCGCGTGATCCACGGCAGGCCTGTTCGTGTAAAAAAAAAATAAAAGTTAAATAAAACGTCTAACTCGGCAAAAAAAAAATCAAGAAATTGTTTGCTTACTTAGCTAATAGTCCTGAGAGGTGCAAGTAAAAGTTATGTGAGAAAAAATGTGTTTGAATGGCTCTTTGTAATTTTATAAGTCACAAAAATCTAAGTTTGTTGATAAATTTGCATTACATATGTAAAAGTCTACTGACATAACTGAGAAACCACAAGTAGATACTGAGGTAAACAACATTCATTATTATGATATATTACGTTGCAGTGTGAATTTAAAGACATCACACTGATGGTACTGAAAGATACTTAAAGGGAAAGGTACTGATGGTGAAGGGGGTCGGTATGTACAGGGAGACAGTGTACAACGGCGTCTGACTATTTATTTGTAGTGAGCCGTGGGGTAAACGCTGGTCTAAAGCCTGTACTGGTATCTCCCACTACTGCGGACATCACTAGGCGTCTCACTGGCAGGAAGACGATGTGCGCGCGTGTGCGTTCGTGTATAATTACAAACTATATTCACAAAAATAAATTGCTAGTGTTTATGCTCCACTTGTTTTGATAAAATGATAAAACTTTCTATTGTTCATTTCTCATCAAACAGACAAAGACGACAGGAGGGCGGTGTCAGATGTCACACACACAATATCACTGTATAACCGCTGCACTTTCCAGTCGGATTTGATGATGACACAGTACAGGTCATTGCAACAGCGCAGTCGAGTATAAATAAATATTATATTACTGGCAACAATGAACCTCGCAAACCGCACAAACCCACTTTGTAATTTGTTGCATGGCGTATGCATGAGAAACGCCAATTTTCCTGTACACATTCTGCGGTTTACGTCCGCTGACAACCAACTTAAGCGCTGTCATTGTGTTTGTCCGAAGTTTAGTAACGTCAACCGTATTAAAACTTTCGGGTTTGTCGTCCGTCATGTAATGTCTATTTCTTTCCCGACGTGAGGTAGAGTTTATGCCTAAGCTGCACATACAAGAATCAAAAGATTTTTCAGTTTCTTAAACAATGATACAGAATACAATTCTCTTTGACACCAGAGAGGCATTCAAGATATATTTTCGTGAAGGGGGGGGGGTCGACAGCTACGGAACAAGTTCCACCGTTACGGGGAAGACTGCGAACTGTTGATGTGAAGTGACGTAAAAGTGTTCTGTCACGTGACCTGCAGAGTCCGTTGTTGCAGCTTACCCTTACGTATAGTGATTATAAAATTTGGTTTTTCATATTTTCTGGTGAGGGGGGTTCTAAGCCTCAAACGTCTCCTGCGTTCCCACTGCTTAAAACACAAATTAATTGTTTTGCTCAACTGTCTTATTAATAAGTTACTTACATAATTTTGTCATTTCTATCGAAATGCTCCCCCAGGGACAAGTGTCCCGACCATTATTTTTATGGTGGTGAAACACCATACCATTATGATGAATAAAAATATTTCCATGAACTGTTCTGGAGCAGGTTAGTAATTCTGATTTTCTGTGCAATAATGCGTCTTACATTACAAACAATGATGTGATGAATAAGCTGAACATGTTCACACATATTGTGTGCTACCATCAGAAGAAATCTAAAATCAAGTAGGAAAGAAACACGCCTGAAGAGCTACAAGGTGCTGACCTTCCCCAAATTTCTCTACAAGTTTGAGAATTGAACTTTAACAAAGTCCCAGGCAAGTATTAAACAAAAGCGGCAGAAATAAGGTTTCTCATGCACGAGGCAGAATATACTCTTCAAGATCGCAAAAGAAATCTCGATGTACGGCAGGAGCTGAATATTATGAGTATACTCGATGGAATTCCCCAACATCGACTAAAATGGCTGGAACATCTTAACCGAATGGAAGACAGCCGCACTCCAAAACAATTATGGAATTACGAGCAGAAAGGACGGAGAGGTGTGGAGCGCCCGAAGAAGCGTTGGTGTGACCAGCTTGGGACAGGAACAATCGAATTTTTGTTCAATAATTCTTGAAGCTGATGATGATGATGATGCTGATTATGATTATTATTTTAACTTTTGTACTGTTTTTAAACGTGTTTGAATTGAATGGATCCTTAAATGGCGCGGGTCGGTGCAGTGGTAACGTTCAAGACTCATAACCTCAAAGTCTGTGCTACAATCCTGTGATCCAGTCAAGGTCACGAACTCGTCTGCCTGCACACGCCAATCGTTTCAGATAAATGATACAACGGTGTTGTCTGGCATGCCTTGGTTAGATAAGAAATTTACAACTACACAACGCTCGCGCCCACACCCACTCACACACATACATAACTCCCTCTTCACCGCCGTAGACGCTGATTTCTTCTTGTCTGCGGTAAAATGTCTGAGTTGTACCACAAGCAGGGGATGCAACAAGCAGCAGGCCTAATGCTTGTAGCATAATAAGAAGATGATTTATTGAAAATGCTGTACATAGAATTATTATTATAATATCATAATTATATATGCCGTAATATTATATATTATCAAATTATAATTACTTCTGAAAGTCAAATGTTATTATTTTGTTATCGTTTTATTTTAACCTAACACGCGTTTCACAGAATATATCTGTATCAATAGCGCTTTTTAAATAATCTGTCTTAGAAACCTCTGGTGATAGAGATATGGAAGAGTACATTTCGTATTCTTTAAAAAGTGCAACAGTTTAAAATGAAATGATGTAAAATAAGGACATTGTCCTTGCAGAAAAATTACAATTTAATAATAAATATTATTGCACAAGAATCCTGCAAGAAACTTAGAGTTACAAAGAAAATAAGTATTGAGATATGATGAGTGCGTATGATTTATCAGCTCCAAAAATATCCGAAGGACCGATTCCCTCAGTTTCCGGTTCCTTAGGTTACTGAAATTTTGCTGAGGAGCGCATTTTAGGCCTATATTACACTACGCAACTGATTGCATGCAACTGATTTCAATCGTACATGAGACTAATTGCACGGCAGTAAAAACAGGTTGCAGAGAAAACACAGCGTCTATACTACTATGTTGTATATTGGTGGTTTGTAAAAAATTGTATATGTTGTGTCGGTCCCATGTCATGTAATTTCTTCGTTGTCTACAGAATGCGCGCGCAGCAGAGTTGCATGCAATCGGTTGCATAGTGTAATAGGCGACATTTGAATCAATGACCGACAACAAGTGCATGCAACTAAAAGTTGCACAAGCAGTTGCAAGGGTTGCAATTGTTTTGCAATCGATCGCAAGCTGTGCAACCAATTGCAGTAAGTGTAATACGCTACATTTAAACCAATGCCCCACAACTTCTTTTGCAATCAGTTGCGTAGTGTAATAAAGGCATTAGGTTCACAGTTTACATCGTGATGATGTATACACAGCCTTAGTTCTAATTACATTAATTACGTGTGTACCGCGTGATTGGAGATCAGTGCTCTTGCAGTCAACGATACTGACGTACTGTGGGCGGTAAGAAAGTCCCCGGCGCTAATTTGGCTTCACGCGTGCGTTCCGTGAAAAGGTGTACGGAATTAAGTTGCAAAGTGAGCGTACGATTTTGCTGGCGGTTAACATATTGACAAGCGAAGACACCGGTTTCCTGTCGAGTTAATTGCTCTCTAACACCGTTGAATCGACACTCCGAGCACGTAAAGCAACTCTTTTACATCACTTATTGGAGTTGCTGTTCAATTTTCTCCGCCGTTTAAGGCCAAATATCAAACGTCTTTCGTCGTCGAAGGAGGCAACTTTACTTCAAAGTGTATACTATATTAATTCCAAAAATAAGTTATTAAATTAATGAAAACATATTTATAACTCGTTCGTAATGTTTGTTTATTGAGCTGTAAAACAGACTTCGTGTTTATCAAAAATGTTTCTTCCTCTTAACTTGCGTAACATTTAAAGGAGGCATTTTGTAGAGTTAACAACTTGAAATATTTTAAGGATCAAAAGCCTAAAGATGGCAATGTATAAGATCAATGTTGACTTAAACGACTGATTTATTGTGAAGACTCTAAAATTATTTTAAACAGTTTGAATTATCTTTCCATTATCGTATAATGTATTTCATTATTTTTACGTACGGCATCTAATGTTAAACTTTAACTTACTGATAGCATATTACACGATCTGAAGTCTTATACTAACAGAAATAAATAAATATCAAACTCAAAATTCGCTTTATAAAGGAATATTAAATACGTGTAGATATTGTTTCACATTTAAATCGTAAATCATATTATAATTTCAAGAGCACCTCAATCTCATTGGAGAATGCCTAAGAAAAACGGAAAATCCAACGAATTTTCTATTCCTACGCCAGGCCATGGCTACGCAAGGCCAGCGAATCCAAGTCGTCACACTTTACATTCACCTGATTGTTAACATGGTTGTTAACCTCACCGTGATGGCGGTTAATCCACTCCTTAAAGTTTAATATGAGGCTTGCGATCCATCGTCCTCTGTCCTCCCTACTCCAACGATCTTGCCAGTGCCAGAGAGTGATTTCCCTGGCTTCATGCTTTGCTGCGTCCCTTCCAATTTCATCTCTTCTTTCAATTCCACCTGCTGTAGAGCCTTAAGGTGGGAACCACTTCCGCTATCACCGGCCTGTCCGATAAGAGGATCTGAGGGCTCCTTTTCTCTGTACCGATCCCATAAGTCTCCTGTATTTCTTCATCTTTAGTGCATCGGCCCATATTTCTCCGACAACATACAAATTGTGATAACAATAATAATAACAACAATAATAGTAATAAGAAGAAGAATATGAGGTGGAGAAGAAGAAGAAGAAGAAGAAGAAGAAGAAGAAGAAGAAGAAGAAGAAGAAGAAGAAGAAGAAGGAGGAGGAGGAGGAGGAGGAGGAGGAGGAGGAGGAGAAGGAGGAGGAGGAGGAGAAGGAGGAGGAGGAGGAGAAGAAGGAGAAGAAGAAGAAGAAGAAAAGTACGAGGAGGAGAAGTAGAGCTTCGTTTTTGTATCACTAACGAAGTAAGCACCACCGCCATAGCAATAAATATTTGTTTACATTATTTTAATGTTTTTGACAAGTTATCAACAAATATTATTTCAAAAATTAATTACACCTGAAATTATGTTCAAAGCTTACATGAAACACTGTGCTGTTGAAATATGTACATACGCGAATATGATCTTTATTTTGCGCCAAATTTATATGCCACATTGTGTTATCGTAGAATTTTATCACGTTAGCATAGGGGGGAACGAGGAAGGATGAAGGTAGAGTGGCTTATCAAAGAGTGGCAATAAACTTGTCGCGGGCTCACCGAACGAATGCTTTTTGCATGGAAATGCGGCAATACAGCGTTCTTGGTCACACACGAAAGGGTAGACAATGGCTTTTTATGCACACCACATTTTGTAACGATGGAAGACTGAAAGCTTGTAAACGATCCGATTTAAAATGATGTCGGCATTTAGTTATTCATAATTGTTTAAAATGAATGTTTAAAGCTATTTATTTTTTAAATTAATTGCTAAAAATTAGATTATTATTGAATAATTATGAACTTAATGTGTACACAAAAGGGGAAAACTCATACAATACTGTATTCCGCTTTGTGTGCCCTTGTTTAGCTCTGTATCCTCAACGTATTTTCCCTTCTGCTGTTACACTTGATATCAATGGCAAAAATAAAATTCGGTCGTCAAGAAATATAAAATTCCGCACGCAATGCGTGGTGCAGGAATTGTATACAGAAAGATTTTAATATCCAGGAACTCACGTCGATAAAGAGAAGGCAGGAGCAGCACACGAGTTGCTTACTTATTCTCTGGATTGAATAACTCAAAGAGTGCCTTGACCTCTTTTGAGGTGAAGGTGATTAACCGAAACTAGATACCGTGGCTAGCTGCACCTCAGTCTGTATTGGTGATCATATTTCAATTACACATTCTTCCATTTTTTCCACTGTTGGAAACGTCTTCCTTCTATCTGATTTCTTCCACGAAACTCTGACTTCAGGTTCTCAAAATTCACTGTTCACCGATGTCCATCCATCTTATTCCTTGGCCTTTCGGCTGTAACTTCGCTTGTACTGGCGTCTCTTCTTTCACACATTCAACATGTCCCAACAAACTCGGTCTTTTATTTATAATTTCTTTTATTCTGCTTGGTATTCGTTAAAAAACATGTTTGTAAAACACGCGTCTTACTTCTTGGTTGGTTTTTATCATCCATTTTTAATTCTGCCAAGCGGCCTGTTATTTTCTTAAGGACTTTTTTAGCTTGCAGTCCACTAGAATAATGTGAGGTAAAGAGAGCATATTACTGCTATCTTGGACGTGACATGACTTATGGCGTAGATCATAATGTTTATGTTATGTTGGCTAATACGTGGAACAAATTGTCAAGCATTATCTAAGAGAACCAGAAAAGACGCTCAGCTATAATTTTGCAAGGCAATGTCTGTGCCAGTCTGTGTCTGTCCTTTTCTGAAGCTTATAATAATAATAAACCTCTGCTTAAAAATCCTTTAGGAACTAAGGCATACCGCGCGGCTTTTGTGTTTAGTGTGACTGTTGCATGACCAGTACAACGCGCCACCAGCCGCTATTTGCGGTATCCGCGGCCAAGTTTCTGAAGCTTAGGTCCCGGGGAAAAAAGTCTTATTAGCATACAGCCGTCGGAGATGAGATTTTTTGGATTTGTTAAAGGCTGCACGCAAAGGGACAGCCTCTACAATGATGCAACGAATTGAGTAATTTTAATATTCATGATCGCACTGAAAAAAACGGATACCAGCCAGATGGCGGGTTGCAAAAGGAAATTTGGCAACACACAAGCAGACTAGATGAAGAAATATAGGAAAACTGAATTATCGTTGATGATTTGAACGTAACTATTCCTTCGGGATTGGAACAACCGATTCTCCTACTCCCCGATGAAGAAGAAGGAGAAGTTGATGATAAAGGAAAAGAAAGAGGAAAAGAAGAAAAGGAAGAAGAAGAAGAAGAAGAAGAAGAAGAAGAAGAAGAAGAAGAAGAAGAAGAAGAAGAAGAAGAAGAAGAAGAAGAAGAAGAAGAAGAAGAAGAGTACGAGGAGGAGAAGTAGAGTTTCCCGTTAAGGAGATTTTCTCTTCTATTTACTTTGCCAGACAACATGCCTTTGCAGTACATCCGTTAGATCGTTCACGTCATTTTTTAAGTTTATTCATTAAAATAATATGTTATCATATTTTGTGTCGAATAGAAACATTTGTTTTACAAGATAAATTCAGGTTTCACATTTTTAAAATTCTATTATTTTTATTACAATAAGAGAACCTAAAATAGCTAACGAAGTTAAAAAGTACTAAGTCGAGATATTTACTAAAAAGAAGAGTAAGCTACGTAGATGCAACAACAGACTAACTAACCATTAAACGCATAATAATCTATACTTGTGAATTAATTAACAGAACTAATACAATACTATAAATCAATAACTATGGATTTTAAATTAACAGAAGGCCTACTGGAAGTCCTCTACTTTCGGACATTCGACTTTCGCACATTTCGCTCTTCCGGACATTGAAATACTCTTTATTCAATATACGAACTACACCTTCGAACATTCTAACACTGACGGAAATGTGAAGAAGTGAATAAGCGTTAAGGCAAGAGCACGTATTTTTGTTATTATTCCCGCTACTATAGTTTTTTGTAACTAATGTTAGTGTACGACAGAAATTAATCTGGATGAAAAATTAAACAAATTTAGGAATATCTGTGGAACAATTCACAGACACCTTAAAAATAAGACAAAGAAGGAAACAAGGATAAGGTTTTTTAACACTGTAGCGGTATCAGTTCTGATGTATGGAGATGAAACCAGAGTTATGACAGAAAGGGACAAGATTTAGGCAGCGGAGATGAAGTTTACGATGAGTACTCTGGGCTGTACCATTTTCGATAGGAAGAAGAATGTGGATATAAAGACGGAACTGGGGGTCGGCCTATTGTTGGAACAGCTAAGGAACAACAAACGAAGATGGTGTGAACATTTGGTGGGATGAATGACAGGTGACAGGATTCCAGTGCAAGCAATGGAATATAGACCGGTGGGGAAGAGAGATGTAGGACGGCCTAGAGCGAAGTGGGTCCCGGAACAGGTTCGGGATAGAGCCTAATCCTTCAGGTTGTAGATAATGATGATGATGATGCTAGTATATTAATATAAAGAATGCTAAGTGTTATAGTGATTGACTTTTTTATATACAAAGACTCTGGTGCAGGCCGTTCAACAAACACTGTTTACAAACTTTATTTATATACAAAAAAGACTAATATCATTTCAATATTATGTATTTTGTGCAGTAAGTGTGGTCATATGATGTACATTAAAGCTTTATTTCGGATATAGTTTAAACTATCGGTATGGAGAACCATACATGACTTCCATGTTCTAACATTTATATTTAAAATCATCTTCGAAATGAAATGTTTCCATAGAAACTACTTCTTTCCACTTATTGCTTCAGCCTTAACCACAGTACTGTGGTCACTAACGTATACCACCACACGTTATCGCACTCGATTTTCACTGATGATGGCAGTCGACGGCACTGTCGAAACGTCTGGTTTCGCAGAAAACATTGGACTACGGCCAAACAGCCCGGGAAGGAATTTTAACAACAAACTACTACTTTGTTACCGATAACGTAGTACACATATAAAAATTATCCCCTCCCCCTTCAACTATAATTTTCATATATAGAAAATTGCCCCCACCCCGTTCAACTAGCCTCTTCATTTATAGATATTTCATCTACGTTTCTATAGTGGATTATTAAGATCTTCTTATCAGGATACTTTATTTATCAAAATTAAGTACTTTACACTTGTTACAACAAAAAATATTTCAGGTAAACTACCCTTTCCCCGTAACCGATCTTCACCAAAATCAATAGGCTTTGAGTCTTCTACACCTCAGGTACATATGTAAAAGCTATTTGATTCTGTTTTAATTTACGGCAGTTATCGTTCGTCATGAAAAGATTTCTCTTGTTACAACATAAAATGTTGCAGGTAAACTACCCCTTTCCCTCAACCGATCTTCACCAAAATCAACAGGCCTTGAGTTCTCTACAATTTAGGGACGTATGCAATAAATTATATGATTATATTTGAATTTACGGCAGTTATCGTTCGTCATAGAAAAAATTACCCTTCTTATCACATAAAACGTTGCTGGTAAACTACCCCTTTCTCTTAACTGATCTTCACCAAAATCAATAGGTCTTGATTCCTCTACAATTCAGGGATGTATGCAAAACATTATTTGATTCTGTTTGAATGTGCGGCAGTTATCGTTCGTCATAGAAACAATTACTCTTGTTAAAACATTAAATGTGGCCGGTAAACTACCACTTTCCCTTAATCGATCTTCACCAAAATCAATAAACATTCAGTTCTTTACAATTCAGGAAAGTATTCAAAACATTATTTGATTCTCTTTGAATTTACGGCAGTTATCGTTCGTCACAGAAAAAATTACCCTTGTTAAAACATAAAAAGTTGCTGGTAAACAATAGGTCTTGAGAACTCTACAATTCAGGGCTGTATGCAAAAAATTATTTGATTCTGTTTGAATTTGCGGCTCTTATCGTTTGCCATAGAAAAAAATCTACACATAGACAGACAGACACACACACACACACACTTTTCGAAAAATTACTTTTTTTCATGTTTTGAGGGTAGTACAATCAGAATCTGCAATTATCTCGAACACGATTTTTTTTGCAATCACCATACTTCCATTTCCTTATGGAACAATGAAAGTAAAAACGGATTTTACTAACTTAGGTGCACAGTACGCCTACAGTAAATAGAGCGTACTGTACAGTACCCGACTTTCGAACAATTTGAGTTTCCATCACATTTTCGGAAACGCATTATGTTCGAAATCTCTACAGGACCTCCTGTACTTAAAACGGAATCACTGTAGCCTGTAAAGTGCAGATTTATTACAACAAAAAATCCCTATAGAGGACCATACAAGACTTACATGTTGTAATTAATTATAAAATTATTTTTAATATATAAACTCAGAACGAAACTAAATATATCAGCATGCTTTAGTTAAAAAAGCTGCAAAAGATAATCAAAATACGAATTTTACATAGTTGTTAATATTTTAAAAATATAGAATTAACTTGATTAAATTATCTTTTATTTAAACAAGGCGAAAAGCGAATACCGGCAAGCGTTTGTAATCTGTGAATTTCTAAAAACGAAAACTTATTTTGTTTATGTATCCGTGGTTACGATATTTTGTTTACATGGAACAATATCAATTGTTCATGTTTTATTGAAATTTGTTTTAGTTTTCAGTGGAATAAATTTATAACGTCGATACAAAAAATCGGTATGGAAAACCATACATATTCTAAGGTTTAAATTAAACATTTTTAAATATAAATTGAAAAATTTGACAAGTTTTACAGATTGAAATGTAATATTACCATAGCAACTACTTCTTTGTTGCCGATAAAGTAATACACATTACAAAATTATCCCCCCTACAACTATTATTTTCATTTATAGAAAATTGCTCCCTCCCCCTTCAACTACCCTTTTCATTTATACATATTTCATCTACCTTACTACAGTGAATTATGATGACCTTATTTTCAGGATACTTTATTTATCAAAATTAAGTACTTTACTCTTGTTAAAACATAAAATGTTTCAGGTAAACTACCCCTTCTCCTTAACCGATCTTTAATAAAATCAATAGGTCTTTAGTCCTCTACAACTCGGGCATGTATGCAACAAAATATTTGATTCTGTTTGATTTTGGGGCAGTTATTGTTCGCCATATAAAAAAATTCTACACAGATACACTTTTCGGAAAATGACTTTTCTTCATGTTTTAAGGGTAGGACAATCAGAATCTGCCCTTATCTCGAACAGGATTTTTTCGCGATCACCATACTTCCATTTCCTTACGGAACATGGAAGTAAAAACTTTACTGATTAAACATGGAAGTAAAAACTTCACTGATTAAACATGCAAGTAAAAATTTCACTGATTAAAGTCGCAATTTTTCAAGTAGAACATTAGTTTAATTTAAATATTTTTTAACTTTCGTTTCTACAAAAATTGACTTTTTCATCTTCAAATTTGTAAATCTCCTTTCCAGATACAAACAATAAGAAACAAAAACAATATTCATCATTTGTGTATCTTTTCAATTTTGCTTTGTAGAGATTCCTAATGTTAAACTTGATCGAAAACAATTTTTACATTTAACTGAATGATTTTCAAAGTTGCTTTGTTTTTTACATACACTATTTACACACATACACTCACTACTAGGCGGGAATTTTTAAAAGCGCTAGTAACTGAACTTCGAGAATTCCTGAATAACGTATAAGTAAAAGTTCATTTTAGTATTAATGCAAAGGAAATTTTAATATTTTATATACTACGGAATATTAATATTTGCTAATGACTTGCAGGAATGTCGAGAAAAAGGCGAATAACAATTAACGCTAGAGAATCAAGCATGGAATGTCTGAACGGTGAGATACATTACATAAGTGGTTTTCCAATAAAGTCAGCCGCGAAGATGTGGTATGCGTAGACTCTATAAGATGGTTGAACTTCTGGCACGATAGGTATAAACTCTTGTTAAGACGTTAAAACTGTGACGCCAAACACAAGGTTAAAAACCGCCAACGGGTTGAGATGCAAGTTTTCTGTCTTTTCTTAAAGTTAATATAAGTTTTGAGTGAGCTAAAATTATAATCTGTCTATAACTTAGAACACTTTTAATTACTTAATTTGTAAATTATTATTGACTGTAAGTACAACTAAGTCTAACCGTAACCAAAACTCTTCAGCTCTTCATTATACTAGCCTACAATTTCAAACGTACCTTATACGCTTGTATCCGTAGTTCGAATACACGTTTTAGACAAAAATATTTAGTAAACTATAGTAACGGACATAATCAATTTCCTTTTCCATAACATATTTATCACAAGAATGGAAGCCGCGTTTTATGTGATAACACTTTTTCGGAAAACAAAACAAGAAAACTATGTACAAATTAAAGATCCATTGCGTAATAACCAGACAACGTTACTGAAGCTGCTGCTCGGACACTTTCTGTAATAATGCGATTACAAAGGCGCTTATGATAATTATAAAGTACACGCTGCGGCAAGGTACGAGCAGAATTTATCGACAATAATACGCGTCTGGAGCCGTAACGCTAGTTGTACGAAAGCATTCAAATGTGGCGAATACAAAAAGCAACAGGACAAGAGCTCACTTGGATTTCGTGATAAATGTAAATACGTATCATAAATTTTATGGATATCAAAGGGGTCAACCTACATAGAGGCTGACGAGCCAAATTAAGCCTATGGAATTTTAAGGCATCTCATTCCTTACGGTATAAATTGGTAATAGAAGGAAAAAATAATAGAATAAGTCAAAACCTTCATAAGCCTCGGCTGCGACATATCCTGCCATAGCGAAGTTAATGTTGAGAAAAACCTAATGGGCGACACAATCAAAAATCACTTACGGAGTTTAGTAAGAAAGGACGCGATGTTATATTCTATAAACCTATAACTGGGCCCTTTAGTCTATATGGATACGAAAGAAACCTAGACTGGAATATTAGAACTTGTAGTAGGGTTCCTGAATGTCAGTTTTGTATGAATGTAGACTGCGATCAAGGAAATCCTTGAAAAGATCTTGAAAACGGGGCAAACGGGAAGAACCTTGGAAATTACAGTACCTTATATATACGTATTTCATTTAATTTATATTTATATATTTATTTATATAATATTCATATTATATTATATTATATTATATTTACTCACATTATTCTTGTGTTTCTAATTTACGTAAACAATCACATTTTATATTTTTAAAAAAGAATATATTTTATTACCTTTTATTTACAGTTTCATTTACTGTTTGAATAATTTTATAATGTATTGTCATCATCAGAATTATATAATAAATCGCTAAATAAATAAATTTGAAAGTAATTGTTGAAAAATATGTTTTAAATATACCGCTTTCTGAATTATCTTTGTTTAAAACAAACTGGAAAACATAATTTTTGTGGTTATACAAAAGTTTGTATTATTTTATTAAATTATTAATTTTAAAAATGTTATCGGTTTATGTATATTAATTTCTGTTTTTTCATTTATTATGTGTTTTATGTTTATAAACGTCTATATTATCCTAAATGTTTGTTTTAGAACCTTAGCATATTAATGCCTACTGGATTATTAACGAAAAGGCCAACCAGTCGTTGGGGGGGGGGGTTATTACCAAAGGTGAAAAATTACGAAAAGTGTGTCACAGGAAAGATAATATACAGTCTGTCTCCAAAATCTGTTTTTGTTTGCGATAAGGTGGGGCGTATTTAAATATCAAAAATACCTAGATTCGTACACGCGCGCGCTTGTGTACGCAATTATTTATGTATGTATCGCGGACATACAAGAGATTTTATCCCCTTAGATATTACGTTTACAATTTTTAAATATTTTAATTTTTTGTTTAACTACATTCCGCTTTATAACTGCACCCAGACGAGATTATCCAGATCACAAAAAAATTGCACGCTATGATAGTCTAATAAAATGCCGGAGTTAGTGAAATTGTTAGAGAAAGTGTAAACCAGCGTTTCAGGGAGATAAAATATTTTAATTACTGTGAGAGTACAAACAGGTGTATTCACTTCTGTTAACTTGACTATGGATAACTCGCTGGCTCGCGTATGTGTGTGTTTGTATTATGCGCGTGTTAGTAGTTTTATTCTCTTAGTTTTTAGTGAATTTTGATAAAAATAAAGTATTAACGTTACATGTTTCGTTGTGTGCTTTCGCTGTGTGCTTCTCTACGTCAAACCGCTTCCGGGCATTTTACTAAACAAGTCATGAATATAACGCTGAGAATTGTTTTTATCACATACTGTTACGTGCTTCATATATTAAACTTGTTGTTAATAGACAGTTGAAAAAGAAACTGATATTTGTCCAAAAAAGGAACTGACAAATATTTGAAATTAAATATAAACACATTCTCTGATATTTATAATTTAAAACAGAAAGCGTATGTTTCGACCTAAAAAGTTTGAGGAGTCAGTAGGCCCTATGCTCGCAAATATTAAATTGCCCACATTTAGGTATATTTTTCTCTGAAACCTGATGAGAGAGAGTCTTCAACTTTTGTAGGTGTTTTATGTATACATTTTATGTCTAATGAAGCAGAATTATTTAATTTCTGTTTCCACAACAAGATTTATATATTTTTTTAATTGTGTAACCTTTCATCATGAAAAACTAGTAAACATTTATTTTTCCAGCACCCAACCTATAAACATTAGTTCTACAATTCTTATTCAGTAGGTCGACAACGGTGACTTATATCAGCCCTGAAAATTTCAGTATACTACCTAGCACAGTTTCTGTATCTAAGTGTTAAAAAAATATGGTTTTACAACAAAAAAACGGTTTAAAGTGTATCAGCGAGAACTAACAAAAACGCAAGTTCATGACCAAACAATATTTTTACGCAAAAAAACAAAACCTACATGCATCCATATTATTGACTTCAGAGTTGCAGCATGACGTACAAAATATCCCCTGTTACAAAGTGAAAACATTTTAAGTTTAAGCGTTTATAAAACATATACTACTGAAAGAAACGGTGTACAAAACTGTAATGATTTTACTGTGTTCAGACATACACAAAATGTTCTTTAAACTGTGTTTGAGTGTATTTGTATCATAAATTACATATACCATTTTACTCAGGAAAGTCTAAATTTTAATAAAAACAGACGGTTTGAAAAAGTAAACATTATTAAATTTTTGCTTTTAGACTCCCCTTAACACTTTATATTTGATTGTATACATTATTTTTACTGAAATTATATATATTATATCATTTTTTAACTTTACAATCTTGCGTGTTATGAGATTGCGTTCACTTAACTGCACAACAACGAATAACAACTTTTTGGGCAACTTGCTTACTGAAATAGCCACCAGCTATATATCCTACAGTAACCATCATTTTGTTACCGTATGCATGTATAAGACAGTCAAAAATGTATGACAGGAAAACTTTTGCCTCGTCCCTGATAGAAGAAGAAGAAGAAGAAGAAGAAGAAGAAGAAGAAGAAGAAGAAGAAGAAGAAGAAGAAGAAGAAGAAGAAGAAGAAGAAGAAGAAGAAGACAATTATTTATATCATTGATATTGTTATTTATTAATTAAATATCAGTTAATTAGTACTGTCAACATTGATCAATTAAGCTAGAGAGATTTAAACAAAATCAACTCTCATAAGACTTACGTTCAGTAATTTTTTATATTATTAAAAACAATTAAATAGCGTTTAGAAGTTTCAGAGTTATAAATGTTTTAAGCGCTGAGTTCTCGTATGAAGCCGTTACACACACACACACACACACACACACACACACACACACACACACACACACACACACACACACACACACACACACACACACACACACACACACACATGTAGTTTTTAATTCTTAAAAAAATTGCCTTAGACTTTTTTTAGTAATTAATTCTTTTAATACACGCATAAGGGAACGGAAATTATATATTTAAAACAAGACGCGCGAATCAGTTTGTTTGCGAGAACGTTGCTATAACAACTGCGGCGTAGGCTCAGTGTTTATGTGTTTGAAACCAACACTTCCATTGATATAGTGAAATCGATACACACACACACGCTGTGTCACAATACACGTTTTTATACAGACACAATAAACCGAAAAAGTACTTGCACACGCACACGCACACACAAATATGTATATACTGTAAATCGACATACATACACGTAATAAAAGAATCGACAAATCAATAAACTTAATGGCGAGTCCCGTAATGTGAACTGTATGAAACGTGGGTAGATTTTTTAACAAAGAAAAAGTTGTCTATATTTTTTTTACTGTCTTTTGACTTCGTTTGTCAAATCTTACGAGATTTGAGACGCGTGTGTTACGTCACTTCTTGGTAGGTCGTTGGAAAGCTAAGAAACTCACAAAACATTGAGATACAACATTTTTTCCGGAACGCTGTAACAGTTTCGTCTCGTTTCCTACTACATAAGCAGCTCACACTATTTTTATGTGTAAACAATAATAACTACGTAATTAATGTTTTACTGGTAACTTTTTATATTTTATAAATATAGGCTACACGTAAATTTTTATAGGCACAAACACATAAATAAACATAACATTTTTTTACATAAAATAAACGTCATCAATATACATAAACATATCACGTCATGTAAGTCATAATTACATATATTTATATAAATTTAAAAATTATGTATAAAATACACACACACACACACACATATATATATATATATAGTATATATATTGCAACGATAAGTTTAGCATAAGTATATATATCAACCCCTGACTGAGGTATGATAGCATACGAAAGCACGTATGATATATATAAAATGTAAATAAGAAAAATAATGTAATAAATATACGTTAGGTATAAGAAATAAACGTAGTATTTCATTTTAAATAAATCCAATATTGTAAGTAAGCCTGCATATGGAATCAAATAGCTTAGTTAGTTTTAAACCTAGCGAAGGGGAGAAATTGACACGCGCTAACCGGCAGAGGTGACGTCAGAGCGACATGCTGCCGCCTGTTTATCAGTCTGCGTGTGTGTGTATGTGTACATGTGTAAACGACAGACAGGTTGAATTATGCAAACGAGGGTGGAAGATTTTACACAGTTTTTTAAGTACTGAACGAGAACCAGAAGCCACACGAATCAGCGACATATGTAAAAACATAGCTGACGCCTGGCGCTTCAGTTTGGCGTTAAGTGGTCATTAATCGTGGTAACCGTTCAGCCACCGTGTGAAATTTTGCCATAACTGCCATAATTTACACACCATAACATTCATAATTTGCATAAACAAAGTTTAATATTATACCGAACGATTGGTAAAATAATATTTATAAAAAAGTGTGCGCTTCATAGAAAGACGCGTAGGTTGAAAGTAACAATTAAATCGACGCGCCGACCTGTTCAATGTTGTCAAAACAGTTTCCAACAGGAATTTCAACGACGGGAGCAGTATAAAACCCCAGCGAGCGACACACTCTCTCTCAGATAAAGCTCAGATGATACTCAGATGAACTCACTTTGACACGTAAGATCCACGCATCCCGCAACCGCGAATTTTACAAAATCATGTAAGGTTTTTAAACAGTATTCAATAACGTGAAGTGCGATGGAACCGGCATTACGTCGGTGCAAGTATTAATGAACACGAGTGATTTTAAAAAGACTATACTAACGAATCTACGAGAGTTGTAACTACGATGAAATTCGAGAAGTCTACATAGAACTTCTAGACATCTACGAAGGGCAAGATAAGAAGAGGAGAGGAACTAGAACAAGAAGACGAGAGGACGCAGGGACAGCACATGCAGCTACATCCAACCGTACATCATCACGACCAGAGGTCCACGTTAGAACTCAGCATCCAGGAGACGGAGCGAGGAATTTCAACGACGCAGAGACAGAGAAGGTGATACCGAAGAGGATCAACAAACTCGAGAGCCCAGATGACGGTAACGACAAAGTTAAATGGTTGCAGAAAAATGCAGGTGAAGTCAGACATTTACTTAATATTATAAATGACCCTGAGTTCTATCGAAAAAAGCTCTAGTTTCCATATACAAATTTACAAGAACATTAGTATATTTTTAAATTTGCATAATGAATAAATAAATGTTCAAAGTATAGTTGATAATAGAGAATATAACTGTAGTAATCTCATAACTAAATGGTCAAGGAAGAACCATATTTTTATTATATTTTTGTAGTTGATTAGATAATTAAACTCAAATATGAGAGTTACGTAATTCGAAGATTGCTAATTAATTGAGACAGTAAATAATAGAATCAATTAAAGTAATAAATGTTCTCTATTAATATTTTAATAAATATTTAATCAGTTAAAAGTTTTTATTAAGTGGTATATATTAAAAACCACACTTGCAAAGACAAGATGAATATGGAATTTTATACGTATTAATCACGTTTTATAATAATTATATGTGTTATGTATTATATGTCTGTGTAATATTTCATGTCATATATGATTTACGTATGTGTATACTATGTCTTAGAAATATAAGAAATAAGATTTAAACACGTTATAATTGCATTATATTCAGATCGAATATAAGGGTTCAAATAATAATTAACCCACACAAAAGAATTAATAACATGATAATTTTAATTTTTAAAGAATAAATCAAATGAATATGATTTTATAAAAACAATCATACTAATTTCACAACCAGTACTAAATCCTCTGTACTCTTTACTTGTATTAAAACTTATATAACGATATTCACGTGCTTATCCACACTCAATCAACGACCAAAGCCTGCGACCAATCCGAGGAACATCAAGGTAAATACTGTAGAAGAAGAGTATATCTCCGAGACGTGGGTAAGTGCGCACAAATGAGTAAGAGCATATGTGTAAAAGTAAGTGTCTAAAAATAACGTTGTAATATATATATTCACTCTCACAATTATTTTTGTTCATATTGATAATAAATAATTCGTTATATTTCAAAATAAAGAATACATTTTTTGTTTGTTGTTGTTTACAACGTTTTTACAGTTTTAATTACTCTCATCGCCTGAATGTGGTAATTTATAAAACCAACCAAATAATAAATTAACAATTACAATTAATACTAAAACGATAATAATTTTTTTAAATTATTAATTTAATAAAATAATATATACTCCTACTTCTATATAACTACCAAATTATATTTTTCTTTTTTTTAATACTTATAAAACATAATTTAGATATGTAAAAGATGTTGTGAATATTAAATACAAATTTACTTTATGATTAATTTATACATTAGCTTACTTCGGATTAAAAAAACTTTAATTTAAAAATTAAATATTACCGGCATTTATTTATATATTCGTATTCACGCGCATACGCGTTCGCGCGCGCGCACACACACGCACAAACAATTAATGAATTATTAATAGCCTCTTTTTTAAATAACGATATGTTTTTTTCATAAATAATATTAAAAGTTATAAGCATATAGGCATATGAAAACGCACAGACATATTCACAGAAATAACTTTTTGAAAAAAGTCGAAATTTCTTTATTACAATTGTATAGATGAAACTTCATTTTTCTTCAATCGTAATCTCTGAGAATGCTTCTATAATATCCATCGAAATCTATTATGGATACAAATAATTTTTATATAAATACTAATACAATATATTTTTAAACAAGAATATATTTTATTGTTTTTTATTTACAATATTTCAACATTTTTAAAATGAACTGTTACTAGTATTTAATTCAAAAGTAAATTTAGAAAATTCTGTGATATTATACTATATCATTTTGCGATATTAATTGTTATTATTATATCATGATGATTTAGGCATACGTTTCGCTTTATTAATTTAATTAGTATAACATTTTTACAAACGTGAACAGATACAAAATCTGTCATAGAGAAAATGTAAGTGTAAAAATGGTTATTAGTAATTATGTGAATAATTCATTTCTTCCGTAAATATTAAATTTTGTAAAGCGACATAAAATCTAATATATTTGTTGTGTGGAATTCATAACAATTTGTTTATTCAGTTAACTGGTAATTGAAAACAACAAGACGTGGCAATTTGATAACATCCACAGCAGATAGGCACACGAGCGCCTACTTGTGTGTGTGTGTGTGTGTGTGTGTGTGTGTGTGTGTGTGTGTGTGTGTGTGTGTTTTGTGATTTGTGATTTCAGCTTGTACAAATATTTATTTCTGTTCCCTTGGTACAGATTTTTTGTAAGGTTGTGTTTTCCCACATCGGGGTAAAAAAATATCGTACTAAATATATATTTTAATGCCAGGAAAATTCGAGTCCTTGTTTACTGTTAAAATTTTTGTTTACATAAATCTGGTATAATCAGCGGGCATCTACGCGGAATGCGTATTACGTTAACATTTGCCAAGGATTAGTAGGGTACATTATTATTTTTGTGTTTTTGAAACTGACTGATATTTTCACTCCGTTTCGCCGCTAAACTGGGCACTGTAACAAAATGCATTGAGCGTTAAAAAAAAATGCGTTCGCTGAATGCAACAACGCTTGTGCATTTAAATGCGACTTTAGGCTGTTCGTCTGTATAACTTCTCATTACAATTAACGTTGTAATATATATATATATATATATATATATATATATATATATATTACTATAATACTTATAACTATTTTACCTCAAGATGTATTTTTTCTTTAGGGACATGTTTCGGGAGATCCTGTTCTCCCATCTTCAACCTTCGCCATCTTGCTTCTGGTGCAGTATTTGTGTGTTGGCTTCTGGATGTTATTATGGTGGTTTGTTGGTCTTTGGTCCTTCAATGTTGCATTATTGTGTGTGGTTGTGGTATCTGTTTTTGTATTTTGTGTATTTTCGATGTTGAGTGCTTTGAATATTGTGTCATGTTTTGTATTGATTTGTATTTGTTCTGGTATTAATTTGTTTTGTGTTTTATGTTTGTAAATCTGTAAATTTTCCCAAATGTTCATTATGGTGCCTTTGTGTGGTATATGTTTTATTAGTGTTACATTGGTTATGTCTGGGAATTCATGTCCTGTGTTTATTGCATGTGTGGCTAAATTGGATTTATATATGTTTGGTTTTTTGTATGCATTTAGGTGTTCAAAATAACGTTTTTGCATACAAAAATACAAAAAATATATAAATATAAATATAAATATATACACCTAAATGCATACAAAAAACCAAACATATATAAATCCAATTTAGCCACACATGCAATAAACACAGGACATGAATTCCCAGACATAACCAATGTAACACTAATAAAACATATACCACACAAAGGCACCATAATGAACATTTGGGAAAATTTACAGATTTACAAACATAAAACACAAAACAAATTAATACCAGAACAAATACAAATCAATACAAAACATGACACAATATTCAAAGCACTCAACATCGAAAATACACAAAATACAAAAACAGATACCACAACCACACACAATAATGCAACATTGAAGGACCAAAGACCAACAAACCACCATAATAACATCCAGAAGCCAACACACAAATACTGCACCAGAAGCAAGATGGCGAAGGTTGAAGATGGGAGAACAGGATCTCCCGAAACATGTCCCTAAAGAAAAAATACATCTTGAGGTAAAATAGTTATAAGTATTATAGTATTATATACATCAAGAAACGGACTGTAGCAGAAAGTGAATGAAATATATATATATATATATATATATATATATATATATATATATATATTGTACAACTGCAAAACGTTATTTTGAACACCAAAACGGATACAAAAACCAGAAATATACAAATCTAATTTGGCCACACATGCAATAAACACTGGACATGAATTCCCAGACATAACCAACATGACGCTAATAAAACACACCACACAAAGGCACCATAATGAACATTTGGGAAAATTTACAAATATACAAACATAAAACACAAAACAAACTAATACCTGAACAAATACAAATCAGTACAAAACATGACACAATTTTCAAAGCACTCAACATAGAAAATACACAAAATACTAATACATAGGCCTACACCACAATCACACACAATAATATCACTTTAAAGTACCAGAGGCCAACAGGAAACCACAATAACAACCAGCCAACACACAAGTACTTTACCAGACTCAAAATCACGAAGGCTGAGGATGGAAACACAATGGTTCCCGAAACATGTTCCTATTAAGGAAAAAATTATCTTGAGGTAAATTCATCATAAATATTAAATATATAATTTATTTAATATTTATATTTTCTTTACCTCGAGATGTTTTTTTCCCTTATTATGAACATGTATTGGGAATCCTATTGTTGAGGATGATGATATAGGTTGAGAATGGGTTATTTTATATAATAATACATAACAATTATGTATTATTATAAATAATATTACAATAATTATGAATGAAATCCGTTCTTTTTAACAGAATCCAACTGGAAAGGATGTAATAACAATATAATAACTTATATAATACAATAACTTATTAACATTTACACCTGGAGATAGTGACCAACCTACACAGCTTTTTAATGAACTCCTAGCGCGCGTGTGTATGTCCGTGAGAGTGAGAAATAGTGAGAGTGTTCATCTTTATTCACCGTAGTTAATTTTCTGAAGAACTGTTTCTTACATATCGTGGTTAATGGGAATAAACAGCAACGTGGCGGATAAAATTGGACAAAGCAAAAGAGCATGTGTGCGAGCAGCGTGCTGTAAATGTTCCGGAAGCGCTTAGGTGGTGTTTATTCCAACTGTAAGAGGCGACAGTTTATTTTTTTTGTAATCACAGTTTATGTTTCTTTGCAGCCGCTATAAGAGTTAAAATAAACATTTTTTATCCCAAAGGACGATTTTGAACTAACTTGAGTAAAGATAATTGAAAAAACATTATATAATATACGAACAAGCAAAACATAATTACACTTACAAATTTAAAATTGGATATGGTTTACTTTAAAATTACGAGGTTTGATTAAAACGTTCGTGCAATTTTGCAGTTTCTACCGTTACAAGTGGCGATACTGCTGTGCGTGAACAAATGGTTTACATGCGTCAAAGACTGCCGTAAATGAGTTGAAGATTGTAGTTGTCAGATGAAGATTATGTTTCTGTGTTCAACGAAATTTCATCGGTAAATAAAGGGTATTATTTAGATGTTTTACGTTATTTGTATAAAGCCTTTGCTAAAAAAAAAACAGCCAGATTTACGGAAGAATAATTAATTGATGAAAATTGCAGCCCGATAAGTGCAAGAACGCACGTCATTGCTTGTTAAACGTTTTCCCAAACTAGCCAAAAAAAACGTCAAAATGTTGACACGGCAACTGCCGTATTCATCATATGTGTCCCAGCGCGATCTTTCCTCCTCCCAATAATGATAATTTCCACGAAAGGACAACGTTTCGCGACGATAGAAGACGTAAAACGAAATTCGCTAAGCGACCGCAAGGTTGTACGAAAAAGTGCATGCTTGAAATATTTTGAAGATTGCAAAATATACGTACACCTTAATCATGTTACATTCGGTTTAGACTACTTTGAAGGACACAGTATAAGTTTACATGAATATAGGCATAATTTTTTAAATAAACAAGTACTGCGTGAACTTTTTGATCAAACCTCGTACAATGCTCTAAATATATGTAATTGTTGCAAACGTGAAATATAAAAGTAATTTTAATTTGTAAATATAAAATCATGTACTTTGAAAATAATATTTATTATAATAAAATTTTGTATTGTATAAGAATATATTACTTGATATATATTATATATATGTTGTACATAAATACAATAGGTATTGCGTTCTAAAAGCTTTGTAGCATTTGGAAATAGAAAATGGAGAATGGAAAATGTTTTGCGGTAGTTAGAAGAAATGAAAACACAGAAAAAATTGTATAAACTTAGGTATGGGAACGCTGTAATTGTTTCAAAAAAAGCATAGCTCAAAGGTTAACGGAAAAGTATAACTTGGAGTTCGTGTATTGTAAAAATCTGTACTAATATTACAACTTAATGTAAGATTTTAGACTTCAAACAACAGGAATTTTGAAATACTGCAAAAAAGTCCTACAATTCAAAGATTTCTCAACAATTTTTTGTTTAAATGTACGTTACAAGTCTTTGTTAGTGCTTGCCACTAAATAACCGGGAAGGCTGTCAAAAGTTACAGAATTTTGTACATCTAAATAATGAAAAAGTTAATTTTTAGCTGGGTTATGTAAGCATTTTGGAAGAATACACAAAGATCGGCTTCCCAAACTTCCCTTGAATTATAAACTTACAGGCTATCGTAGCGTATAACCAAGGACGAAATGGTTTCCGGAACAGGCAGTGTAGCCTAATCCGTGAAATGAAGATGACGATGATGACGAAGATTAACCAAACAAAACAAGCGTATGATGAAAAGTATTTATAATTTTCATTTAAGATAAATAAAGATGGTAAAACTTATGTATATAAGTTACATAATAATCATGTATTTATCGACAAATACATTTATCATTTGTCACAAATAAATCGACATACCATTTATCCACAAATACATTGAAAAAATTGTAAGCAAACTTAACAAATAAAAGTAAATAAGAAACGAATAAAGTATAAAGGCCTAACGACATTTACATCTTAATGACACCCTGTTTACTCAGTTTTGTCGCAAAAGTGGTGTACATTTGCAAAATTTGATCCCGTAGGTTGTGGTTGGGCCAAATTTTACAGAGACTTATAGTCTACTTAAAAACGTCCTTCAAAATGTATCATTGTTTATTTGATTATTTATTTTTTCCACTTACTTAACATGTCCTGAAAGTATTCTCGTTAACTCGTAAAATATCTGTGTGTGTGTGTGTGTGTGTGTGTGTGCGCGCGCGCGTGTAGACAATTTATATTTTATAGGAACCAGTTTTTCCTCTGTACAGGACAGGATTAATAAAAAGGAACTATTTGTTTTGAACCATCTGTATGGATTTGGACAAAAACCAAAATAACTTGCTGATTTTAAATTTACGGAAAGCTCTCATTTATTTCTATCTGAAAATACTATTATAAACGTGCATTCAATGAGTTCATTTTTAGCTTAATATTTATTAATTTTGGTTATTAGAATAATATGTTGTGTGTTGACACTATAACGTAGTAAAACTGAGATCCGATTTACTTTTTTATTTAGGCCTACCCAATAAATTTCGATTTATTTTTTCTACATTTGCACATCACTGTCTAGTTTTTTCTCAAAAAGTACTGTTTGAACTGAATTGTAAGGAAATGTGTTAATTTGTTTGTAATAAACAATGTTAAAGTATCTCGTAAAACATAATGTGTGTGTGTGTGTGTGTGTGTGTGTGTGTGTGTGTGTGTGTGTGTGTGTGTGTGTGTGTGTGTGTGTGTGTGTGTGTGTGTGTGTGTGTGTGTGTGTGTGTGAAACTTTTTATTTACAACACTATTTTAATTTGTCCAGTGTAGAAGTGGGTATTAATAACTATGCATAAAACGTGGTCCATATCTTTGACGTTAAACCGACCTATCCCAATATAACAGCCGCATGTAAAATTCAATTTCAGATATTCGGAAACGTTTGGCGCATTCGACCGACAAATGGGGAAATTTAAATATAATAAAATATTAACTGAATACGAGCGACGGAATGGAAACGCGAACAATGGGCGCCCACGCAAATGAGAAATGGCTTATTCGGGCCTTTTTATAATTTGTTTGTGCAAAAGCCGTGAGAAGCGGTCTGTGTATAACGATAGCCAGACGTGGTACCACCGCTCACTTCGTACACTTTGTCAAAGTTCTGGTGGCGACAGCACAGGAAACGTTTGTTCAAGATTCTTGATTTTAAAAAGAGCCCATTCAACGGCTGGCAAAAATGCCTAATATCGCCACGCGTATTACTTTGTAGGGTTTTCCTACCGCTAGTGGATCTACACGCAGAGAAACAATCCGTTTAGACTTCTTCTTAGGTGTTGAGCTTTTCAAGAGTTCTCCATCTCGTCCTGTTATAATATCTAACTGCTTTGATACATCAGTTTACTTAATGTGAACAAATTATGTAAATCTTAACTATCAGACCAGTAAAACCTTGTCCCATTTCAAGGCAAACGTTTGATATAGCGTAACTTCTTCGCATTAACTACACTGGGATGAAGAAATCAGTGAAGCTATTCTTGGAACGCCCTTTCTTACATTAACATTATTGTTGTCTTCTCCGTCGTTGTAACAATGAGATCGCAACGGTGCGCGGGTACGTATTAGTCGTTGATCTGCTACCTGTAGTATTTTAGTTTTAGTATTCGTTAATTAATTGTAAAAATTTTACTTCATCAGACAATGAGTACGGCGTTAGGCGTAAGGCGAATGCCGGAAAAAGATCCGTACTAAGTGAAAACACATTTTGTCTGTAATATTTACGATAAGTGCAAGCTGGCGAGAGCTCGTTCGTTTCGTCCACCCAAATAATTTCCTTTCATGACCAACTTGTCTTCTGTTTCTTAATCCATCCTCTTCTACCCGTCAGGTGTCGAGGTTTTCAAGAGAGTTCTCCATCTCGTCCTCTCCAGTGTCAAAACCCTGGCACTTACCCAAACTGCTCTCTGCCTTTTACACTCTTCTTGAAGTTATCCTCCCATTTCGTTCTGGTCCGACCTCTTCCTTATCTGCCTTCTGTTTTTTCCTCCCATGATTGTCTCGGGTACCTTTCCTCATCCACCCTACAGACATGGCCAAACCAACGCAGTTGCGAGCTTTCAATTTTATAATTTATAGAGAATATCTTCAAATTCTTCCGGATGTTCACGTTTCTCACCCTATCTCTACGAGTTTTCTTCTCGATTCTCCTTAGGAATCTCGTCTGCATTGTTGGTGCTCTCTTTTTATGTCTTTCATTCAGAGTCCATGACTGGCAACAGTACGTCAATGTTGGAGCATGTTCAGATTGGTATACTGCCAGTTTTGTTTATCCATTTAAACGACTAGATGTAAATTCTCTTTATAGAATTTTTATAAGAAAAATAATGTAATAAAATATATCTACAATTGAATAGAATTTAAATGTTAACAGGATTTGAGTGAGATTATAAAAATACGTATTAAAGTAGAAACTGGCTAATTTTTCACTTTCCAGTGAGGAGGGGTGACGAAAGTAGACGAATTACGGAATAACAAAAAATAGGCCTACACGCGTTTGAAAACAAATGGTTATGATTAATTACAGTACAATGTAATACACACTTACATACGTAATTACGAAGTTATGAACATATAAGTATACAATATTTATGTTACTGTATTGTAATTTTCGCGTTAAATGTGTTGTTACGGTATCGTAGTTTATTTCACTTCCATTACGAAATATTAATTTTATATCACTCTCATGTACACACTTAACATACAGTTACATTTCTATAAACAAAAAAACATCACTGTAATGGGGCGTTTCACTTAACTACAGAACGCACTGTACTTAAAAATTAATCACAAAAATTACAATTTTACATTGTAAAAATTGCTTAACTTTGCCCTTCCTTTTGCGACAGCCAGATCACGCACTTGTCTCATAACAATCAGTTTATAGAGGTCAAAGTCGGCTTCTTATTGTCGAAAACCGATGTTGAAGCAGAGTACTTATAATACTGCATTGCTTCCGAGAAATAAAAATACACAGCCTCAGTTATTAATCGAAATGTTTAAGATTTTTTATTTCTAATAGATTATCTGTGAGCACGATTTATTTTACCATATTCAAACTGGTAGACTCAAAAAATTTCAACTCGTGCGTAATATAATTTTGTTTACCTCCTCTGACCTGTAGTAGCCTTAATTTTCTGAGGTAACGAATCATAGGATATGAAGAACTATCGAGTGACGAATTACCGAGTTTCTGCTCTATATCAATGAAAAATTTCACTATTTTTAAAACAATGTAAAACAATATAACAAGAAAAGGCTATACTAGGCGTAAAAAGAATATACTTGTTTTAGGATATTTTACACGGGTATGCTTCCGGTACGTTTTCGGAGATATATTGTTACACGTCTTTTTTATCAGCATTGTATCTAAATTTTTAATACTCTAATTCTTGCGTGTTTCACTTTTAACGCTTATCAAGAAGTGTTCGGCAGTATTCCACTACAGATGGTCAATATAGGCGTCGAGTTTCAGCTTCAGCACCATTCTCGCTTACAACTCAGATTACAATTTATTAGAGCAAAATTAATATTATGTGACCTTTTAAAAGAAGTGGTTTGCTTTGATTGATAAGGAAGAAAAATGTCCGCGGGATAAGAAATTTGGTTTTGTGGCAACATAACACGTTAACGGTGTGCCGAGAAACACGAGGAATCACGAGAACGTTTCCAGTCGTCCGACTGTTAGACGATGAGGGTACGGTGAAAAGATTCGCGGAATAAAAATGTTTAAATTAATTCCTTCAGAGTGTTACGCGTAAAATGTCGAAACAAGGGAAGTAGTGTAATGACAAAGAAAAAAATACATTTAATATGTTCTAGTAAGCTCCCTGAGGCGCAGAACTCGCTCACTACTTTCAACGAAGTACATTTATTATTACTTTTGATATTAAATAATTTTTCAAATACAGGAAACATTTTTTAAATTCTGGTTAATTTATAATTTCTGTAGTAATATTATATATTTTTTAATTATTGTGTATTCGATTTTGAATAACACATAATCATACAATAAACAAGAACCATTCGAAATATTGGGATTTAATTTACAATTATTTTTTAGTCCGACATTTTGCTGTATGTTTACAATATTTTACAAATTTTTGTTCTTTTTTTTTGACGCTGGGTTTACCAAATCTTGATTGTTTCTATAACTTAACATTACATTGAGATGTTAGTTGAAATTCTATTTAATTTAATTCTTTTTAATTTAATTCTCTTCAATTCATAAACGTTTCCAATTTTCATCAAATTTTCGTCCACTTTTTCGACCCTGGCGTCAATATATTTTGAGATTTTAAATAATGAACACTAAATTCAGACTGTGGTTACAATTCCCTTTAATTTGATACTCCACGTAGGTTGAGATTTTTATTAATTTTTACCATCACCTGTGTTTCCTTCCTCCCCCCATTTTTTTGGAGGACTCAGTCTAAAAAACAATAGGGTTCTGTCGGGTAAAAATGTGGACACACATGTCAAGTTTCACGAAAACCGGTCGATGCGTTGAGAAGTTATCGTGAGACATACCCCAAGCAGATACCGATAGATAGAGAGAGAGAGAGAGAGAGAGAGAGAGAGAGAGACAAGTGCCAATCAGTCGAGTTTATCTACAGAAGTTTTATCTAAATTTTCACAAAACAGGCGCATTTACTATTAAATACTTAAGTGTTATGTATAGAAAATGTTTAATAGTAATATGTAGTAAATAATAAATCTATTAATGATTATATTTGTTATCTTGATTTACTATTAAATACTATCAACATACTGTATATGAATGATATTCTTACATATGTGTTAATATAGGAACAAATAAGTTTCCGCTTAGGAAATGAATAGACCATTTTTATTTTATTTAATTTAATTTAAATTATTTATTTAAGAAAATTGTGTTTAGATATGTCATCCAAGACGTTCTTTTTAGTATAGTTTGAGCTATTAACTATTTTTGGACAAATTTGTTGCATCTTCAGCTATTGCAAAATAGACGGGCCGTTGTTGTTATCTCACGGGGGGGGGGGGTTCAGTTACGGTACTGTTTGCATCGTTATACGAGCAACAAACATTTCTCTATACACGAAATATAATTGCGGTTTACGTATGATAACTGAAGGAAATGTGCGTAATAATGGAAGTAAAGTTGTTATATCTTCATTTCAAAATAATACTCAAAAAGAAGAATCTCCATTTTATTTCTAAAAAGAAGAGCGACACGTTTTAAAGAATCTTACGGCAGTTATAATACTGATTCTCTGTTCTATCCAAACTGACCGTGACCGTACGGCAGTTACCGACATCTCATATATGGCGTAGAAATCAGATCAATCTTCAGTTTATTACTTTTTTACGGATGTTATAGTATTATTGCTTTTGATTTTTTACTAATTACTGTTTGCAATTTTGTCAACCATTATTTTTTTGAAATACACTATTTCTATGTAAACGTAGACACACGGACAGGATAATTATGTCATTAGGGTATAATATATTTTTATCACTTAAAATTTATTAGTGCACGTGCATGGCGATGCAATAGTTAAGATCGAGGACAAAATTGGAATTTTTTGATAAGACACAAAATTTTATACAATAATAGTGACTATAATTTTTAGCGTACTTCGTGAAACTGAATTCATAGCAAAACAGTAACTGACAATAAGGCGTAATAAAGACAAAGAAAAAAATACATTTAATATGTATTAGTATGCTCCCTTAGGTGCAGAACTCTCACTACTTTCAACGAAGTTATATTATTACATAACTTTTTGGTAGTAAATAATTTTTCAAATGTAAGAAAAATTTTTTTAAATCCGGCTTAATTTACAGTAATATAACAATATTGAATAGCACAATCATACAATACACAAGAACTATTCGAAACATTGGAAATTGATTTATAATTCTTTTTAGTTCGATAAAACATTTGCGATTTTTATCAAACTTTTCATCTACTTTTTCGACCCTGACTCAACAAATTTTGAAATTTTGTCAACGTTGAGCTCTACAAAAGTTACCAAGAAAGCAGTTGAATCAAATCAAAACTAAACTACTATCACATGCTTGATGCTTATGAAAAATATTATACCCGACGTAATTTTACTAGAATACGTATCTACAAGTGTCGCTCAAACTACACAGTCTACCGTAAAGTGTCTACAAATTACATAAACACAAATAATATGTATTATAATGCAGGATAAACCCATAAGTCGATTGACAGTCGATGTTAACCTTAGTTTAGTCGTGACTGTGGATTAACAAACGTTGAAAGGTTTTGTGATAGCCGGCCATCGACTAGACTCAATTTTAAAACATCCGTGTCGAAGTTCCACAAAAATTTATTTTTATCTTCAGGACAGTTAATTATTTTTATCAAGACAGAAATAATATTATTAATCTACACCTATCATTTGTGACTGGGTGCTTGTATGTTACATATAAAATATTAATAAGTATTTTTTTGTAAAATAAATAATATTTATTATTAATAATAAATATATACGCATACATATATACTATATGTATTGACTGTGCATTTATAGATGCATGCACATTAAATATAGATATGTGAGTGTGTGTGTGTACGTGCGTGGGTGCGTAGCTATACGTTTACATATCTAAATAGTTCACACCTTCTACTCTACTTCATTTCAACGTTCTTGAAGCAAGGTTTACTTAATTTGAAACCGCTTTTTCAACTAACTTATGTTAAAATTATAGAGTTTTTTATTGTTGGGGGGGTGTGGGAGGTTCAGTTGTATTTCCTTCGTCACTCGCTGGCTGTCTAGTATTGACGAAAGAGATACGACTGGTCCTGAAAGTGGTCTACAGAATTAAAGTAAATACGTTAGAAAACTTGTAAACAATGCGATATGTAAATAAGTACACTTTTAAGTGTAAACGAAAGATTTATTGACCAGTATTCCATCATATTGTATGTATAGTGGTAATCTTTATACACAAGTAATAATATTGTTTCTAGTCGATAAACGTAGAGGAGAAAAAATAAAAATAAAACGGGTATGTATTGTAAAAGCGCGGATATAAATTAATAAAAGTTGCAAAATATTGCTACTTTAAAATTAACGAAGCTACTATTTTCTGTAAATTTTGAGCTTAGCTAGATTAGTATAGTATTAATTAGTTAGTATTAAGTTTCAATGTTAGACACATTGAAACATAATTAATCGAGTAAATAAAAACGCAGGGAAAATACGTAAAAACGAGTTTTACAGATAATTTGCAGCATCACAGGTTGATTACAGAGACCTGGTTAATATTCGTGTAGCAGAATTGTATTATTTACAATAATTTCTAGTGATGAACGTTTTTTGTTAAATTCAGTCCTTGACTGTACACAAATTTAAATCAACTCGATAGTTTATTGTTAAGGTCCGAATTTACTGTCATCATTAGGAAACTTTATGCGAGTTCTGCTAAAATAATTAATACAAATATAAAAATATATGGAAGCTAAAGTGAAATTAGTTAAAATTCAAAAATTATATTAATTCTGGCAACAGATTGTTTTAATACGAATATATATTTTAGTAACCGATTTGACTAAAGTGGTTACTTGTCGAAAAAAAACTGGCAACAAAGATAAGGCTTAACAATTTTACGTTTTTCTTAGAAAAAAACAAGGAGTGTCTAAAGTACATCTATTTTCAGTCCTGCAAATGAATGCGTTTCAAAGAAACCAAGATATATTTCCCTGGAAGAAATGCTTATGGTCCGTAAGAAATACTAAACGTATTATTCTGTTACAAAAATGAAAGCCCGAGCTCTGACGATAGCAAAAACTAAGCTATTACGGGTAAACAAAGAAAAATATAGGGTCTCCCGTGCGTGTACGTGGGTGGTAAGTTGTAGCTATTCTCCTTGCAAACTGCGTATATTACAGACACAACAGGCGAGGCGCGTATATGTATGTCTTTAAGTTGCAACTCTACATTCTAAAATGCTTCAAGTCATATCACAATATCGTTGCAAAAATAATAAATTTCTTCGGTAAACACAAAGTTATTGTGTCTAGCGCCGTCCTTTATAAAGACTTATACTGCATCGTCAAATATCGAATGTATCAACGAAATATCGATTTGTTGTTGACACTTTCAGTCGTTAACGATGGAGATATAAGTCTGTGTAACTCGAGTATGCTACAAAATAATTATATTCTTAAAAAACTTTTTTTGTTTTGATGATTCCATGTGTATATACTATATTTTAATGATACATTATTTCGTATATTAAATATTGTATCGTATTAGTAAAATTATAAAAAATTTTCATCCCAAATATATATTTATTTTATATTATTGTACACCTTACGTATGTCTAGCACAGATAATCGGCATCATCACAGGGTGAATATACAGATTGGGTTATAATTCGTGTGGCAAAATTGTATTATTTAAAATACTTTCAAATGATGAAGGGTTTCGTAAAATTCAGTCGATGATTCTGTATGCAGATTTAAAACATTTTTCTCAACAACTCGATAGTTTTTTGTCAAGGTCCAAAATTTGCTGTCACTATTAGGAAACTTTATGGGAGTTCTACCAAAATAATTAATACAAATATGAAAATATATTTACATTTAGGGAATGGTATATTTATTGTTATTAGCAATGGATAAACAATAGGAGTTTAATATATGTGTAAGAGTTATTATTATTCTTTATCTATCACACACATACACACACGCGCGAGAGCGTTTCAACTAAGCACTTATGATATGTGTATTACATATATGCCGGGCGTATATACATCCTGATTATGTAAATAAACTATGTCGAAACATCGACACAAATGTTTTAAAACTGTGCCAGCTAATATTAATTGAATATGAAAAAACCATTCTGTTTTCTTGATTCGTAGTCAGCAATAAAATAAGGGTAACTTTGAATGTTTACTTAAATCTACAAGGACCTACGACCTATTTAAACCTAAGAATAACTTATTTAAACCTCTGTACGTTTAAACTTACGACGATGAACCTCGTCTCTGCGAAATAAAATATTTTATTTATGTAACACAAAATTTTGCTAAGACCGTATTTTAAAATGTTTTACTGTGTGCAGATGATGTGGTTGTAGTACAAAATAATGAAGCAGACTTACAACGCTCTGTGTACAGGCTACATAAACTGGGATACGACAATACTACACCCTGAAGAGATCTACCAACAAAACAAAAGTTATGGCTCACTAAGGAAAATTTCCAGTACGCTTAAAGTTTATTATTGAGGATAAAGTATTGGAAGAGACCTCACATTTTAACTAATTAGGCTGTGATATAAGGTTTGACGTTGACAAAGATATACAGACTAAAGTCAATAGATTTCAACACATATAAACAGAATACTGAAAAATAAAACGAGACGTGAGATAAAATTTAAATTCTACAAAATAATAGCTTTTCCAGTGCTATTTTATGGCAGTGAACCCTGAATTACAAAACAAAGAGATGAAAGCAACATACAATCAGCAGAGTTGAGATTTTTAAGAAGGGTTAAAGGATGCACAAGAAGGGATCATATAAGTAACGAAGATATATGGGATGAATTAAATATATATAATCTGAACGAGAAAATTAAAGAATACAGGTAAAAATCGAGACAGCGTTTAAGTCGCATGGATGAAGATAGAATGCCAGTAACAGTAAGCAAGTACAAGCCTTCTGAAAGAAAGGATGTAGGAAGGACAAGAAAGAAATATATCTCATAATGTAAAGTGGAAACAGGAACATTGCCTAAAGCCTAAAGTGTAGAAGAAGCAGACGACCATATTTTATGAATATATAACAGCCAAAAACGTTATGTTTGTAGACCAGTTAATAATATATTTGTAGACTAGTTACCAGTTAATTATATATTTGTAGACCAGATAATTATATATTTGTACACGAAATTAATACCAGTTAATTTCATGTGGTTATAACAATTTAACAATATTATAATATAAAAGTCTTAAAATTTTACTACCCGAGTTCGGATGACGCAAAAGGTGATTCTCTAAGGAGTGCACCAGCAAAATACAATTATAAGGCCAAATAGGGGTATAATTTTGCTATAAATAAATAAACTCAGTTGCATGTACAATAAATTATATATGTTTTCTCACATTTTACTAGGTTTTTGTTTACTTTCTTGATATGAATTAGTCCTATAATACTAAGCCGATATTTCACAAACTCACTATTTTATTTTATGAAGCGCTTTCCAGAACTCGTCTTCGCGACTTCAGTAGCAGTCGAACTGAAGAACCATCATCAAAAGCACTTTACAAATATAAGTTTATGAAAAAGTTGGTAATTTAATATGTCGTGTGTGTGTGTGTGTTTTATTTCATTATTTATAGATATTACATGTATATCTATTACTTTACTTTTACTTTCTTTGCTTTTTTGTTCAGAATCATCAAAATTAAATTAATTAATTTATTTATTTTATATATTTGAGTGTGATCAGCTATCGTCACGCATATAATAAACGTTTTAATATTGAATCCCTAGAATTATGTAAAACGTCTAAAATTACTGTGTTTTGTACTAACTTGTATTTGTTTATTTGTTAATAAATTACTTTTTTATATTTGAAAATTTACAGGTTTTCTGAAGTATTCGGTTTTTTTATCTTCTATTTACTGTTAATTAATTTACTAACATGTAATCTGAATATTTATGTAAATTTTTAAGAAAAAATAATTAATAATTATTCATGTTATATAATTAAAAATAATGTAATATTAAATAAAATATATATTATTATTTTAACACGCACACATATATATATATACACATATATCCACAATAACTAATTTATTCTTATCTTAACGAATTTTAATAATATACAATACTTTTCTCTTTACTCGAATTTTCCGAAGACTTTGTATATATTCCGAAGATCTATATATATATATATATTTAATTTCTGCAGATAACAGTAAAAAAAGAAAAGCTATCGAAAAAATGTAAAGAAAAAACATATTCTTGTAAACAAGAAAACATTTTTATATGTATGTATATGTTCATACTTATCTGTAATAATAATAATAACATATTTTCTTGCAAGTATATTTATATTTTTAGAAACAACAAAAAATATATCTGTAGACAAGTCTGATACTATTATGATAACACTACATATGATATATATAGTAACTGCAGGAAAACCTCAAGAACTACTACAAAGATATATATCCAGGCTTGTCTACATGTAAATTCACACTTAGATATATGCTTAATTGTTTGAATGTATGGATGTATGTATCTGTGTGTGTTTGTGTGCGTGTGTGAGAGAGAGAGAGTGTGTGTGTGTGTGTGAGAGAGAGAGAGAGAGAGAGTGTGCGTGTGTACGTGTGTGCACATGCATACGTTATAAATTTCATTTACGTTGATGTATATATATACACATATTTTACCCGAGGCAGAATTAGCTGAGACTACATTCCTTCTGAGGAGGATGATTGAATTCCGGTGTATCGTCAGATTGTATTATGATCCCATCCTCTTCTAAATACATACCCCGTATGAATTTCATTAAAATTGTGCAACGTGTGTATCGATTACGTACGCGTGCCGCACGCGCGCATGTGTGTGACCGTATATACGTCTTAACTTATTTTTAAAGGCAAGTCGAAAAGAGTACCTCAATCAGGCCTGAATATTAAATTCAAATCGTATTCAAAACAAATTCGTATAAATTGTTTGAAACTGTATAAATGAGCATTCATTAACACAATAACTTTATCGTTATCGCTTGCCTAATGTGGAACTACAGATAAACTGAACGATAAAACGACAAAGTGTATCTGATTACCAAAAATTATAAAAAATGATTTTTTCATTTGGAAACCATGTTAAAAGCTACAGAAATCGATTACTTAGGGAGGGCGTCCGGAAAGTCGAAAAATGGAAAAAAATTACAAACAAAAGAAGAAAAGAACTGATTGGACCAGTACGAATTGGAAATGGCACCTTAGGTTTTGGCCCCTCACAGAAACCTGTAAGTATTTTTTGCCAAACTCCCCAAAGGTAAGTGTTGAATTACTGGTCTATCGTTTCCTGTGCACGACGACTCCTTGTTGTTATGGTACAGAACAAGAGACTGTCTCGCGGCACTCCCTAGTTAAATGATTTAATGAGAAGAATTTCCTGGCCCACTGGTGTATTGTGTACTATTCTTTCTGGTGTTCGAGGTAAACTTTTAAGACAACGCCGTGGTATGTATGACGTGAGGAACCGGCAAGTTTAAGTCCACACTGTACTTATGATAGCATTCAGATGAAATTAGTGTACATACAATACTGCAGTACTTCTTTTTACAGTAATACAAAAGACACCTACGACATACGTAATATAATATTTCACTGATTTAATGACATTTTTAGACTAGTTTAACACAATCTTTAAAATCGTTAATCATCTCTGTACATTTATAAATATTTCAAAAATTAATGTGCGTATAGTTACGAATTACTCTTTAGATCCTTCACTAGCTTGGTTATTCAATAAGAAATACAGTATAACGCAAAAATTTTAATAAGAATACGATATTTGTTAAAATTAAGTTATATATATTATTAATAATAACAAATCTGTTTGTATAAGAAATATATTTTATTATTTTGTGAATATTACAATGTTTCAATGGTATTTAACTATCATCATTAGATAATATGATAATTAAATAAATAATGTCATATAAATAATAGCATATTAATAAAGATAATTAATGGCTATTAAAACATTGTAATATTCACAAAGAATAAAATATATTCTTGTACAAAAATTAATATTGTAATTAATAATACTATGAAATATACAAGAAAACATGAGCAAAAATGAATGTAATATATATGTGTACACACACAATTTTAAATGTTTTCAGTTTTTAACTGTAACTGTTATGAATTTGGTCAGTTAAGAATATCCGATGATGTCAGTTGAAAATTGTTGGCGGTATTCAAATATGTAACTTATACGATTATATGGTATTTACACATTAAATATGTGTATGGTATGCAATATGGTTGACGGTCGTACGGTATACAAATTATATTTTGTTGAATAATTTTCCTAAACATTTTAACATTGTCTTTAATAATTTATTTAACATTAAACGTTGTAAAAACACACGCGCGCACGCGCGATCCTAAAAGAAGTTAGTTACGACACATAAGTTTGTATCTTTCAACATACAAACAGGCACTTTATTGTTCTACATTTGGCAAATAATTAAACTTCATAAAATGATGTATATATTGACAAGGTTAAGTTAGAATTCCAAAGAAAATTGAAATTCAAAATAGTAAAAGACTACCAATTGTATCTTGTTTTCAATCTTATATTTCATAATTAAAGTAATTATCGTATCATAAGATGTATGGTAAAATGTATCAGGATTTATCGTATCATAAGAAGGGTTTAGTTTCTTTCCCGAATATAGATATCACAGTATCCAAAGCATTTTTACAGAACCATCGCTTGCAGCACAAGAGATCGAAAGCATTAGTGGACAAGACAAATGTCGTATAAATGGATTGTATGTTAATAGTTTCGGTCCCGCTGGCGCTCATGATCATTATGTGAAATCTGCATCAGAATATACACACTTTATACATACAGCATTATTTATGCATTTATTTGTAAAATCCTTGGAAGAAATTTAGTTAATAGTTACAATATTCAGTACATACATATATTTTATTTTCACAATAATAAAACTTTTTACAAAAATATTTTTGATTATTTTGTAAATTTACATATGTTTCGATAGTGATCCAACCATCATTACCAGATATAAGTTAATAAATTTAAAATAAAAAATTAAAGAATTTATTAATTTATATCTGATGATGATAGTTAGATTAGTATCGAAACATATGTAAATTTACAAAATATTAAAAAAATATATTCTTGTAAAAAGTTTTAATATTATTAAAATATAAATACAAGAAAAATATGAGCATATATATAAACACACACACACACACAACACAAGTGTTTTGGGACCAGGATTTCCATTTGTGCAAAACTAAATTTGCTGAGACGTGGGTTCCCATGACAACTTATTGTGACTGTTTTGTTGACTGGAAATTCCTGTACATGTATATAATTATTCTGGAAATGTATGCAAAATTTTTTCACTATTCTGGATTTCAATTATTATACTGCTGAATTGACAAAATTTCAAAGAACTTACTTTGTAAAATTCTGCAAAGTGCTGTCGACGGTCATTCTTATTGTCTACATTGATACGGCTGGAGATTGCCCTGATGCCTAGAATATGACCCGTCGCTGCGGAATTATCAAAGTAAGTTTTTGAAGCCAGATTTATTAAGTTAGTATTGTAATGTACAATTACTTGTTCAAGTACTTTTATTTTCCCTTATTCACGTTTCACGAGAGTATTCTGCATCATTATATGCTACAGGTTAAATGTGTGCCTGCGTGCGTGTGTGTGTGTGTGTGTGTGTGTGTGTGTTGCTATACTATATACGACCATAATATTTTTAAGATTCTGCCAGCAAGAACTATAATCATTTTTATTTAAGAAACTTTGTGTTAGTTGATATAATCACAAAAGAATTAACGCTGTTGCACACCCCCATAAAAAAATTATTCCGATTTGCGCTTTCAAGCTTTACAAGTTCATCATCACATCGGAAAATCTGATTTTCATCATGAGATCGGAAAATCTGATTTTCCGATCTGATGATAAGCCACGAAGCTTGAAAGCGCTAATCGGAATAATTTTTTTTTATAGTTGTGAACAACAGTGTTAATTCTGTTGATAATCATTATAAATACATTAAAAGAAATAAAATGTATAATCAGACACGTGCGCTTCCTTAAAATCACTACACGTATTTTTGTAATGTATTTAAGAATTAAATTTTGAACAACAAGAAGTGACTAAAAGTACATATATAACAGTCACGCAGGGTCTGCGTATGTTGGAGACAAAAATGAGGAATAATTTTAAGAAAATAACCGGGTGAACTGATTAATATCACAATTTTATATCCATCATAAAATCAACCAACTGTTTGTAAACGAACTGCAAAAAATTTGTATTGACTTTGTGTGGCGATTGACTAACGAGAAATTTTATCGTTTCTAACTGTGACGTTTTGAGATTTTTATAATTTATAATTATAGATTACTTTCTCTTCTTTCGAAACATCAGTTTAAATTAAAAGTTCAGTACTTAAGAAATAAACTTTGCGTTAATTCAGTGCCTCGCATCAATAGAAAACAATTATAAACCAAATAAATAAACTTTTTTGATTTTCTTAGCGTCGCGCTGAACTTTCATTGAAAAATTCGTGTTCGTAATGTCCTTTGCGGACGCAGTTGGACACTAAGCTGAGTGTACACTCGATTACCGTAAAAACTTATCAACATAATATTCAACTTATTCTTATAACCCAGTTAATGTAATTTGAGATTAAGTTTTTCTTTGTTTAAAAATTCCACGAGTGCTTCCGTAGTTGTCCCTAATCAAAACACGATAACACTGTGGAAGTTTAGTATGGTTATGTTCCAGCTGCAAGGTGAAATTATTAGCAAAGTCAAAATTAATTATTACAAACTCAATAAAATTTACTTTTTCTCTTTTAGTTTTTAATTATATTATTTGTATTTTATTTCATTTATACATAATACGAAAATAATTATTTTCTTTTCAGCTATAAAAATTAAATATATTTGTTTCGAAAATTACAGGAAACTGTTGAATTTACTTTTTGTTATGGTAAATTCCAATTATACTTGCTTTTGAACATTTAACGTCATGTTTATTTTTTATTGTAAAGTTGTAATGAATATAAAAGAATATTAAATACATTTCTTAAATAGTAGTCCTTTATATTAGAAATTTAACCTAAAATTCTCGCTGACATTCAACATAACAATTAAATGGGACAATCTATGTTACAAAAGCACCTATGAAGACAGTTTTCGATATTCGGCGACGATCTAATACAAAAAAAGTTTACAAAGCGCAGAATGTTTATAAAAGTTGTTAAAACAATTTTGAAATAAATACTGAGAAAACGTGGTTACTCACCGGTGGTTGACGCAAGGTGGTTGTTTAATGGTTTACACTGAAACTGAGCGGTATTTGACTGACACAAAAACAAAATTTGAGTGTACCTGCTTAGTTGTATCGGAGTTAGACGCGCGATATCTTCTGTCCGTATTTATAGATAGTTGTCCTGTTGTACGACGCCGCGGGGTAAGGGGAGCGCCAGTTTGCAACACGCAGGTTGAAACATCCCCCACCCCTTATTTACCATTCATCCCTAACTGGGTATTCTTCAGATTCGTCATGTAAGTAGTAGACGCATAAATTAATGAATTAAAGGAAAAAGGTTAAGTTTAATTTGTTTAAACATTAAAATATTTACTAAGAAAAAAAGGTAAACACTTTATTGTTAAAAATCTCATTAAAAATCTCAAAAAATTATTAGTATACTTTTAAAACATAAAGATATATGGAAAACATTTTTATTTTCAATAACATCAATACAGGTTTTATTAGGCCCACGAATACAGTAATATAAGTAAAGCAATATCATTATAATTGTAAATAAAATCTATACAATACATTATAAATTAACAAGGACACTCTTGCTGTACATACAGACATACAGCATACATACTAAAAATACTGTATAGACTTACTGTAATGATAATAGATTAAGTAAGTAAGTACCTATTAATGTTACAAACTAATACGATTAAAATTAGTTAAATTAATTTTACTGTTTAGAAATAATTTTTTGTCAAGTAACTTGTGCAGTGTATTTTATGGGCACGTGTCACTATTTTTAGCGTATTCATTGGATACAAACTTTAGAAGTTATAATAAGTTTAAACTTAACAGTGTTTTTCCTAAGAGATACAATATGTTTACAACTTAAACGTTTTTACCTTAGAGTATAAAAACTCTTACAAACCTTTAAACGTTCTACAAACGATTTGTACGTTTGAATTCAGTCTTTACAAGCAGTCTGTTTTTAGGCCATCGGTTACAAAAAAACAATAAATAAAATAACAGAATTTAATTCTCCTTGAGCTACATGTATTATGGAAAAAACCATTTAATAAAACAATTATATTTTATTTTTAGTAAAAAGTGTTTTAACAAGCAAACATTTATTTTTTGTAAAATATATTTGTAGAAAAATCATTATTATTGTGTTGATACACATAAAGTATAATTACTACAAAAGACATCACGAGCCACCACACAAGCACAATTACTCATATTTATTACATAGATAATATGTGCATATGTTGCTTGAAAAGTAATGCTAATAGTTTTCATCGACGACGTAGATTGAATTCTGTAAAACGTGAGACATAAAAACCAAATTATACTTCAAGAATAAACTTTTGAATATTTTTTTAAAATTATTTACGTAATAATTCTGATGTAGCTGCAAGAAATTTTGTGAAATGTAATTACAATTTTAAAAATACACACGCACATACACACACACACACATCTGTACTTGTGACGAGTATGATGCTATGGCATTTTAACGCTTGTTTTAATAATTCTGTAGAAATTTTCTTGTGTTCTAACAAATATACAACACTCTACCAAGCCTCAGTAAATGAAAAAAAGATATGTCCTTTCAAAATAACACAACGTTCATTTTCTTTAGAAGTGTACAACATATTTTGTAAGGATTGAAAACATAAGTAGTTAGTAATCGAAACTATACAAGAAACGATGATGATGATGCTGATTACAATAAAAACAGTGTATAGAAAGTTGAGTAAATATTTGTCGACTTAGAATATTCAGAATATTATTTGTTCATTTAGAATATTAAGTTGTGTTCTTTCGTTTTTGTGAAAGTGTCTGTTTGTAGTTGGTAACTGGTTGTAATAGTAGTTCACAAACTTTGTAAACACTGAAAAGCATTTTTATTTTTACGTTTTATTCATCTGGAACAAATTTTATAAAAACACTGGTTCACGTTTTTAAGTGTAATAAAGACATACGATGGAATTTAAAAAGAATAAAAAAATTACTTTAGTTCATAATCATAGAATGTAGTCTAAAGTGGCTGTAATTTCAAAAAAGTTTTAAATTATAATTGAAGTATAATTATTATATAATACTTCTGAATACAAGTATAAATAAAATACTTCTAAAAATTGTATATTTTTCAGTAAATAGAGTTTAAATTTTGGGAAAAAATAAAAAAAATAACCTTAAAAGCATCATTTTGGTGACAATGCCTATTCGATTCAACACACACACGTATCTGTTTATTTATAACATTATTTATAAAACAGCATTATAATAAATCATTTTTTACATATTTAGAAGGTTAACACACAATATGATATGCTGTTATTTAACAAGAGTAATGTGGTTTGTCTAATAGACTGGAAAACATATGGCTGTAGCAGAAATGCCTATGTTAGAGTAAGCTGTACGGCACAGACAATTACAATGTAAGTAGTTACTTGCGCGTTCCGATTTCTGAATGTAAAACGTAAGACTTCCGATTAGTCCTAACGCCTAATGCAATTTTGTTTTCAAGAACAAAATGTCTACTAAAATGCTTTAAGTACATTTTGCAAACGCTCAACGTATATTTTTACTTCACTGGCAGCACATAAAATCTAAAGCCAAGTAACAGCAGCGTACAGATTAGTCACGTTCGTGTAACCGTGTCTGAGTTTATTGTCTGGCGTGAAAATTTATAACAATACGAAACGCTGGTATTGTTCCCATAACTTACCGCAGTCCGTGTCTTATGTCGTGTTTCGTGTTCGAAAATACCATTAATAAGTCTTACGAAAATTAAAAATGTGTAATAGATTTATTAATTGTATCATTTAAATTCATTGTCTACGAGCCAAAGTTCAGGGGCGTATTTACGGGGAACGACGAACGAAACTAAACCCCTCCCCCTAGAGGGTCGAAAAATTTGACGAATTTTGTTATCTCTTAATTTTTAGACTATATTATTATTTTTTTAGCTGTGTACGCTAATACAGTAGTAACTCTTTTTTTAATATACAAACAGATTTATTACACAGCATTAGCGTATACATTTGAAATAAGAAATATAGGAAATCAAGTCAGTCAATAAGTATCTTCTGAACTATGTTTCAATAACGCGTATTTATATTGTGTTTTTACCGTTTATTTTAATGGAATTGATTTCAGGATATTACAACGCGTTTTCAACCGTTTTAAAGAGAGTAACGTTGATTAGTCTTCACTTGGTTTTTCTTTTGTATGACGCCGACTCGACCTGACCCCCTTTCCAAACCAAATCCTAGATACGTCACTGCCAGAACCATTGGTCATATGGTTACACACAGATTGATAATATTTTCATGAAAAATAATTTTGCGCCTAAGCATCTTATTAAAATTCATAATGATTATATGTAGAAGTAAACAAACATCCAATACATTTCTAAATACCTTATTTTTATTTGCTTGTATATAAGTTAAAACACGGCGAATTAATCTCTGTCAGTTTTAATTTATATCAGTTGTTAAGGCTTAGTATCAAGTATTAAGCCTTAACATGACTAAACCGTCATTAATCTATATTTGAGCTAGTAATTTATTTTAACAAAAAAATTTTGTTTTTTTTATTTACTTAATTTTAAATAAATTAAAAAATATTTATCAATTTTAAGAAACATTTAAAAAAAATTATAATCTAGGATCTAATTTTGTTCAGTAATTTAAACACGCTTATTTGTGTTAACAGTGTTATCAAATGCTACCACATTACAGGAGGTCCTCGATTTCGAACATAATGCGTTTCCGAAAACGTAAAAGCGTTTCAAAACTGGAATTGTTCGAAAGTCGAGTAAGCTGTACTGTACGTACAGTAGGCTGTATTTATTGTAGACGTACTGTGCACGGAAGTTAGTAGGGCCGGTTCTGTGGACTGTAATACACTGTACTGTTATGAATTTACTCGCCTAAATTTACTTCATATGGTCACTCTTACTACAAAAATTACATAATACAGTAACATGTATTAATCATTTACGTACATGAGTAAGGTTTATAAGCTGTGTTTGTCTACAACACAGTCTTAATAAATAAAATAAAAAATTGATCACTATAACACTATGGATTCTTTATATTAATAGACTAACATTAGTTACGAAAAACTGTAGTAGCGGGAATAGTAACGAACATGTGCGCTTCTATTAACGCTATTCACTTCCTCACACCTCCGTTAGTGTTCGAAAGTCCGAAGCTGTAGTATGAAACTTTAATAAATAGTGTCAATTTCGAATCTCCGAAAGAGCAAAATGTGCGAAAGTCGAATGTCTTAAAATAAAGAACCTCCTGTATCTTCCGTTGTATTATATAAGCGTAAACTACCGTACACTAACATATGATAACCCTACGTTTGTGGTAGATCTTCATTGTGGCTGGGCAATCCTTCGTCATTCTTCAGGACTGCCGTTCAAAAAATATTAAAAAAAAAAAGCAAAGGCGTTACAGTTAGTTTTGTGTGGTTATTAATATTTGACGTAACTTACGTTACCTGACTAGCGAGATAGAATAGTTAGGTTTTAACCTAACAAAGACTAACGATGTCTTGCATATGCAAAACACAGATTAGAACATTAAACTAGCTATGGATATTCAAATTTTATCTATTCTTGACTACTCTTATCAGCTCCAGTGCCGTCCTGTAAACATAGGACACTTAGTTCTTGACTACTCTTGTCAGTTCCACTGTCGTCCTATAAACATAGCTCACTTAGTTCTTGACTACTCTTTTCAATTGTTTTGTCGTCCTATAAACGTAGCTTACTTAGTTGTTGACTACTCTTGTCACTTCCATTTTCGTCCTGTAAACGTAGCTTACTTAGTTCTTGACTACTCTTGTCAGTTCCACTGTCGTCCTGTAAACATAGCTCACTTAGTTGTTAACTATTCTTGTCAGTTTTAGTGTCGTCCTGTAAACATAACTCACTTAGTTCTTGACTGCTTTTGTCAGTTGCATTGTCGTTCTGTAAACATAACTAACTTAGTTGTTGACTATTCTTGTCGGTTTCAGCGTCGCCCTGAAAACATAACTCACTTAGTTCTTGACTACTCTTGTCAGTTCCAGTGCCGTCCTGTTGGGATACCTCACTTAATTCTTGATTGCTCTTATCAGTTTCGGCCAGCTGAGATATAACAATCGACGGTTGTGAGACAATTGTTGTTTAGAAAAAAATACATAACTGCGTATACGATATCCTGTTCCTTTCTTTTTAACATAATCATTCATCATTTGTATCGCTTGTGTTTTAGACCTTTTCAACATGTTTATTCAAAGTGAATAAACAAAAGGAAATTGTTCCTCTGTTTTATGTAGTCATCACTAAGTTTAGAGCTTATACCTCTGAGTGTGTGTGTTAGAGACTGATGACAAGAAATATAGAGGGGGAGATAGAGAGAGAGAGAGAGAGAGAGAGAGAGAGAGAGAGAGAGAGAGAGAGAGAGAGAGAGAGAGAGAGAGAGAGAGAGAGAGAGAGAGAGAGAGAGAGAGAGAGAGAGAGAGAGAGAGACAGACAGACAGACACAGGGAAGGAGTATTGCCATTCAAAACTGATTTCATCATACTTTCAGCGTGACATGTGACCAGGTGTTTATGTGGTTGGTCGCAGAATTCCTGACACACGGTTTTTAACACGTTAAAGATACATTCTTGATATTGTTTATAAGACGGATTACGATATTATAGATAATTTGTGTGTGGTTTCTTCAGTTACCCTGAATACGAGAACTTGTTATGTTTTAAACGCAAAACTGTTTGCCTGAGTGGATTTGTGAATTTGTCTTCGACGATGAATCTTGTCTTATGTATCTTGAATGTTTTAAATTCTTGGCAGCCTTTTCTACAAATCTACAACGGGATATATGCTACTATAATTCTGGTGGCTAATTTGTATTCAGTTCAGAACTTGAAATCGTACAGTACAACATAAAATTGTTGTATGTAGGAATTAAAAACAACCTGCATTTTACTTGCTGCAATAAATGTTCTTAACTAAAAACGCTGCAATCCGCGTTAAAAAAAAAGAAACAGTATGGTCAACCATACATGACTTTCATGTTCTAAGATTTATATTTATAATCATTTATTTGAATTGGGTTTGATAATTTAAAAAAAAAAATATCCCCCACCTTCTAATCGAGTTTTGTGTTTGATAAATTGAAACGATATATTTTCATAGAAACTACTTCTTTGTTGCCGATAACTGACAACACATATAAAAAATTATTCCCTTCACATTCAACTATCATTTTTATTTATAGAAAACTATCCCTTCCCCTTCAACTACCCTTTTTATTTATAGAGATTCATCTACCCTTTCTACAGTCGATTGTTATAACCTTTTCTTCAGGATAATTTTTTTATCAAAATTAAATAGTTTACTCTTGTTAAAACGTAAAAGGTTGTAGGTAAACTACCCCCCCCAAACCGATCTTCAAAAAAATCAACAAGCCCTGAGTCCTCTACATCTCAGGCACATATGCCAAAAAATTATTTGATACTGTTTGAATTTACGACAGTTAATGTGTGCCATAGAAAAACTGCTACACACAGATATACGCACAAACACTTTTCGGAAAATGAGTTTTCTTCATATTTAGAGGGTAGTACAATCAGAATCAGTCCTTATCTCGAACACGATTTTTTCGTGATCGCCGTACTTCCATTTCCTTGGTTACAGAACATGGAAGTAAAAACCGATCTGTAAACAACAAGGTCTTGTTACATTGGAACAAGATCTTACATAGAATACATTGGAATAAAATGAAATACACTTCACAATGAAATACGTTACTTACAGTGTTGCCGGTTTGAAAGCCGTATATGACAATGGGTGTTTTCATTGTTATTTAACAAAGTTCCGCTTACAGATTTATTTTTCTTTTACATGAAAATGTACAAACGTTTTATGAGTTTATACGCATGGGAATGAGCAATGGTTCTAAGTCATTAATGACTGTTTTATCAATGTCCGGTCGTTATAATTACTAATGGAAGAGCGGTTTAACATACTGTATATGTAACCAGTGGAAGTACGACACGCTACAGGGCTTCAGCAGGGAGACTGAAGTACACACTATGTCTCGCGAAGGATTATGCTACCGGGTTTTCAAAGCTAATTATATAGACATTAAATTGCAATAAAAATTTAATCTGCAAACGTTCGTTAACTAATATTGAGTTTTAAATAGTTATAAAAATTATATAAAAATTCTGGTATACCTACAAAATAAAAAAATTCGTATGGAGAAACATGCATGACTTCCGTGTTCTAATTAATTATAAAATTATTTTTAATATGTACACTCAGAACAAAACTAAATATATCAGCATGATCGTTTGGTACAAAGGATGAGATAGATAATTAAACCCAAATTGTACACATTGTTAATATTTTAAAAATAAAAAAATTGTTTGTTTAAATTATTTTTATTTAAACAACGCTAAAAACGCGAATACCGCCCAGGGTTTTTTACAACGAAAAATTATTTTGCTTACGTATCCATCATAGTTATGATAATTTGTTTACATGAAACGATATCAATTGTTAATATTTTATTGAAATTTTTTAAAGTTTTCGGTCGAATAAATTTACAACATCAATATAAAAAATTACTCCCTCCGCCTTCAAATACCCTTTTTATTTATAGATACTACATCTACATTTCTACAGTGGATTATTATGACCTTATTTTCAGGATACTTCATTCATCAAAATTAAGTACTTTACTTTTGTTAAAACGTAAAACGTTGCAGGTAAACTACCCATTCCCTTTAACCGGTCTTCGCCAAAATCAATAGGTCTTGAGTCCTCTACAACTCCTCCACACATGCAAAAATTATTTTATTCCGTTTGATTTTGCGGCAGTCATCGTTCGCCATAGAAAAAATTCTACACGCAGAAACACAGAGATACTTTTCGGAAACTTATTTTATTCATGTTTTGAGGGTAATACAATCAGAATCTGCCCTTTTCTTGAACACGATTTTTTCGGGATTACCATACTTCCATTTCCTTACGGAACATGGAAGTCAAAATTGGCAATATTTTTACCATGTTGGGATATTTGTTATTTTAATTAAAACCGTTTGGATTTAAAAACTTTAAAAGACTTAGTACCTCCCAAAATTATTTCACAGATCCACCTACAGAATCAAAAGCAATAAAACCAATGATCTTCAACTTTAAAATTTAATGTTTTAAATATAAACAGAAAAAATGAGTTCGCTTATTCTTCCCTACCACTGGCTTCAGAGTGCCAACTATACTAAGCTCAGTTATTTCAATGTATTTTTAAAACTTGTTGTAGGCCATGTTGAAACTTTTAAATCTATTAAAATCTGTTATGTTTAAGAAAGTCCTATTTTTACAACGGAATGTTGTGCAAATAAAACATAAATCATTTTTTCTTTTGGTTTTTTATGTTACATAACGAATATTGTGTAAAATATTTCACACACATCCTGGAAACATAACTCACTTAGTTCTTGAGTACTCTTATCAGTTCCATTGTCGTCATATAATCATAGCTCACTTAGTTCTTGACTACGCTTGTCATTTCTAATGTCTATATATATTTTTAAGCATTAAAATTATCTAAATTTGTTTTTAGAATTTTTTGTTAATTACTATTTAAAACATTTAAAAATAATTTGCACGTTGACCAAACTATAACCAGCTAGTTCTCTCTCGCGTTGTATGCATCATGTGTACAGTGTGCATTACTAAATTGTGTGTCGGATAAATTCCACACAGAGAGCCCGAAAATTACCGTAACGCAAATTTAAAAAAATTGTAAGCCTGTTAGTATCGTCTTTTATTTTTTTATGACTTCAAGAAGGAAGATCGAAACGAATTAACAGGTGGAAAGTACGCTGAAACTTTACAAGCGCTGAAAATGTTTTATACGCGTTAACAGATCTTTTAACGTTAAAACCGACGACTATTTGAAATATAGCTGCACGGATGCTCAAGATATCTTGTAATTATCATTTTCCGCACACCCGGTGAGATGCACCCAAGCTTTGTAGGTGAAGAAAACAAAATATTTCTTGGAACAGACACGTCACGTCGGGTAGTTTTGAATGAAACTTCTAAACCACCGTCAACATTGCCGGCGATTTCCCTATCCGCTTCTTGGAGTTGACGCTTTACATTATGAATGTAATTCAGCAACTTTGTTGATTCATAAACACTCTCGCTGTGTAGTCCACTATTAGTAGAAAGTTTCTGATGAGACTTCTTTTGTCAACGAAGAAAGACTGCTTCATTGATAGTCTCTACATTCATGTCGGTCAAAACTCTTGGACGGCTGCAGCCAACTAAGTTACGGTTGGTAAAATGTTACGCCTCTCTAAAACCAATTACTAAATGATATACGCCTACGAGATTTAGTCAAGAAGTCTATGTTCTTCTTCCTCTGGCTCTACATCCCTCTATGGGATTTGGACTCCTCAACAATTCTACACCGTTCTATTCTGTTTTCAGCAACAATCTTCCATCCTCTGATCCCCATGGTTCACAGGTTCTCCTCAACACACTCCATCCACCTCTTTCTCGGTATTCCTCTAGGCCTAGACTCCAAGGGTTTCCATTCTGTGATAGCTCTCGTATTTCTGGTCTTCTTCACTCTATAAATATGTCCTAGCCATCTAATTACCTGTGACTTCATAAACTGTTGCTATGTTTTCGCTGTTTATTAATGTATCAAGTTCAAGATTCGTGGGAATCCGCCAAGCGCCATCTTGTTGCGCTACTGGCCCAAAAATTCTCCTAAGAATTTTCCTCTTAAATTTTTTAAGACTTTCTTCATCTTTCTTCAGCGTTGTCCATGACTCACAGCCGTAAGTCGCTACTGGTCTTATAAGGCTTTTATAAATTTCTAGTTTAGGATTATGACTTAGTACTCTATAGCACAGTAGTTCTTGTTTGTAAAATCGCTCTGTTCCCCTTTGCTATCCTTGATTTTATGTTTATGTGCCTTTCTTATTTCCCGCGCTACAAGTGCTTGATTAAATAATTCTTGTTGTGTGACAAGTCTGAATGGCAGTCGTTTATCGTTTAATATGTAAACGCTGTTTGAATTAGACAGGTTAATCGAGTAAGTTGTGTTTCGGTGTATTAAGCGATATTCTTGACGTTTCACAATGGAAGATTAGGTTTTATGTAATGATTGAGATTAACTGCTCTATCGTGGTAAACGTATTGCAGAATGGTTCCAGTGGGCTTCTTCTATACACATGGAGCACATGTTTAGCGGTACACAAATGGACCACAAGCTCCAAATACGGTTATGAATTATTTGAAGATCGTGATAATCACATGAAGAGTGTAGTTTTCTAACCCATTAATTTTCATTGCTATATACAACGGTAACTAAAGAATACAATTCGGGCATTTTACGTTACTTGTGTAAAGCTATTCGTAGAAAACGGGCAAACTTCTTCTTCTTCTTCTTCTTCTTCTTCTTCTTCTTCTTCTTCTTCTTCTTCTTCTTCTTCTTCTTCTTCTTCTTCTTCTTCTTCTTCTTCTTCTTATTTCAGTCCTCTTCTACCTCAAGGTGTAGAGGTTGAGCAAAGGTCTCGCCACCGTGGTCTCTCCACGGCCAGGGCCTCGGCTTCATTCCACTGCACTCCCAGCCCCTGCAGAGAACACCTCACATTGTCCTCCCAAGTCATTCTTCTCCGGGCCGTGGGTCTTCTCCCAGCAACTCATACAGTTGAGGTCTATCCCGTTCCGCCCTCTGAACGCGAGTAAAGCAGCGCAATTGTCCTTTATTAATTTGATCTTTCAAAGGTAATGTCTTAAAATTCACTCCTATAGTAGTGTTTCTGACTCTGTCTCTTCTTGTATTTTTGAGATATTTTCTTGTGAATTCCTGAGATATCTCATATCCAAAGCTTTGAGAGAGTTCAGATGCTTCTCAGGTTTCAGGCGCATAAGTAAGAACTGGCATATACGTGGTTTTGAAAGTGGTCAACTTAACTTTCTTAAATATTTCTGCCTTACCGATGAACTTGATCTTTAGTGCATGGAAAAGTCTCGAGTCACTGCTTATTCTTGAATTAATTTCCGCATTGATTTTACCATTGAACTTATTATAAAGCCTAAATAATTGACGCATTTTACGTCACTTGTACAGAGTTATTCGTAGAAAACGGCCAGATAATCACATCATATCAGATCTGCAGAAAGATAATTTATGGAAATTACCCACAGATAATGAATTTGGGCGCACGTTATTGCTTTTTAAAGAATTTTAAGCAAAAACCATCATAGTGAACCGCGTCTGCTGTATTCACCAGACGTGTCCTAATACGATCTTTCCTTTTTTGAATAGTGAAAAGTACCTCGAAAGGAAAACGATTCGCTACTACCGATGACGTAAAGCTAAAATCACTGAGCGAGCTTAATGCTTCATCTGAAAGTGGATTCGACACATGTTTTGAAGGCTGAAAAAACAATTGGTATAATCGTCTTATATCCTACTAATAAATATAGTTCACAAAATAAATCTAGACCAATCAAAACACAATTTCTTAAATAATCAAATATTGAGCGAATTTTTCGACCAAACTTCGTATAAAGTGGGTTTATCTGACGTATTAATGTCTAAAAGCTCTGCTTGTCACGTTGGTATAAAACTGGGATTTGAAATGAGTTCTTCTCCTTGTTGGTTAAAATTACTTCCCAGGCCGTTTGGCCGTTGTCCAAAGTTTACTTGAAAACAAGACGTTTCGGCAGTGCCATCGACTGTCATCTTCAGTAAAAATCGAGAACGCTAACGTGTGGAGGTATACGTTAGTGACCATAGTACTAACCCCACGTTAGCGTTCTCGATTTTCACTGAAGATGGCAGTCAATGGCACTGCCGAAACCTCTGATTTTGAATTAAATTTTGTACCACGGCCGAACAGCCCGGGAAGTAATTTTAACCAAATTAACTGCGGCTGTGTAAACCTACGTCACACATTGAGTTCTTCTCCTATCAGGGACTAAGTGAATCACCTGTTCCGATCGGAAAGGAATATATATCCACTTCACCATTCGCTTTTCTAGATCTTCCTACTCTTCGTTGCCCAACAGGCTTGTATTGCCAAACTATCTCAGGCAACCTGCCACCAGGCTCATGGTTGCATTCATGAGCGATCCATCTCTCTTTTTCCCTCTGCGATAAAATCTTGGATATTAAAAATGTTCAACTCTTTACGAACGTCTTCACTGTAGAGTCTACCCCTTTCTTTTGCAGCATTTCACAGACCGCAAGAATCTCGTCTCTGATGCCTGTTTTCTACTCAGATGTTTTTCGCCGAAATCCAAGTTTCAGAGCCGTACAATAACAGTGGCACAGCATTACCTTATAAAATTTTAGTCGAGTCTCTTTCTTAGTTTTTCTTGACAGCGCTCCACGAATTGTGCTACATATTGACTGACACTTAGACAACTCGTGATCAACTTCTTAATCCACATCATAAGTGATGTCAGAGCCAAGATAGCGTAAATGTGACACCCGCTCTCTTATTATCCAATACAATTTTCGTCCGTAAGGGGTATTTGCCCATAAATGCCATAGTTTTTGTCTTGTGCACAGAAATTTTCACATTGTAATTTGAACAAACTTGCTGTAACTGGAAAATTGATCTGCGGACCTCGCACAATCACTTGATTATCCGCAATCAGCGTTGCATTCATGTATGTTCTATTATTTATTTTTATTCAGGGATTCACTCGTAATTTACACTCCCTAAGTATGTCATCAATACAGATATTAAACAGTGTTGGAGACATACTGCAGCCTTGGCGCACTCCCCGAGTAATGTAAATCTCTTCTGTAAATAGCCTCTCATTTCTCTTTTGAAATGAGTTTTAACAGAAAATCACTTGTTTTCCTGCATATAAGGCAACGTTGACTAAACAGAATACCAGATGTTCGGGCCCGTTGTTGACTGGTGGTGTCATCTAGCGGCGTTGTCTAAAATGACACTGTCACAGGGAAACGTTTCCTACTTGAAAAGTATTTTACAGATTTACGAGTGATTTTCACAACAAATTGAAAATCGTTTTGCAGGACTTTTTAATTACTTTGTAAAAGAATAAATTTAATTAGAAATTTTTATTCAATTTTTACTAAATTGATACTTAAAACTCGGATGGAAAATGCAAACAACAATTGTATTTCCCTTGAAAATATTTCAAGGAATTACAATAAATACCAGTAATATTAAAATAGTCAATTATTTCTTTGTAGTTCACACACACACACACACACACACACACACACACACACACACACACACACACACACACACACACACACACACACACACACACACACACACACACACACACACACACAGTCACAAACTCACGCAGGTTTATAACTCACATGTACCTGTAGATACATACATTCGTTCTATTTCATGTCTACAGGAAATGGGCATCCAGAAGAGATTATCACCAAAGTATCAGAGTGTCAGCGTGTGAGAGAAAGTTATTTACAATGGATCTGTGGGAACAATTACGAGAATAAAATACTCCGGCGTCACGCTACGGTGCAAACTCTAAGCAATTACTGTGTAACACTGACTCGTTTGAACTTTTGGTGTCGATTGTCAAAGCGACTTTTATCAGACGTAACCGAAGTTTTCAGATCTATTGGTGTAGTTGCATTCTTGACATGTTTCTCCACATGGCTTTAAAAAATCCCATACCGACAGAATAATATCGATGACAAGACTTCATTGAAGGCGATGAGCTGCAATCGATGACTGTGGTTCTTATAGCAACGCCGCGGCCACGTGGTCTGCACGAGAGATCGTCACGTTACTAAGGAGACAAGCTGATTGGTGAACAGAGACAGTATCGGGAGGGTTTTCAGTTCCGTAATTAAGGACAAAATTGTAAGAACACTTTATTATATCAAATAATGTAATCCTAGTGTAATTTTATTCGAATTAAAGTGCGACTGTTAACCTTTTGGCTGAGGCAGTAATTCACAGGTTTGTACACTTATGTAAGTGTCATAGACGTTAGCACATGTTGTCTCACTGCCTAGCGAATTCTTCCTCAGTCAATCTACAGTAATTTCTCCTTTAAGCAATTTCTCTTCTTTTGGCTAAGTCATATCTTCCTTAATAGAATTGCATAAGCAAGAAGAGTGTTTTTCAAGAATAAGTCTCTTCTGGCGTCCAGAAACGTGTTCCTGAACACCAGGAAGAATTGTATAAACAGTTTCATTTTCGACATGCGCACATATAGCTCATAAACCAGGACTTTGAGGAAAGTGGGGAGGAGCTTCCTTCAATAGTATTAGTAATTGGGTGGAGGGGTATCGTCTATTCAAAGAGTATCGTCTATTCATACAAAATAAATGAACAGACTATAAAGGAATGGGGGAAGCACGGAATGCGATTGGCTGCCTGAATGTACAGTAACATAACGGCGGGGGCGAAGGCGGAGGTGTTGTGACTATTGTCAAAATCTAAAAAGTCATACTTTTAGCGAGTGTATGGAAACCAAGAAGACGAATACGTACATCAAGGTAGACGCATTTAGAAGAGAGGTAAGAGTTTCAAAAAGAGAATGGATGAGGAATGATGAAGTAAGAAAGGAGAAATGGTGTGGAAGAAGTATTGGCCATGAAGTAGAAGGCCGGCAATTCGTCTCGCACGGACATGTCCAAAGGGCGTTGGAAAATGTCATAAATCGAAGCTGTCACGTGGTAGTTGTGAAGATATAGCGAGGCCGTCCCAGATTAGACTAGCACTGTGGCATTATTATATAAGTAAGACAGGCCTCCGTGGAGGACAGAAGGAGGAAGAGATGAATGGCGACTAGGAATCGCACTGACAACGCTCGGCAGAGAGAGAGAGAGAGAGAGAGAGAGAGAGAGAGAGAGAGAGAGAGAGAGTGAGAGAGACAGACAGACAGAGAGACAGAGAGAGAGAGAAAGTGAGAGAGAATGAGAGAGATAGAAACAGAGACAGAGACAGAGTCACAGAGAGAGAGAGAGAGAGAGAGAGAGAGAGAGAGAGAGAGAGAGAGAGAGAGAGAGAGAGAGAGAGAGAGAGAGAGAGTGTGTGTGTGTGTGTGTGTGTGTGTGTGTGTGTGAAAGAGAGAAACACAGGCAGAGACAAAGACACAGTGACAGAGAGAGAGGTGGATAGACGAACAGACAGAGATGTTTTGTAGTTTTCGGTCGTCCCCATCACCAGAGAGTCACATATTTCGAAGATGTATTCCATTCATTTTATCTCCTTTATTTCCAGCTTAATGGCTAACCTCGCTCTCCAATAATGCTGGAAAAAGCTTCGCTAAAATTTTTAGAATCTCCTACATTGTACTGCGTCGACCTTCCTCTTTCTCACTGTCTCTGTCACACACACGCACACGCGCGTTATGTAATTGTATAATTACATGTCATACATAATTTTTATTTTATTTAAACTGTAATAAACAATAACGCATAAGACGGAAAATGTTAAACACCGAACTAATAATATTTCTAAGTGAAAATGTTTATGAAGCAAATATTTTACCTAAACGTTTTATTAATATATTATTAACGTTTGTTTAAACTGAATATTATAATGTACCTTGGTGAAGAACATTTATTGACTTTTGAATTGCTTTAGGGTAAAGACGTTTGCTGTAACAGACATATAAATACGTGCGTCCAAAGGCACAAAACACAGGTAAGAGACGACCAGACGTCAATAAGGACAGTCAAATTCGTAGAAGTATTCAAGGAAACGCGGTTAAACGAACATGACATTTACAGAAATAAACCACAACTATCCGTTTTTAAAGTCGTTATCTATAAATAACTACAATATAATAAAAACTAATGTATTCCTGTAGAGACTGAAATACATTTCTCATTTATCCTCATTAATTAAACTGGTTACAAGCTTGTTTCGAATGGGCGCTGAAATTTATTCAAGTTTACTAATGCATCATTTGTTATGTTCGCACTAATTTATACCAACACAAAACATTTGTAGTAACATTTGTTATTATGACTACGAAAAGGACACAATGAACATTCTTTTACACTTGAAAATCTGAAACTAATTACCAAAAAAACGGACTATAACTCTCCTAAAGAATACGTAGAAGAAAATGTAAAAATGTCTATGAATTTAAATCTACTAGAAGACCTTGATAACGCCACGGACCACCTAACCAATGTTATTTAAAAAGCGGTTTGCCAAACCAATTGACGAAGTACACACCGCAAAACGACATGCCCCTCCATATCAGAGAACTTCTGGGTACCAGGCCTATGTCAGGAAAATATGGAAAAAACCTCAACCCCGTAGACTAAAATACATACAACACGTTCACTCGACAGACTGAGTCTCCACTTGAAAACTCAAAATTTAACATTCTCTGTATACTTCAAGAGTCCTATCAAAAACAGTTATTTGATCTCAAAAGCCACCTAAATTTCAAGAGACCTATACTTCGTTTTACAAAGCTATACGGTAGCTATATAGCAAAAATAGTATATAATAATCTGCACTCTTCTTTAGGCGTCTGTCTCTAAGATTCTGCAATAGGACGCCTGGCACAAACAAGAACACTGAAATTGAATCGTCTTTACATGGTCCTTGTCCAGTACTACCACCTTGTAATTTCAACATCAGAAATCAAAACGAAAAGAGCTACAAATATATTATAAAGCACCTGGCGCCGATTTAATAAGTGGTAAAATGCTAAAAAACTACAAAAAGTTTTACTTACCAGCATAATATTTTCACAAGTAAAATCGCGGAGATTTTGACGTTCCCCAAAGCAGTCTGACCACATAATATTGTCAACATAAACCGTGCAATAAACGTGTTTCGCTTTACATCTAAACTGTACAAAAACTCTTATTGAGGAGGCTTCAAGAAGATGTGAACAGCGACGAAATTACACGGTCTCATAAACTCGGCTTTCACGCAAAACCTATAAAAAATTCAACAAGTCATTAGAATTGTTAACGTTATAATCAAGTTGTTAAAATTCATTCCGGGGCAGTTTGGCCGTGGTCCATTGTTTTCAATGCCGAAAAACAGACGTTTCAGCAGTGCCATCGACTGCCATCATCAGTGTAAAATTCGAAGTTTCGCTAACATAAGTTGATAGACGTTAGAGACCACAGTACTGTCTGTCTGAATCAGAAAGTGCCATCGAATGCCATCATCAACGGAAAATTCGAAGTTTCGCTAACGTAGGGTGTAGGCCTACCAGACGCCTACCACCTTACGTTATCAAAACTTCGAATTTTACACTGATGATGGCAGTCAGTGGTACTGCCAAAACGTCTGTTTTAGGTGAAAACAAAGAACCACGGCCAAACAGCTCGGGAATGAATTTTAACAACATTAACTCCGCCCGTGTAAGCATACAAAGTAAATTATAATCAAGTGTTTCGAAGTAAAACAACTGTGCACATCTGCCTTTCTTGACATTGAACAGGTATTCGGTAGTGTGTGGCACACAAGACGTCTGTGTGAAAATTGAAGCATAATTCTCTCACCCACTCCTGATAAACGTCTTATTAAATTCTAGCTGAACGACCCCTGCTTCTAAGTTATACTTAACCTTGCGCGACTTTGCAGTTACGAAATCCACTCAGAGTTTCCAGTATGGCGCCTTGCCTCCTTACAGCTACACAGAATCTATACAACCGACATGCCTCGAACAAACAACACGATTTCGCAACTTTTTCACAATGCGGCACCGAAGCCACAAACCTCGACCCACGTAACTGTGGAACGTCTTCAGCACCATTTAAATCTCCTGTAACCATGGTAATCTTTATCTCGAAAACAAAGATCAACTGGAAGAGGTCAGCGTGATCAAGTGATCTTCACGAAAATGTTTTGAGGATATCACCGGTGTTTAGATCGGCGCAAGGTGCTTTGTAACGTTTCCAACCTGATTTTTTTCGTTTTGAATTTAATAATGGAAACACATTGATCATTGTACAATCAGTTCTACTTGTAGTTGCCAGCAGTAAAATTAAATGCTTTCCGCTTCCAGTGAAAAATGAGCTCAATTATTTGGTCTTGAACTTAGCCCAAATAAAAACCTTACAAGAAAACCGCATATTAAATCCAAAATGTCGCAAATCAAACTTAAATTTCAAAGACTTTACTGGCTTCTTGAACAAAAATCTGAATTGTCTGTGCAGAAGACAATGTGTTAATACAAGAGGACCATACGAAACCGTCTTGTCGCGTAGTCCAGGCGTGCGTAGTTCTCATCCTGTCAATGCTAAGATTATCCAAAGGCATTAATTGGGTGCCTTGAGATATGCCAGTTATAATACTATTACGACTGTCTCAATGATCGTCGTATGTTACAGTGGAAAACAAATACAGTCACCACTGAAGTCACCAATCACCAGCTTTATTTAATTAATCACAAATACCAGTTTCTAATCAACAAGTTATTCAACCAGATTATACTCGTAAAGTAATTCAAATGAAATTTGTCCTCATGCAATAACAATGCCAACTAATAGAGTCCCGCACAATAATCAATTTTTACTAATAACCACTTGAGACGCACTCAGTAAATCGCCTGACGTAAAACTGGTTTCTGAGCGGCAGCTGTTGCCCATTTATAGCCTGCAGGGTTCCTTAAAACGCGTCCTTAACAAGCACTCGAAAACTCGAGAGGATACTTGAGCGCGGCCTTTGCAGAAACACACACCAACTGGTTAGTCGAGAAGCGTGTAAGACGACACTATCGACTGTGGGAGAATGTACCGTAATTGAATAACTATACTATACATGACGATATGCAAATCCGAACTGTTGACGAGGAAACGCGAGGCTAACGTGCAACTGCTTCGGCAAGCTGTGTTTACACAGAACTAGACGGTCACCAGTCTAAATGATCCACCCAAAGATACAAGATGGCTGAAGAAGCAGCGGACTTCAAGACTGACTATCTAACACATCAGATCTTTCTACACCGTTAAATATTGCCAGCTTAAGGAATGCCATCACATTTTACTGTACTTTTAACTGATTTACATACTGCTCCTTGAGGGGATATTTCAAATATTAAGTAAATAAAGAAATCAATTAATACACTGCAATAGAAGACTAAAGAAACATGTTATATGTCGGAAACATAAAAGTAAAATATAATTGGAATATGTTGAGTTCAGTGCATCCAGTTGCTCAAATTATAGTTACTTCATTACTAGAAGTAATTTGATGATAAAATCGAAGGACTGTGATAAAAGTTATCAAGTAGAATATCTGTATAGAATATGTTAAACATTAATTATGTAACTAAGAGAATAATTACATTAACAGAATAAATTGTATTTTTAAGTACATAACGTACTTTATTTCATTTTACTGTTATATCTACATGACTATAAATTTTAATTTTGTCGATGATATATTGTTTGACCTAAAGAAATACTGAAAAATAAAAGATGTTAAGAAGCATTCACATTCTATGTAAAAATGCTTGATGATAATAGGAATATGCACTTGATAACAAGCTGTAGCAGAGTATGAAATGTCGATTTGAAAGGAAAAAGTTTGTCACAATAGAAGCTGAAACAGAGTTCAGAGTTTGACGAGGTTTTAGTCTAGAAAGAAACACTAAATGGATTATAATGTTTATGTCCTTTTGTTTTTCCTGTGTTTTTCGTTTTCATAGTGGGAAACTCTTTTTAATAATTATACAACAAATTAAAGAATATTTTTGTAACTTTCCATTTTTTAAACGAGTAATGAAGCAATTTGTATATATTTTATAACGTCGCATACTCAACTTTTTATTAAAATAATAATTTTACTTAACATTTTATTTTTCTAACTAAAAATTGCATTTAAAAGATGTATACTATTAAAACGTATTTCTATTATAGAGTAAAATAAAATTAAACAATTTGTGCAAGCAGTTCAAGAAAGTGTTCATTATAAAGTCTTTGCGCCTGATACATTCTAGGTGGTTGTGCGAAGCGGGAACGAAGGCACAAAGTAGCTAAGCTGCAAAGATATTGTGGTGTTTTGTTATACTATATATGTGGCGAGGACTTTGGATCGGTATATGGAAGTGTAGTTATGGAGACGAAAAAACGGGGGGCTAAGGGAGTTTCTCAAGGACTAGTTGTGGTGACGGAAGTTAAGATTAGGAGAATCAGTTGGGCGGAGCACGTCTTCAAAAAAGAGGAAGGGTCACCTTTGACGGTAGCACATGGGGGGAGGACCAGCGAGATGAAGGCTGTCTAGGAGGTATAGAATTAGATGTAGAGACAGGTGCCAAGGTTCTGGCGACTTTTGAAGCTAGAATAAATGGGAAATGAGAAAGTTGAAGGTGCACAGTACTTGAGGAAGAGGTTTAGCTTAGCGAGGTCAAAACCGTCTGCGGTTTGTCTTGCCGGGAAGGTAAGTGTGGTGCCTTGTCTGCAAGAATGCGTTTTATTAGAGTCACATTATTTACGTCGTGGAATTCATGTACGCATTTATAGCATGCGATTCTACAATAGATTTGTACATGATTGGCTTTTTTTATCCATTCAAATGTTCAAAGTCTCGTTTTTCAATTCCTTTTTCGCTTAACCGACATGTAACATGTTTAGTCTATCAAAAGAAGCTCTGTAACAAACAATGGAGAAACTACAAATATACGAGTACAAAACACAAAGCAAATTAACACCTTGGCAGGATAAATCAATGGGTAATTGAGAAATTTTCAAAATTTGAAGCACTTTAAATACGCGCAAAACAAAATTATTCACTTTAAAGTAATCACAACAGAATTGTGAAAGGCAATTTCAACCGACAGGAGTATTCGACCAACCTTTGCCTAAACACAAATACTCTATCAGAAAAGTGATGACTTTGGCATAGGATGAGGATATAATAAAATATCTGAAACTTGTCTCAAGTAAGGTAAGGTAACATCTTGATGATAATTTTATGTATCATTAATTAATTAAATTGCCAAAGAAAGGAAGTGTAAAATGTGTGTGTGTGTGTGTGTGTGTGTGTGTGTGTGTGTGTGTGTGTGTGTGTGTGTGTGTGTGTGTGTGTGTGTGTGTGTGTGTGAATTTGTATGAGTAGAATGTTTTCAACACAACAAATATTTATTTTATTTTTAAATTTTATTTGTTAACAAAAAATTGAAAAAATTATAGGAATAAAACAAACTATTAAAATCAATAGACCTACCAAGTCTGAGGATTTTGAATAAATAGCATCTTGTAGGAAGCGAAAACAGGAATTCCAAAGACATCAATAGTCTATACACTAAAAGGCAAAAGGATTTTGGGAGCCTTATGAAATGGTTCCTTGCGTTGAACATGGGAAAGGTGTGGGTCACACGTATGGGGGAGCTAATATTGACAGAGAAGGTAAAGATATCTGACATGTAGGTAATATGTAGGTAAAGATATCTGATCTGTTATTTATTTTAAAATTCTTAAATTTTTAAATGTATTTAACTTCACGTTTCTAAGAGTGTCAAGTGAATACTGGAATTCAGTTGGATTGATCTATGTTTGATCACCTTACACTTAGCAAACAAGTTAATAAAAATTTTCCAGAAGAATGGGCATGACAGGCGACAGTCCATGAACGTGTTAAAAACAAGTAATGCGCGAAATATAAGATCACAGTTGCAATAATTAAGAAAAATGTACGTAATGTACAAGAAAGAAACAGGATTCCAAACGTGACAATAGAAATTTCCTAAACGAAAATAAAAAGGTACAATAAATAGATACAACGTGTTTCAAAGATGGAGGACACGAAGATTCGAAAAATATTTAAAACGACGTTGAAACGCTCGTCATGACGACTACAGAACGGAAACAGACCTGATCACTAATCCTGAATTGCAGAAGAATAATAAGATCATTACATAAAGGCGAAAGACCAAAACCATGACCTTTGAAGGTCAATATCCAGTGAGGACTAAGATAGTTATTAACAACAACACTTTAGAACAAGTGAGCCGTTTCAAATATCACGGCTGTATACAGTAAGCTATGAATCTGAATACGATATAAGAGAGAAGATAAATAAATTTAGGAATATTTGTGGTACGATTCATAGAAATCTTAGAAATTAACAAGACACAGTACAAGGATTAAATTTTAAGACAATTCCAATACCCAATTTGACATATGCGAGGTGGCATGGGATAAATAAGGAATGCGGCAAGATTCAGAGTGCTGAAATGCAGTTCCTTCGAAATACTTTAAATTACACATTGCAAGATAGAATATGAGTAGAATAGGAATGAGGATATAAGAGAAGATCTGGAAGTAAATGACATAAATGAAATTATTTCAATTTACAGAAAACAATGGTGGGATCATTTGCAAAGGATACCAGAGGATCGATCGCCGAAAGCGGCACTGAACTGTAAAGCCATTGGGTAGAAGAGACGTGGGTCGTCCGAGGATGAGATGGATGCCGGAACAGGTTTATGTAACCTAATCCTTGAAGAGAAGAAGAAGAAGAAGAACAACAAGATACGCTCTAAAAGTACGAAAATAAAAAGGAACAATAAGTAGACGCAACGTGTTTCAAAAATAGAGGACACGAAGATTCCTAAAATATTTAAACCGACGTTGAAACGGGATCAGACCCGATCACTAATCCTGAATACCAGAAGAATAATAAGATAATTTTATGAAACACGGTATACTTCGAACGTTGTAATTACTTCTAAAAAAGGAAAATTCCCTTCCTTAATAAGTCATTAAGGACGCTGCTAAGATAAGTAGATCAAATCAAAGGAATATTTGAAGCCAACGACCTTCATGTAGAGATTTACTAAAAAATGTGCTAGCAAGTGTATTGATCGAGCATGCACGTGATACTTCAATATCAACGATATGTTTCATATTTAATATCTCTTTCATACAGCGTTTTGTGTTGCACATACATCTTATCCGCTGACAGCATATATGTACATAAATCAGGATTTCCGCCCGAACGACCGAGTATTCCTCAGTGAATCGTTTCGTAAACACAACACAGCCTACGCTTGTTTCACAAATAACGTATTACGTACAAACACGTGTGGACAGACATAAACACAACACACAAATATGTTTGCACACGAACGCGCAAATACGCACGAGCGCACACGCTGCACGCACATCCTTTAATATATAAATATATGAAAATAACATATGTGATATATTGTGATATATATTATCTAATGATAATATAAAATAAATCACGATATTTACTGATGACTCTTTGGCCACTTGGTGAAACGTATTAATATAAATTTTTTTTAAATATATAAACACTTGGTACGTTTCACAGTTCTTATTTAACTCTGACAGTGTTTCAGCTTATTAAGCTATTGTCAAACAGATCAGTGAACAACTAAACGAGACAAAGAAGTACGCCTAAGGGTGGTGAACATGTGTTTACGGCGTGTATCCGGTCATGTGTGGAGTGTGTATGGTGGAGGGGGTGAGGGGTGAGGAAGGTAGTGGACAGGTCAAGTGTCTGTACAAAACTAAGTATAATTGGAAGGCAAAATATAAAAATTAACTAAAATTTTTTATCAACTTTTTTAAATCTACTTTACTTAGGCCTATTACGGAAACATAACTCGTAAACTAAGCAAACTACAAGCTTAAAAATATCTTACAACACATATTTATAATATTGTTTTTAATAAAATAAAACCTAAAACCAAATTCAAGATTTATAGTAAAAATGAAATTTACAAAATTGAATGTCCAGATTGCAATAAATTTTACGTAGGCCAGACGAAGAAAAAAACTGTCCGAGAGATTCATTCAACATCACAATGCGTTTTTAAAACCTAATTTTTACAAGTCTAATTTAGCCACACACTGTTTAAATAAAAAAACATAAATTTCCAGACATTCAAAATGTCAAATCAATTAAAAACGTACAAAGAGGTAACAAAATAAATATCTGGGAAAATCTTAATAATTTGTACAAACACAATAATAATAATCTACTAAATAAAGAACAAATTCGAACCCGGGAACTGTACGAAAAGAAAAACCTCTCCAGAAGTGCAAAAGTCCGCCATTATAGCACTGTGATCAGGGCGGTGATCAAGTATGGAGTGGAAACAATGTGCTTTCAAAATTTGGAACTTCTTAAAATTGAACAAAGAATTCTTGGAAAAATTTATGGCCCTAAAGAAAACCGAAGATGGGTACAGGCATAGACCCAAAGAAGGGATCTGAAAGAAAGGCAAAACAACGGCTTTCGAAAGGGAAAGACTGAGATTCCTTGGACATATGGTTCGGGTGGATCGGTCCAGATTAAATAATCAAATTTTCAACTATATTTGGGAACTTTCCAGTCTGAACGAACACACCAAAGAGCTCAAGGAGGAAATGATGAAACTGGATATCTCCTTGAACGACTGTGTGGTTAGAAATACATACAGAAACAAAATTCAAAATCTTGAGGTTCTCTTCGGTAAGAAGAAAACGAGAAAGGGGTGGACAGTGGAAAGATAGGAAGCGCATAGTGTGCGAATGAGGGCCTCCTGGCGGGAGGAGAAAAGGAAATGAGTTTCGCGTGGTCCACGGCTGGCCTGTTCGTGTAAAAAAAAAAAACAGAACAAATTCAAACAAAAACAAAACAAGACAATTTATTTTAAATAGTACATTTATTGAATAATGAAATAGTACAGTAAATATTTATTGCTGACTATGTAAACATACGACAATCGAAAATGTGAATCGAAGTAAAATCGATTATCCGTTAACTATACTTTAACCCAAACATTCAATTACAATTCAAAAAACCTCTGAAGACACGGAGTAAGTAATTTCTGTGAAACTTGCGTCAGTTGCAAATAAACCTACTTGCAGTTGTAATTATTCGAAGCTATTACGTATGTGTGTGTGTGTGTGATAAAGCTCAATCATTAATTACTGCTGCAAATGTATTTTAATTTTTCTCAGTATATATATATATATATATATATATATATATATATATAAACCTGACGCACGCTTCACAGAATAAATCAGTATCATGAGAGGTTAATTACACTTGCAATTAAAATAAATTTGCAGATGCAATCTATTATTGAATAATAACATAATAATAATAACAATATTATTACTGGTACTTCCTGGGAGTTTGGAATCCTCCGGTTTTAAGTAAGGTGACAGGATCGTTGTAATAAAATAACAAGTTGTGTTATAATGATGCTAAAATTATTATATCGTGTTGAATATTTTTGCGTATTACGTTTCAATTTCTGTAAAGTATTGTAATTTTTATGGTGTTGGACGGGGAATATTTTGTTATAAATCACTTGCTTGATTGTAACACTGTAGGCTATGCTCAGTGTATAAATGTGGTTGGATCAAGACTATGTGCTCATTCCCAGTCAAACTACGGATGATGCCTCATTGTAGTGTGGGCGAAACGTCTGGTTTATGAAATAATAAAACGGCTATTGTTAAACCGAAAAAATGTTTTGTTTTTCGTATGAGCCACTGTGGACTACGTTTGGTTCAACTGGTTCTCCCTTCTACTCCTCTCTCTTCCTCCTCTACCACATCTCCTTCATTCTTGATCAATGTCTCTCCCTTCTTCCGTCACTCCAGATGGCACCTGTCTTCTTCTTGGGGTTTTCATGGAAACCTTGGGCATTTTTTTTATTTCTTTTTGAGTGACAAGCATTCTTCAACGTCTTGTTGAATAATCTGGAGTTCTATGTCTTTTTCTGTTTCTTTGAACCACGTATTGGACACTGTGAGCTTTTTGAATTAGTTTCGAAACACATGTGTAGCTCATTATTACACGTGTGGCGTCTTCTGTACTGTTCTCCATCTTTTATTGACCCCAAGATTTTCCTTAATATTTTCCTTTCTGTAACTTCCAGTTCTTCCATCATCATTTTCTTGTCCAGAGTCAGACACTCAGCTGAATAAAGTGCTTCCGGGCGAATTACTGTTGAATAATGCCTAAGATTGGCATTAATGGATATTGATTTCTTGCTATACGTAGCACTTTCATCTTATTAACTGGTGCTTTAATGGCTTCTTTCTCTAAGACATTGTGTTCAATAACTTCTCCAAGATACTTCAATTTGTAAGTTCTATAGATTTGCCCGTATCGAGTTTTCATTTTCCTGGATATTGACTTCCAGTTTGTCATGAACTTGGTTTTTTTTTTAAAGAAATTTGTAAACCCACTCTTTCGGCTTGTTCTATAAGCAATGCCACATGTCTAATGGCTGTTTTACTGAATCTGACAGGATTGCTAGATCGTCTGTAACGCTAGACAATCTATTGACAGGTTTCCCCTGCTCTTGTTTTATAGGGTAAGTCAAAAATAAAGGCAAATTTTTAAAAAGGAACTTTTTATTGCGAAAACAAGATGACAAGTAACATCATTTCTCTACATAATCTCCCTCAACTTCTATGCACTTGGTCCATCTCTTGACAAGCTTCGTAATTCCGTCCTGGAAGAAGATTTGTGGCATCGTGCACAGCCACTCGCGCATCGCCTCCACAACCTCGTCATCCGACGAAAACTTGGATTCACGCAGGTGCTCCTTCATCGGACCAAAAAGGTGAAAATCACTTGGAGCTAGGTCAGGACTGTACGGCGCATGCTCCAGCAGCTCCAAACCAAGATCCTGAATGCACTGGATCGTTTTCCCCGCAGTATGAGGACGGGCATTGTCCTGAAGCAAAAGCACAAAAGCATTTTGAAAGTTTTCCTCGCCTCTTTGTTTTGATTTTGGGTTTCAGATCTCGCAGTAGCTCACACAGTAGCTGTCACTATTCACTGTTTGACCTTTAGGAGTGTAATGAATTAGAAGTGGACCTTTTATATCCCAAAACACTGTCATCATCAACTTTCCTGCAGAAACTTGTCTTTTGAACTTTTTTGCTGTAGGCGAGGATGGATGTTTCCACACCATACTCTGCCGCTTACTCTGTGGTTCGAAGTGATGGACCCACGTCTCATCAACGGGTACTATGCGACTGAGAAACTCTTCTCCTTCCTCTTCTAAACGCCTTAAATGTGATTTCGAAATTTCCAAACGTTTCTGTTTGTGCTGGTCTGTCAGTCGACGTGGTACCCAACGAGCACACACTTTGCGATAATTTAGTGTTTCGTGGATGATTGCAACTGCTGAACCGTGGCTAATGTTCAACGCATGCGCAATATCATCAATTTTGACACGACGATCATCATGAATCATTCGCTCAACTGTCTCGATGTTCTTGTCCGTCTTCGAAGTGGATGGCCTACCTGAACGCTCTTCATCGCAGGTAGATACACGACCATTTTTAAAGCGATTTATCCACTCATAAATTTTGCGTTCACTAAGACAGCTCTCACCGTACTGCTGCTCCATTCTGCGAATAATCTCCGCAGGTTTAGTCCCTTCAGAGTGCAGAAAACGTACCACTCCCCTCATTTCTTCCTTGGTGCACACGGACAACGGGGCACTCATAATAAAATGCCCTGAAATCACTACGAATGGAGCTGAGCACTGAAACAACACAGCTAAAGAACAAAAAAACTTTGAGGTTATGATATGTCATTGTTCAGTCAGTGCTGCCATCCTTTGCAGCAGGGAAAATAAAATTTGCCTTTACTTTTTGACTTACCCTGTATAATTATTTTTTGATGTTTCCGTATGTCGTCATGTTTTTTCCACGTATGCTGTGTATGTCTTTTGCGAAGGTACTATTTTCTTTTAACTCATGGGCTCGTTTATAACAATTCGGAGCGGCGTTGAGTGTATACAAAATGGCTCCCTCCAACCAATCGAAATTCCACCAACGGAGCAACCACGAACACGCAAAGGCGCTCCTTACTTATTAACCGCATACTGGCTATCGTCAACAAACCATCCATCAGAACCAGAAACAGAAGCAATCTATTTCTTAGGCTATCACGGCCGGCGCCATAGTTATTATCCGGGCTGTAAGGCCGTGTTCTAATACAATTCTCATGTTGATCCATGTTATAATCAGACGTTTTGAGCTCACCCCTGGAGGCCAACTTCAGTGAAAGGTTTCTGAAACGACTGACAAGAAGTGCATCAGTAAACCACAGTACCGTGACAAAGGCTCAGTACTCGCCATTACAGCCCGGATAATAATTTGAATAATTAGAAACAGAAATAGGTAAACAACTAAGTGCAACACCAATCTTACAACCAACTTTTCACAGATTCCCTAATAAAATAATTCCCCATAACTACACACCAAATCGCAGACCCTCTTAAGTGAGTCCCCCGCCAATCTCTTTACGGCCCTACCCTCCTACTGCATCAGTTTTCTACCTTGTTGAACGCTCATACCAATCGCTTCCATACCCAATTCGGCTGCCCACATTACATTCACACACAACAACACATGAAATTCACAAACTACTACTTGGTGCCTCCACTTTCTCAGCGAACGGCCCGCATTGACGTGCGTCTCCTGAAAACCAAATTCCAAACCGGCTGGAGGGGGCCAGTCGCCTAAACAGCACGTGACTTTCCCCCACTTGGACAAGCCTCTAAAAAGTCAATACAAAAATTAATGTTACAGAATACAGAAATTAACATTACAGAATAGGCGAAATATTGATAGTTGAAAAAAGTCCATTAAAAGAAATGAGAGTTGTTGTTGTTGATCATGAAAAATACGAAAGCTTACGAACGAAATTGTACAGTATCACTTGGTACGCGTATAGCGCGTATTATCAAGCAGACTGTGCTGTTTAGCATGTTGCTTAAAACAAAAGTTACGATGAAAATGGAATTTGTCGTGAAAGATTAACAGAGCGAAGTGATAGGACGTGCGCGGTGAGGAATGTGTATGCAAATCCGTCCAATACTTAAGTGTATGAGAGTGCGTGAGAGATTGTTTGGTCGCGTGCGCGCTTGTGTGTGAGCGTGTACACACGTGTGCTCACGTTTGCAAGCGCGGTAAATAGAAACCCAATCGCCGATTTAAATATTCTGCAAACCTCAAACCTTTCTGCGACATTTGCGTTACCTACTGAGCCTGTATTCTATAATCGCACGGCTAAAACAAGTTGGTATGATTTTAGAATAATTTATAGCAACCTTAAAAAATTAGTATGGAGAACCATACATGACTTCCATGTTGTAAGATTTATGTTTAAAATAATTTACTTGAATTCGGTTCGATAATTTCTAAAACTAGCCATCAGAGAGGTCAAAATATTTTCCAGGAAGAGCAAACAATTTTCCAGAGGAGAAAAATATTTAAGTATTTTTCATACATACACACATGCACATATTACTTTGTAATTCTTATATCATAATAGAAATAAGTACACAAATTGTGTTAATTTATTAAAACATTTATTGATTCAAAATATGCATAAAATTAATGGCTTGTAAAAGTTAGTGTTTGATCTCAATTAAGTAGTGCTCAAGTTTCCAAAGTTTTAATATTATGATGTACGTAATCAAACCACCAGAGCATGTTTTAATGTGTATGAGGGTACACCATGGACAAACATTTTTAACATTCCATATGGAGTGTTGCTTAGAGTAAAGCTGCGAATCTACAGTGTACGTTTTACAGAATAAAAACGCGGAAAAGAAGGAGCGCTCCGAAGTCTTTCATGTGCCCTGAGCATCTTGCAGAGGGTTCATTCCCTAAAGACAAAAAGTCTGTCTATGAACCGTTCCTCTGTAAACAAGTGCAGTTATACTGGCTAGCAATCCACAGGAAGCAAATCTCTGTCCACGCTGGTCACCTTTCCGGCTTGCACGCATTGTGTTGGTGTGGGTTTCGGCACTTTCCATTTAAAAAGCGTGTAAACGTAAGAAAATAATTATGAGTTAGGTCAGAAATAACGCGAATTGTGTGTGTGTGCGCGTGTCCTGCATGCCTTTTTATTGCGATAATCACAATAATAAAACTTTGGAAACCTAAACATTACATAATTGAGTTATGCTTGCTGCCAGGAACTATACATTTTCATTCATACATAATGTAAGTTAAAATAAACAAATTATAATTTTTTTGTCTGGCAACAAAATTATTTTATTTTTAACAATTACTATTAAATGAATTTTAAAGTACTTTACTCTTTTTAAAAGATAAACGTTGCAGTTTACCCTTTCCCCTTAACCGATCTTCACCAAAATCAATAGGCCTTGAGTCTTCCACATATCAGACAGTATGCAAAAAAATTATTCTGTTTGAATTTGCGGCAGTTATCATTTACCATAGAAAACATTCTACATACAGCCACACAGACGCACAGACACTTTTCGAAAAATGACTTTTCTTCACGTTTTGAGGGTAGTACAATCAGAATCAGCCATTATCTCCAACACGATTTTTTTCGCCATCACCATACTTCCGTTTCCTTATGGAACATGGAAGTAAAAATAGTATAATTTTTATACGCATAGGCAAAGACATTATAATTAATTATTTACAGCACATTTTAACCTTTCTTGAATCTGGCTCGTGTAATGACCAGCAATGCTTCGTTTACTCTTCGCAGTTAAGACACAATTCCGCTTTCTGCTGTGTTCAGGAAAACTGCAGTATAATTATAAACCTAAAACTACGGTATACGAGTGTTCATTCAGTACATTCGTTCATTCAGCTCTTAAGCGACCTACACACGATCGTTTCAGTGTGTCACATTATTGTGTTCATTTTTATGCGCCACATCGCACTGAAGTGATGCGTTACCTACACACGGTCACATCGGTATACCGTCAGTCTACCGCCACGTCATTTTCCGTTGGAAGTCACTCGACGTGTAGTCCCAATTGTGTGTTGTGCCCGAAGTTAGTTTTTGTAGTTTATCGTTGTCAGTGGACTAGGAATTGCTACTGTGGGGGTGCTGTAAGCCAATACACTTTTAGAAAGAAAGAAGAATAAACAATAACTGTGGGTTAAAGACTGCCTTTCAAAATGAACAAAACATTCACACACAAATGTTTTAAGGGAAATAAAGATACATCCTACAGGCTGGCACAATTATTTAAGGTTAGATGAAGAAGCCTAGCCTGATCCCGTACGGGATCAGCTCCACAAAAAGCCATTACCTTGATATGCAATATCCACACTTAAGAACAAGGGTAATGGCTTTTCGGGGAACTGATCCCGTACGGTAAAAAATTGTTGTAGATTGTACTGCCCTGGAAAAGGTCAGTAATTTTGAATACGTTGTGAATAAGTTGCATAAGTTCAACCTTATGTGCGGGACCATCAGGCGAATTCAGATACATGCCTAAAATTCTACAAGGTTTTTTTATTTGCCTTTCCCACACTTATTTATGGGTCTGAGAATTGGACTTTAACTAAAGGCCAGGCCAGTCGTATTTAAGCGGCTGAAATGCGATTTCTCAGGCACGAAGCAGGGTATACACTCTATGATCATAGAAGAAACACAGATATACGGCAGACACTTAATATTATGAGTATATTTGACAGGATTACCCAGTATCGACTGAATTGGTGGGAACATCTTTGCCGAACGAATGACTGCCGCATCCCCAAACAACTATGGAACTATAAGCCGAGGGGACGGAGAGGTGTGGGACGTTCGAGAAAGCGCTGGAGTGAACAGCTCTAGACTCTTTGACTGTTTGAGACCGGAACAAACTATCCTTGGTTTACTCCTTGAAGAAGATGATGATGAAGAAATCTGTTTAAAATTGCTCTCACTAGTTTTAAGGTGTGAAGGATTGAACTGAGCTGACTCTTACCACTCTAACTTCTACCTGATCTCATGCTGAAGTGACACACCTCTTGATGCGATTTCATCATGCCGTCAGTTCACACCTTTGGTGTGAGGCTACATCATTTTGCCCCTACACATGATCATTGTCACATTCGGTGACACTTTGATGTGACAGACCGAAATGATGGTGTGTAGGGCGCTTTATGGGATGGTATTGTATTTAGATCTCAGTAATGATTGCATGAAACAACCGGTTTCACATTTTCTTCCCGCGTATATTTGAGACTAGTCATGAGGTCACTGGTTCCAAGGCGGCTGTTTCAGGGAGAGTCCCACACTCAGTCCGTCCCTCCGAGTAAAGTCCCCTCTCCTACAGAGGTTATTCACAAACAATTAAGTCAAATACTTTGTAGGTTCAGGGATTAAATAGTTCTTATATTCCATGAACATCCATCTATCCCAGGCGGACATATGTCCTTTGTTTGATCGGGCTATATTGCTGACCCTTTCGTTTCTCTTGAATGACACCGTATTGCAACCAATGACTTCAAGCTCTCTTTTTTTCCACAGTGTCACCCCTATCGTCTCTTCTTTTCTTCTTCTTCTACATTTTCTTTACATCCATTCAGAACATCTATTCCAAAGTTCTATTTCATCGTTCTTAAATATTTTATGAAACAATATTTTTAAAATAATACAAAAAGCAATAATAATATTTGTATTGCTGTTACCATAATAAACAGAGAACTATTTAGAGAGAACTATAAAATTTTTTATCCGATTCACCTGCTATTACCAGTACTAGTATTAATAATAGTAACAGTACGAAATAATAAAAGTTATACTTTGAAATAGGCATGAGTTTGTTCGAATAATGATATCCGTACGTCTTACGGATATGCATCTCGTGTTCATTAGCAAATCTACAATTTGGTCTTGGGGGTTGGGAGTGGCTTAATGGAAAAGAACTAAAACAATAAAGACTAATTAATACTTTTTTCATTAATTGGAAACTGGAAATACCAATAACTGATACAAAGCCACGAAAACCTATCTCAGAAAGAGAAGGGTGAGGGCGAATCTTCTGCCTCCAAAAACAGGGGACTTTCGACTAAGGTATGGTAATCCTGACAGAAGAGTCTCTGGTCCTCCTGGTAGAAGGTTGTGCAACAGGCCAGTAACCTTTCATGTAAAACTTTGTAACACTTACTTGTAGTATCCAAAGCAGCTTCGGAATAAGGTCTGGATGGAAACTGTGGCAGGAGGATATTGCAATACCCACATTGGCATATGCGAGTAAGGTGTGGGTTATGACAAAAAAGGAATGAGGCAAGATTCGGAGTGTTGAAATGCAGTTTCTTCAAAATACATTAAATTATACATTGCAAAATAGAATATGGAATGAGGATATCAAAGCAGAACTCAAAGTAAAGGACATAAGTAAAATTATTTTCATTTACAAAAGACAATGGTGGGAATCATCTGCAAAGTATGCAGAGGATCTGTTGCCGAAAGCGGCACTGAAGCCAGTGGTGGAAAAGACGTGGGTCGTCCGATAATGAGATGGTTGCCGGAACAGGTTTATGTAACCCAATCCTTGAAGAAAAAAGAAGATTAAGACTAATTAATATAACAGTCTTTAGAGTGGCTGAAAAACGTGTAATTACATTCTGAAATCAATCTCATTAAAGTAATAACGCAATCAAAATAAGCGCTAGTGAACATTGTTTATAAGATAATTATTGACTTAATTGATTTTCCTATATTTCATATTTCAAAACGTACACGCTAATGCTGTGTAATAACCTTGTAGACCTATATTTGAAAAAAGGCTACTACTGTATTAGCGTAGGCCTACTGTATTAGATTAACAAAATTTCTCGTTACGTCTCCCTACCGTAAATACGCCCCTGCTCGGGTTTACTTATACTATATCAGGAAAGTTAGACAGTATGCAAGAAATCTATGAACTAATAAACATGACTTCATAAGACGGTCATAAATTTGTATTATTTATTCGTATGGTTACGTGCCAGGCTACTAGATCGTTTACTTAGGTTATTAAAATAATTTTATGATAGTAATAGTATTAAAATAGTTATTAAGATTATTATTAATAATCTAAGACCATGCCCAAATAGTCTGCCACATAACCATACGAATAATATTGTTACGACTGTCTCACTGATCGTCGTCTGGTACAGTCTGAGACAAACTACAGACACCAATGAAGTCACTAATTATTATTATTATTATTATTATTCCGGCTGTACAATGTTTACACATTTTGCGAAACCAAAGATTACAGAAGTGATTGAATTTTCATCTTCCACTGCTGCTTGTTTATCCAAAGATCTTCTTCAATTTTTCGTTTATTCAATATTGTCTGAATTTCTTATATCCAGGTGATAAGTAGTCTTCCTCTTTTCCTTCTTCCTGGTGAGGACCATTCCATAAATCTCCTTGGCAATCTTTTCTGTGCCATTTTTTTAGTGTGCTCATACCATTGCAATTTTTTGTTTGGATAAAATCAACAATTAAATACTTCACATTCATTCTGTCCTTAACGACTTCATTTCCAATTTTCTCACGTCTACATGCTCTTGCCAATCGTCTCCAGAAGTCCATCACCGTCATTAATTTTATTCTTGTGTGTTTATTAGTAAACCAAACTTTTGAGCCGTAAGTCATGATACTTTTAACAATGGTTTTAAATATTTTGGTTTTAGTTTCTGCTGTTTAAGTCACTAATTACCAGCTTTAATTATCGCAAACAAAAATTTGTAATCAAAAAGGATCTCTCGTACAATAAATTCAAGTTAAGTTCGTCCACACGAAATTATAATGTCGAGTAATAGAGATCCGCACTAATCATAGCACAATAATAAATTTCCACAATACTTCCACAACCACTCGATTCGCACTAAAGAAATCACTCGCTGTAAACTGACTATGTCCGCTACTGTGACTTATATAGGAGCGCAGGTGTTCCAGAGTAACTTTCCATCCTTACATGCGTGCCAGCATAATGCGTAATTATGAGTCCGCTCTTAAACTATCTGGAAGGTACTTGTGTGCTACGTGAGTGGACGGCCTTGATACAGACGAGGCACGCTGGGCTAGTCGAGAAGCACGTAGAACGACACTCTCGCCTTTTCGAGAGAGTTTCATAATTTCGTAACAATATTGCCGCCAGTAGTGAAAGACTGAGAACTTTATTATAAATTTTTATTCGTTACCATTTAAAAAAATTGTGGAATTACTATAAGGTTTTAGCTGAAATATAAGACGCAAACGAAGTGACGCGATGTTAACAAATACGCAGTTATTTCCGTCGAGAATATCATAAAATTCCTGTACACAGCAAATCTATATAATACAGTAAGGATGAATACACTGTGTAATGATAGAGTGTTACAAACAATGATAACGTCGTTTAGAGAAATTTTGACTGTAAAAAAGACGCGGAAGTTGACCTTCCAACATGAGTGTCGTATGCCAAAAGAAATGGAAACTTAATAGTACTTCAAGGCGTCCTCAGCGCCAGACTTTGTTTTAAATAAATTTTTTTTATATGAAATTCATGAAAATTTTTTATCATATTCATTTACTGAATTCAGCTGAATTTACGAAACACGATAGGGTTGTTTAAGATTTTCATATCAAAACTACGGAAAACCTAAACTTTGTTTTACATTGTTACTTCAGTGTAAATACTTTTTCTGTTATTTCGACAATATTTAAAAGCATTTTATGCACTACAAGAATGTACCACCGGGGGTGTACTCTGTACAAACACTATATGAGATTATCTGACGACGTATCCTGTATCCCTTAACTTGCTTAACATATCTTAGAACGTCTCCACCTTCCACATGGTCCAGTTCTTCCTCAGTAGCCACCTTTACCATCCCTCAGCCACCTCAGCAACCTTCTTCATCCACTTTTACCATTTCAGCGATAACGATCGTTAATAACACCATTACTAATCGATGACTGACGAAAAACTGGAACCAGAAACGTTTAGATGAAGAACGTCTAACATTGGACCATACCGGCAGAAGCCGGAAACAAGACAAAATAAATATTCCTTGACAGTTTACAAAAACTGCTAAAGTTGACACTGAATATTAATATAAATATTAAACAAGTCATAATAATTTTAACTGGGGCTTAGAATAGATGAGTGGGGGCTTGGCTACTGGACTGGCTACTAACCTAGAGGTTCCCGGTTATGAGAGAATATGCGAATTTGCGATTAATTTAAGAGTTAATATTGAATTTGCGATTGCCAGCACTCCGATCACAATAGCCTAGAGATATGACTGTCTGGAATCTGACTCCCTGGTGCGATAATTGGCAGCTGAAAAGTAAGCTGATCACACTTCCTTCTTTATATGTCGAACGGCTCACATAAACTATTCTCCTAAGGTTCAAAAATATGTAGCTAGTACAAAAAGGGCCATTCTTCTTCTTCTTCTCCTTCTTCTTCTTCTTCTTCTTCTTCTTCTTCTTCTTCTTCTTCTTCTTCTTCTTCTTCTTCTTCTTCTTCTAAAATTATTATTATTATTATTGTTACTTGCACTCAACATGTAGTCCGGCTGTCTTTGTCGTTGCCGGAGTGATGCCGATTGACTTTCTCGCCAAAGAACGTAACATCGTCTTTCAGAGGAAGAAGGAGGTAGGTGGTAAAGCTGCGCTCCGAGAGGCCTGAAGCCAGATGATGGAGACCTGGCAGAGAGCTTGGGAGCAAGAAGAGTGAGGTTGCTGGACAAGAAGGCTGATCAAGCAGGTGCAGCCGTTGGGGTAGAGGAAGCCCACCCAGATTCTGACTGGACACGGGTATTACCTGAAGAAAATTTGAAAGACGGAGTCACCAAAATGCCTGTACTGCCCGGGACCTACAGACGATGGCAGCCATACATTCTTCGTCTGCGACAGAGAAGACGTATGGGAGCAACATAGAAGATCTTTACTCGTAGTACTGTAGTAACCTGGAAACAGTTCCAGTTTAGTGTCTTAGAAGAAGAAAGGATGTGGCTTTTTAGTGGATGGGGTATAGTGCTGAAACCCACTGACCGCGGAAGTGTGGACCGTTCCGGACATTTGTAGAGAAAATGTTTCAACCTACACTCGTTACAGAAAAAAACTCAACAGGCAGTAGCGTATTTCTACTATAAAAATAATAGTCAATGTAGAGTGATTGATTTTAGTTTCTGAAGTAGATTATATTAGCCTAATATCACTGCAACATTAAAAATAGTACAGGAACATGATATAAACATTGCATGTTGCTACTGATGATCTGGAATCGTAAAAAGACGGGCCGTTATAAAGAGTAAAGCACTCGTGGAAATTTGAAGTAGACGACAGAACAAATGAAAAGTAACAATTGTGAAAAAGGGGACAATGATGAAACACTTGCACAAAAGGAGGACGTCTGTGAGATTACAATCGCCGACAGCAAACGACTGCTTACTCTGACGGTTTGCCTAATGTGCCGTTATGGACAAACTAACGCGTTTGCTTGACAATGCACACCTCCCGATCGGAGCGCCCGTGTAAACTGTTGTTATAGCATATCACTGCAGTCAATATGAATACTAAATATTACTAGTCACGATGTCAATTGGACTCTGCTATGCAGTAACCACCAGTATTACACTTCCATGCAGCGAAACTATTTGAAAGAATCTTTCAATATCCGTAGAGAGTTAGCGTAGAAATGACAGTAGTATACTGAAATAGTTAAAGAGCAGACAGATTAATGTTACAACTACTACTACTTCACGGCGCTACAACTCATGAACACCTCTGGCCTCCAGAACGACGTACCTCCACTCCTTTCTATCTTGTGCGACTCTTCGCCACCTTCTGACCCCCAATCTTCTCAAGTTTTCTTCTACATCACCCACCCATGTCCTTCTTGGCTTCCCTGTTGCTCTTCTTCCCCCTGGTCCTTCAATGAATATTTTTTTTACTGCCCTTTCCTCTGTCGCTTTTGTACGTGTCATGTCCACCTAATTCTGTCTTTTTTCATTACTATGACGATGTCCGGTTCCTTATATAGATCGTACAATTCGGTATTTGTCCGCATACGTCAAATTCCAGTATCTAGTACGCCTCCATTATCCTCCTCAGAATCTTTCTTTCCCATCTTCTGATCAAATCGTCTTGGGTTCAGGCTTCTGAAGCATGCAATACTACTGGCCGCAACCAGACAAATTAATATTGCTCCGCCAATTACGAGACGATTTCGAAAAGTCGGCAGATGCAGTTACGTAATAAACGTTCTACGACGCTTCTCGACTAGCCCAGCGTGCGGTGTCTGTGTTAAGCAAGTCTACTCACGTAGTAAATTTTGCTGGCACGCCGCCAAAGAATGGAAAATTATTGTGGAACATCTGCGGGACCTATATAAGCAACAGCGGCCGGCTTAGGAGTTAATCTGGCGAGAGGGGTTAGAGGCTCGTCTACATCTGGCGAGATTGTATAGTGGGGATGATGTGATTGTGGAAAGCGGTTGGCGTAATCCTTGAAAATGTTCTTCGTTATGTTCCATCTATTACGTCCACCACTCATTTTGTTTTTGTTCTGGACAAGGCACCTGAGTGACTTGTCTTACTCAAAATCTTGTATGGGTGACGCTTACTCGATCAAGACTGGCGCTCGGTCGAATGTATGCGCTCGGCATACAGTGTATCGGTCGAATGCTCGTCAAGTGTAAACTAGGCTTTAGTCTTTTCTGCCTACGGTGTCAACCCGCAACGAATAATTAAAGTATATTGTTTATAGAATTTTATATTGTAACGAGAACCGTATCGAACCACCTAGAACAGCCGAGAGCGTCGTCCACTGGAGACGAGAGAGCCCTCTGGAGAACACTTGAATTACGCATTAAGTGGCGACCACATTGAGGATGGAAAATTTCTAGGAGTACCCCACCCATAAAAAGCCATAGCAGCCGGCTTGTCATTTCAGTGGTGTTGAGAAATTTCTTTTTAGCGCGGATCGAGTGTTTGTAGCGAAGTGTTGTTGTGTCATAATTGGTGCGGAATCCTTTATAGTTGACATCATTATTGCGTGTGGACAAATTTTACTTAAATTGTTGCGACTATCTTGTTGATTACAAATTATTAATTATGATACTTGAAGCTGGTTATTAGTTACTTCTTTGGTGTCTTGTATTTTCTTTCCCAATGTATCATACGACGATCACTTGCACCTCGTAACAATATTTTCCCTCATAGGAGTTTTCTAATGTAGACGGACATTTTCACGGTTCAACTGGGTTAGCGTTGGTTTTCCATTAATACTTCCTTTGTGTGTTGCTACTAACAAACAAACGGCAAGCAAGCAAGTGTGTGAGTGTAACAACAGTGTGTTTGTATACACGTTTACGAGTATAACAGTAAAATGCATAAACTTTGCTAAATTTTCTCCTGTTTTCCAGAGTATGTGCGCAACTTCTACAAAGAATAACCAGAATTATACCGACCCTTTTGACATCGGTTGAAAATACAGTCATACTTTAAACTATCTAAGTATAACTCCCTTGAACAATCTTTTTAACATAATATACAGACTATAACGCAAAAAGGAAAACAATTGCATGATGATTTAATTTAAGTTTACTTTACGTTTTAAAGTAAGCAAAATATGTTTGGTCGCAGTTTTAGTTTTTACACTACTGCAAAACCACTTTATTGTTGAACTAACCTTGACTCTCTAGACAGGAGGGAATTTGTATCGTATCGTAAACTTCGACCGCTGCTCGTAAAGTTTTCTGAACCTTTAACCTCTATAAAACTGTAAGGAAATTTATTCCGACTTTGCGACCATACACTGACACTAAATAAAAACCAAATAAAATTGATAAAAAGAAAGAACTCGTAAAAAATGTGCTTTTGTAAAGCGGACGACGGTAAATACAAAGACGATTTTAAACGGTAAACGTTTCTTTGGTGTAGCCTTATTTTCTTGTGATAGATAATTTACTAAAAGCTAAATTTAATAACTTACTAATTTTTGTGTGTTTTATTGTCGAGAAATTGTTTAATCACACTACAGCAAAAACAAAGCTTATAGTAAGACTGTAGCAAATAGAAAGCCAAAAGTTACCATAGAGGACTTGGAAATGACAAGTGACATAAAAAGCAAGAAAGGAATTCGAAAAAGCGCCAAGAACACTAGTGTTAAACAGCAGGAATTAGGAAACAGAGACTTAAAAAAGTCAGAAAAGCTTTACAAGCTAGCTTATGTCAGGATATAGCTTAGGCTATACAAACCTTCAAACCTTGACTAAAGGAATAAGAGAAATAATGTTTACTAATGTTTTATAAAAGCAGATTGCTTTAACGAGAAATCCGTTTATATGAGTAGTCTTAACGACAAACGTCTTAATAATCCTTTCCTTAGAAGATAATCTGGCATTGTATTCGTTATTTGAGACATTATATAAACAACGGATAATTTGTGCTTCAGATTCAAGCTAATTAGCAGATGACATTTTTTAAGGAAAATGTAAACAGTTTTTAACAAAGTGAACGTTATTTAAACAAAGCTTTGTTTTGTAACTAAAAAGTTGTATCATTTGTATTTAGACTGTAAGGAAAATGTTAATTTTACAATTGTATTTATAAACACGTAAGAATTAGTTAATACATTTATAAAATTTCTTTAGCTGGCGTATTTTCGATTGTTTTTACAGTAGGACCCTGCTAATCGAGGCAAAGATAAACTGGGCTCGATGTCCGGACTAATAAAAGTTTTGATTACAAAACAATTTATCGAAAATGAAAAGTATGTTTGAAAAAGTCTATCCGAACAAGTCATATTAGGGAAATAACATTTAACGAAATAAAAATATAAAATAATCGTTACAAAATAAATTGTACGTTTTTTGAGTATATTTCTGTTTTTTTAATTTAATATTCTTTGATATCACTAACTTTAAGCTTTGATACGACGTTATTGTCCTCTTTTCTTTTACTTCATTTTCTTCAAAATATTCTTCTCATTTTTAACATCTCGATAATTTTTTTAATTAGGCCTAAATTTCTAAGAGGGACGCAAGGTTGTTCTCTCTTGGATCGGGGAAGGAACTAGGATATTAGACGCGATTTAAACATTGTATCATTTCACCAGAAGATGGAAACAGATACAATCCAGAAGATCCAGAAGATGGATCCAGAACATCCAGAAGATGGATGGGCAGATGGTGGATGGATGGATGGATGGAAGGAGATGGTGTGAACACTTGAATATAACACTTGCCTGAGATCCGCCTACCTGTGACTGCCTTGGGTTGTCACCTTACTGGTAAGAGAGATGTCGGTAGACTGAGGAGGAGATAGGTTCCGGAACTGGTATAAGGCCTAGTCCTTAGAGTGGTGATGATGACGATCATGAATATAATTTTCTTCTTCGCAAACTATCACAAACCGAATCGTCACGAGTAAGGTGGCGCGATACTTATATACAACAACGAATACTCAAAGTTAATAGAAATTTGCTTGAATTGGAATCTCGTGGTCTTGATTTTAAATTGCCTATTTTTGAAGATATTTTAGGAAATTATTTTAACTCTATTTAACTCCAATTTAAATGTGTTATATCAACAATGTTTTTAAGCAAATTGTAGGGTCAGGACATTAGGACTCTTGAAATTAAAAATTAAAGGACTGTACCTAGGCATAGAGAAGAATGGCGAAATCTTCTGAAGAAGGTCAGAGCATACAAAGGGCTGTCGAACCAATGATGATGATGATGATGAATGTAAAATATTTTAAATTTGTTCTAGGAAATAAATCATTAAGTTTCTTTCTACGACAGCGTTCCATTATTACTGTATTAGTTGTGGCCAGCCATCCGACGAGCTAATGTTAATGTTTGTTGCGTTGCAGCAGCAGTCCGTAACTTTTATGAGATAAGTGTCTGTAATGTTCAAGTTGGAATACTTTGCACGTCCCAAAACTTTGCAATAAGAAACAGTTTAAGGGGAGTTTAGGAGATACTACCTATTTTAGCCGAACTAATAATGCAGTGTATATAGATGGAATCCAAAACACGTCAGATTTAACGTTAGTAAACACAATTAAGTTAATGAATTTTATTTTGTTCAACAATAAACTGTACAGGCTGCTCTCAATGCGTATCAGTAATATACTCTGTCTTAGTTGTATGTGTATGCTCTCTCTCTCTCTCACTCTCTCTCTCTCTCTTATTAACTCTATAATGAATATTTTTTTGTTTTAAGATGTAAGTTGAACTATGGTCCTAAAAACTGATTGTTTATTCTCTCTGAAGACAAGAAATAAAAATGTGGTAAGAGCGAAAGAGGGTGGGAGGGGGAGCTCTTAAGAACTAAGTAGACAGACTGTTGCTAGTTACAGTTTACAGACAAAGGCAGTTGTAGAGCTTTGGTAAGAAACGTGTGGGTAGATTAGAGAGAGAGAGAGAGAGAGAGAGAGAGAGAGAGAGAGAGAGAGAGAGAGAGAGAGAGAGAGAGACGTTATAAATTGACAGATAGTTGTTCATCAGGATCCAGCAGTGTTTCTACGTTAACAACATCCGAACATGTTTTTTGTGTACAAAGCAAGCACGTCTCAGCTAAGCACTGAAGCGACAGGCGACTAAAGTAAATAAAGAAACCAAGTTACGTATTTGGCGTTCTTAAAGTGTACACGTATTTAGAGTTTAAATCATTTCGTCCACTTTATTAGCTTGATAAACAAGACGCTAATAAATGTTAACAAATGTTATTTCTTTTTTTTAATGATACTCTTACGACAGTCTCACTGATCGTCGTACGGTACAGTGAAAAAACAAAATACAGATACCAATGAAGTCACTAATAATCAGCTTTAGTTAATCACAAATAACAGTTCATAATCAACTCGTACAATAATTTAATTTAAATTTGTCCACACGCAATAATAATGTCAACTATAAAGGATTCCGCACTAATTATAACACAACAGTTTGCTACAATACTTCTACAAATACTCGATCTGCTCTAAGGAAATCGCTCACTGTCAACTGATCCACAAAGCCAGCCTCTGTCCTGTATATGCGTAGCGCACGTGTTCTAGAGTCTTTCCATCCTCAGCTGCACGCCACTTAATGTGTAATTCAAGTGTTCTCTAGAGGACTCTGGAACGTACTTATCTGAGACAGTAACTTGCTCGGCTTGTGAAGAGACGGGTGGAAGACGTTGTAGGCTAATCGATAGGGATCTCGTTACCATATATTTTGCCTATCTTATAGTTTCAAAATGTTCGAGAAGGTGATGGAAGGCCGAACGTGACCCTTATGTTTTTAAAAATTTTCTCTACCGAAGAAGACTTTCGGTGGGTGGCCGAAAGGTCTAGAAAACGACGTATCAAAGAAATCGACGATGGTCTAATAGCCCGTCCCGGTCGTCATTAACTCTTTTATTCAAGACATGAATTTATATAACAAAACTATACAGTGTAGTTATAGAAAGATAAATGAAAGAAAAATATTTGATTAGATGGAAAAGACCTAATGATAATAGCTACACTGTATTGGAAGCAATCTGCATTGGTTAGAGTAGACAAAGAGAAAACTGAAGAGATACAGATTCTGCGTGGACTAAGACAAGGATCCCCGCTTTTATTCAACATCTACTAGAAAGGTATTTTTAGAGAAGCTTTAGATGAATGTGATGTGGGAATCTATCTCAACGGTGAAATAATAAATTACATAAGTTATGCGGATGATACCTTCATATTCGCAGATAGCTTAGATGGGTTGCAACAACTAATGAATAGAATGACAGAAAGCAGCCGTAGATATGGTCTAGACATCAATGTTAATAAAACGAAGCTAGTGATTGTATCTAAAAACAATAATAGCTACACTGTATTGAAACCAATCTGGAGTGGTTAGTGTAGAAAAAGAGAAAACTGAAGAGATACAGATTCTGCGTGGAGTAAGACAAGGATGTATACTACCTCCGCTTTTATTCAGCATCTACTCGGAGGGTATTTTTAGAGAAGCTTTAGATGAATGTGATGTGGGAATCTATCTGAACGGTGAAAGAATAAATAACATATACGTTATGCGGGCGATACCGTCATATTCACAGATAGCTTAGAGAGGTGTTAACTGTCAACGGCTAATGAATAGAGTGACAGAAAGCAGCCGTTGATATGGTCTGGACAAAACAAAGCTAATGATTGTATCTAAGAATACGTTCACAAACTGCACCCTTAATATAAAACAAAGGCCAGTTGAACGTGTAAGCAAATTTACATATCTTGGTACTACAGTCCATGAACAATGGGACCACTCTCAAGAAATAAAGACCAGAATTGCTAAGGAAAGAGGAGTGTGCACTAGAATGAGCAGTTTATTCAAAAGTCGCAATTTAACTATAAACACAAATTTGAGACTTTCTCGGTCCTCTTCTACGGTGTAGAATCTTGGACTTTCACTGAAGCCACAACTAAAAAATTGGAATCTTTCGAAATGTGGCTTTACCGTAGAATACTGACCGTTTCATGGATAGCACATGTAACTAATGTTGAAGTTCTTAGAAAGATGAAGAAAGAAAGGGAAGTTATTAACAGAGTAAAGATAAGAAAGCTTCAGTATCTGGGACATCTCATGAGAAATGAAGAGAGATTTTACTTACTCCAGTCCATACTACACGGAAAATTACTTGGAAACAGAGGAGTTGGGCGACCGGGAATCTCATGGCTGAGAAATTTAAGGACCCGGTTTGCCATGGATACAACTGACTTATTCCATGCAGCAGTACAGAAAGTTAAAATAGTCTGTATGATATCCAACATCCGAAACGGATAGGAACTGTCAGAAGAAGAAGAAGAAGAAGAAGAAGAAGAAGAAGAAGAAGAAGAAGAAGAAGAAGAAGAAGAAGAAGAAGAAGAAGAAGAAGAAATATGCTGCGTTCAACTGTTGGAGTTCTCCAACTCGGAGAGCTTACTTGTATTTAATTACATCTTACATAACATTAATAATTGTAGTGTAAAATAATCATTTTAATTTATAATGAGAATGTCTTAGTCGAATAATTTGGAAGCGGAAACGGTTGGTAAGGAAGGCTCTTCTCGTTTGGGATGGGAATCCTCCAGTATTCAGAAAGAACAGTAGGGCGCATGCGCTAACAAATGGCGACACTTTCCCTATGCTTTCAACTCCTAGAAATTCCATTAAATGTCTCATTCCTATTTAGACACTTGTCAAAATGTGCCACACCAACTTTTTCAAACCCATTTTATACAAATTGTACGTCGCTCTGTTTGGAGACTTTCTAAGCAAAGTAGTGGATGTATCCGATTCGTTGTCCGATCGTTTTTTTTGCAATCACAACAATGCATGAATAATGAAATGTTATATTTATTCTTGAAATTTACTCTTCTATTTATTCTATTGTTGCAATAATTTATTTGTTAATTAATTGCGTAGTTTCATACCATAATGTCCAAAACAACTTGAATGTCATTATCATCGTCATCATCAAACTCAAGGATTAGGCTCAATTCTGAACCTGTTCCGTGACTCACTTCGCTCTCGGCCGTCCTACTCGGTCTTCCCCACCGCTCTGAATTCTATTGCTAACACTGGAATTCTTCCCAAATGTTCACACCACCTTCGTTTGTTGCTGCTTCGCTACCCAACAATGGGTCGACTCCCAGTTCCATCCTTTTATCCACATTTTTCTTTCTATCGAAAATGGTACAGCCCATAGTAGTACTCCTCATAAATTTCATCTACGCTGCCTGAATCTTTGCTTGTCCCTTTCTGTCATAACTCTGGCTTCATCTCCATACATCAGAACTGGTACCGCTACAGTGTTAAAAAACCTTATCCTTGTTTTTGTTCAGGTATTAGTTTGTTTTGTGTTTTATGATTGTATATTTGTAAATTTTCCCAAATGTTCATTATGGTGCCTTTGTGTGGTATATGTTTTATTAGTGTCACATTGGTTATGTCTGGGAATTCATATCCTGTGTTTACTGCATGTGTGGCTAAATTGGATTTATATATTTCTGGTTTTTTGTATGCATTTAGGTGTTCAAAATGACGTTTTTTCAGCTGTTTGCAATCTTGGCATTCAATTTTGTATATACCGTTAGTTGTTGTATTATCTTTGTTGTGTGGGCTATTTAGTTTTTGTAAATTATTTTTATTAGTTTTGTATGCTATTTTTATATCTGTTTTTTTAAATAGTTTTGTCATTTTATTATTTATGCATGTGAATGTGGCCCATTTTTTGTTGTTGTTATTATTTATGTGTTGTTCATTTTGATTAATTCTTAATTGTTCAGTTTTTATTTTATATTTTGTTTACAGTATTTTTATTGTATCCATTTTCATAACCAATTTGGTATACTATATTTCTTTCTTTGTCAGTTTCTTGTTTGTTTAGGGGAATTTTGTACATTCTGTTAAATAGAGAATAGAATGGTGCTATTTTATGTTGTGGTGGGTGGTCAGAATGGTTAGGTATAGTGATGTTGGTTTTCTATATATTGCATATTGTATGTGGTTGTTGTTTTTTGTGATGGTTATGTCTGAATAGTTGATTTTGTTATGTATTTCTTTTTCTTCTGTGAATTGTATTTTAGGATGTATGTTATTGATTTGTTTCAGTATGTTACTAATAATATTAGTAATAGCAAAATTTATCAACAGCAAGAAGGTTTAGCAATGGGATCACCATTATCAAGCATAATAGCAGAAATATTCCTACAACACATAGACACCAAAATACAAAATATTATAAAATCATATGATCCAAATGGCATATGGATAAGATATGTAGATGATGGGCTATATGTATCAAATAACAAAAACACAAATGCAGAGAACATACTGAAACCAATCAATAACATACATCCTAAAATACAAATCACAGAAGAAAAAGAAAAACATAACAAAATTAAATATTTAGATCAACCATCACAAGAAACAACATCCACATACAATATGCAATATATAGAAAACCAACTTCTACCAACATCATTATGCCTAACCATTCTGACCACCCACCACAACATAAAATGGCAGCATTCTATTCTCTATTTAACAGAATGTACAAAATTCGCCTAAACAAACAAGAAACTGACAAAGAAAGAAATATAATATACCAAATTGGTTATGAAAATGGATACAATAAAAATACTGTAAACAAAATAGAAAATAAAATCAAATATAAAATAAAAACTGAACAATTAAGAATTAATCAAAATGAACAACCAGAAATATATAAATCCAATTTAGCCACACATGCAATAAACACAGGACATGAATTCCCAGACATAACCAATGTGACACTAATAAAACCTATACCACACAAAGGCACCATAATGAACATTTGGGAAAATTTACAAATATACAACCGTAAAACACAAAACAAACTAATACCTGAACAAATACAAATCAATACAAAACATGACACAATATTCAGAGCACTCAACATTGAAAATACACAAAAAACTAATACATACACCACAATCACACACAATAAAACCAATTTTAAGTACCAGAAGCCAACAGGAAGCCACAATAATAATAGTCAACCAACACATATGTACTTCACCAGACACAAAAACCGGAAGGCTGAGGATGGGTACAAGATGGTACCCGAAACATGTTCCTAATAAGGAAAAAAATATCTTGAGGTAAATTCATTATAAATATTAAATGTAATATATATATATATTGCAACGATACGTTTAGCATAATTCTCCGTATCAACCCCTGACTGTGGTATGAGAACATACGAAAGCACGTATGAGTCGTGTGAAAGATATAAATAATGAAAATAATGTAATAATTAAGCGTTATGTATAAGACATAAATAAAAGAAACATACGTATTAATTAATTTTAAATAAGGAAATAATTGTAAGTGAACACGCATATGGAATTGCCAAGCCTTGTTGGTTTTAAACGCAGCGAAGGAAGACGAAACACGCCTCGACCGGCAGCTGTGACGTCATTGCTGCAGACAAACCTTTGGTATCAGTTTGTGTGTGTGTGTGTGTGTGTGTGGTGTGTGTGTGTGTTAGTGTTAGTGTGTAAATGAAGAACAAGTTGAATTATGTATACGATTATGGAAAATTTTACACAGTTTTTTAGGTGCTGAACGAAAACCAGAAGTCACACGAATCAGAGACATATGTAGAAACACAGCTGGCGCCCGGCGCTACAATTCGATACTAAGAGGACTATGATCGTGGGAACCGTTTAGCTACCGTGTGATATTTTGCCGTAACTTCCATAGTTTACACACCTTAATGTTCATAATTTGCATAGGTTAAGTTTATTAACGTACCTAACAATTTGTCAAATAATATTTATAAAAAAGTGTGCGCTTCATAGGAAAACGCGTAGGTGATAATTAGTTAATAAACGGACGCGCTGACTTGTTCAACTCTGTCCGAACAGTTTTCAACAGGAGTTGAACGCCGGCAGGAGTATAAAACCCCAGCGAGCGACACACTCTTTCTCAGATCATCAACAGACAGTACGTGAAGTCCACGCATCTCACCACCGCAAATTTTACAAAGTTTAAGTAATGTTTCAAATCGTATTACGTAAACTAAAGTGCGATGGAACCGGCAGTACGTCGGTGAAAGTAATTAGTGATACATACGAGTGATGTAAAAGACGATAATACCGTAAACTACGAGGAGTCGAAACGTCGTCGATGAACTTCAAGAAGTCCACGTAGAACTTTGAGACATCCACGAGGGAAAATACGAGGAGACGGGAGGAAACAGAGCAATATACTAGAGGACGCAGGGACAGCCACACGCAGCTACAGCCAGCCGTACATCATCACGACCAGAGGTCCATGTCTGAACTCAGCATCCATTAGACGGAGAGAGTAATTCCAAACGACGCAGAGACAGAGAAGGTGATACCGGAAGGGGATCCCAAAACTCGAGAGTCCAGGTGACGGTAACAACACAGTTAAATGTTTGCAGAAATATGCAGGTGAAGTCAGACATTTATTCAATCTTATAAATGACTCTGAGGTCTATCAAAAGAAGGCTCTAGATTCCATATCAAGTTTACATAAATTTTATTATTTTTATTTGCATAATGAATAATTAATAAAAGTTCAGAGAATAATAATTTATAACAAAGAACATAAAGCTTATTAATCTCATAAATAAATGGTAATTAGAGAAACATATTTTATTATATTTTTATATTATAATTAAATAATTAAAATCAAGTAACTGTAACGTAAAATCAAGTACGGAAGTTTACTTCAATTGTAGATTTTAATTAATTGAGACATTAGGAGTATAGTTAAATAAAGTAATATAATGGTCTCTATTAGAATTTTTATAAATGTTTAATTATTTATTTTTTTAATTAAGTGGTACTTAAGAAAAAAAACACTTGCTAAGTCAATATTAATATTCAATTTCGTACGTGTTCATCACGCATTGTAATAATATATGTGTTATATATTAGATGTCGGTGTAAATATTCCAGGTCATGTATGTCTTATGTTAATGTATAATGTGTCTTAGACTATAAGAGCTAAGAGTTTGGCACGTTATAATTATACGATATTCGTATAAGGGAATATAAGCGTTTCAATGTTAGTTAACCCACACACTAATTAATAACATGACAAGTTGCAGTTTCTAATTAATAAACAAATTAAATATAATTTTATTAACAAAGTCGTACTAATTTCAAAACCAGTACTAAATCCTCTGTACTCTTTACTTGTAACGATATTCACGTGCTCATCCACCCTCAATTAACTACCAAAGCCTGCGACCTAGCTGGGAAACATGAAGGTAAATACTGCAGAAAAGAGTATACCTTCGAGATGTGGGCAAATGCGCACAAATGAGTAATAGCATATGTGCAAAAGGGAGTTGTTAAGAGTATCGTAGCAATATATATATATATATATATATATATATATATAATGCGACAATACAAAAAGATACGGTACTGTGCATTGCAAAAATAAATAAATAATTAATACAAATAAATAAAGCTATGGAATAGACATGATTCTGGATTGTTTAAAAAAAATAGGGAACGCACAATTCATGGATGTACACGCATATCTGGCCCACCTGTCGCTAGTGTTGTGTACACGTGTATTTTGCTTGTGTGTGTGAAGCCTGTCCGTTCCTGAACAGTAACCATTCCGTTTCAAATATCGATAGATTTTATGTTTTATTTTAATTATAAAAAATGTATGTACGATATTGTAAAACGAAAGACACCAGAGGGTGTAGAAAATAAAGGTGAACAAAGGGTTAAAAGACCGTGTCAAAGTGACAGAAAGTGCAATTACTATAAGTTAAAAGTGAATAGCTCTTTTTGTAATCACAATAAAGAAGTGTAATTTACGTATAGTAAACATATAAAAATTAGCCATCGATTGAGCATCGAGTAGTGTGAAACAGACTTCGTAATTCTCGAAGATAGGCGAATTTAGTGAATTGAACCAGAGTGCGGGTTAAGACGCCTTCGACAAACTCTGACAAGATGAAAATTGTTCAGACCTGAGCTTTTGCACGACCTGGCTATAAATACCAGGTCGCGCTAACAAAGTTCCTTCTTCTATTTTCAACCGTTGCCGTAGGAGGCTATGTCAGTCGACGACGCTATTTTAAATCTACAGTGAGAGTCACGGGACGAACTGGAAGTCCAGCCAGAACAGCAGAGCACCTACGAAGAGGTTCGATGGACTCACGTACGATCCATGAGATGATACGAGACAACTAGTAAACAGCACTAGCAGTGGAATCCTGGAAGAGGACCAGAGGACCAGAAGAACGAGAAGGACACAGAGCGAGGACCCGAGGAGGACACACTGATAGTATCGCATCAAATGAGGTGATGAAAAACCATTTTCGTTAATTACAGACAATTGAAAGACTCTAATTAACATAGAAGGAAAAATATTCGAACAGTTAATCAATCATAAAGAAAAGTACATAAATGCAGAAGGAGATTGTAATGTAGAATAATAACTCATGTATAGGAATTAGTAGTTGAATCAAACATAAATGCTAAGAGAAATATTTGAGTTTAAATTAAAATAAATTAAAATATTGATAAAGTGTTTGTTTGATATGTTTTTAAATTAAAATAAGTGAGAGTAATTGATAAAGTCTTTGTTTGATAAAGTAAAATGCATATGCAATAGTAAAGAATGAAAGTCAAATAAGATTAAATAAATTAAAATAACAGCAAATTCAGGATTACAGAAAATATTATGAACTCGCAAAGATAACCACACAATGAGTAAGCCGAGAGCAAAATATTTAATTAATTAAGATTAGATGATAAGGTTTATGCATACCTTGTTATATATAATTTGTTAGCCATAAGTCATGTGCGAATGGTTCATACAAACGAATAATAATGAGTATTATTTTGTTGTTCGGAATGAAAGAATTTTGTTTAATAAAAAATAAATAATGAAAAATTTTTTAAAAATCTTATGTAACGCATCATCTTCTTATTACGATTACACCCATGAACTCAATTTGTATTGTTATAATATATATATATATATATATATATATATATATATATATATTGAAAAGCATCTTTTAAATTTTACAAAACTGTTAAATTTTACAAAGCGTTATTATGCCGTTATGCCGTGGTGCGAAAGTTATTAACAACAAACGTTTCGCCCCTACCATCACCGGAGCGTATGACACCTACCGTAGAATAATCTACCTCAGTACTGGAGTTAATTGGGGAATAACTCCCAAACCATCTCTGAAACTGATGATGGCTTCCGATGGTAGGTCCAACACGCTTGTTGTTAACAACTTTCGACCACGGCATAACAGGCCGACTATAGACGATGGGTGGAACGAAAAAATCAAGTTTGGATTTTTAATTTGTAATAGCGCGGAAAAGTTGCCTTTTGGTGTAGATAAGACAAAAAAAAAGATATGAAAAATATTGGAGCACGTCTTGAGGTGCCGCAAGGACGATAAATTTTCATAAAATTGCAATTTTCGCTACATTTTTAAGTTTTTTTAAGAAGTTGTCAAACATTTTTTTTTATTTCAAATACTGTCAAAAAATCAGTTTTTATATCAAAAAAGACATACAATTTTTTTTTAACTTTTTGGATTATGTCTTGAGGTGCCGCAAGAGCGGTAAAGTTTTATAAAAACACACTTTTTGTAACTTTTTCAAAGAATTTTACGTGTCTCGATTATGCAATAAAAAGTTTCAAATAGGCGTTTTAATATGAATAGAAAGATAAAAACAGTTAAAGATAAGCACTCAAATGCGTATTAAATTGCCATCTGTAGCTTCCATTTGTGACCGTACCGGAATATCAGATAGAGCTGCTGCGGCTATAGCTAGTGCTGCTTTACAGGACTTGGGTGTAATCACAGGGGAAGACAAAACCAAAGTAATAGACAGGATGAAAATTAGACGAGCAAGATCAAAAAATCGAAGAGATCTCATTAATGACAGTCTTTATGATCAGATAACCGAAAATAGAGGATTGTTTTTTGATGGAAGAAGAGACAAAACAATTGTTCAAGAAAAGAAAGGAATTAAGTTGTACAAAAACGTTATTTCAGAAGAGCACGTTTCACTAATAGAGGAACCAAATTCAAAGTTTTTAGGCCACGTAACACCTAAATCTGGCACTGGAAAAGACATAGCAGACAGTATACTGGAGTTTCTTGAAGGTAGAGAACACAACGAACAACTTTTGAACTTTACTGCTATTGGGTGTGATGGAACCGTTGTAAACACTGGACATAATAATGGTGTGATTTCTTTGATGGAAAATGAAATAGGAAGACCTTTACAATGGTTAGTTTGTTTATTCCATGGAAATGAGCTACCTTTGCGACATCTTTTTTGTCATTTAGATGGTAAAACGAAGGGACCCAATGAGTTTAAAGGCGAAATAGGCCAGCAGCTGGAAAACTGTGCTAATCTTCCTGTGGTTACTTTCTTGCCAATTGAAAATAACCTTCTTCTTTTGGAGAACATAAATGATTTAAGTACAGATCAGAAGTATTTATTGGATATGTGTATCGCTGTATCAAGTGGAAATTGCTCACTAGATTTATCTTTAAGAAACCCTGGAAAACTTGCTCACTCCAGGTGGCTTACATTAGCAAACCGTATACTTAGATTGTATGTGGCAACTGAAAATCCAACTGAAAACCTTAAGACTCTGGCTGAGTACATTGTGAAAGTGTTATGCACCTGTGTGGTTTAACATTAAGTTAAAACCTTCATGTACTTATGGTTCCAAACATCTGTTTAAGCTTATCTCATATTCACGCTATCTCTCTGATGATTTCAAGAACGTTCTAGACCCGGTTATTCAAAGAAATGGGTACTTTGCTGCTGCAGAAAATCTCCTTTTGTCCATGCTATGTGATGAGCGCAAAAATGTAAGAGAACTTCGTTTACGACGTGTTTTAAAAGCAAGAACAGAAAGTAGAGGCGGAGTCAGGAAGTTTAAAGTTCCAAAGATAAACTTTGACGCAAAGGATTACATCGACATGATCTCATGGGCTGAAAATGACGTAACTAAACCCCCCTTGGTAAAACATGTTTCCATTGACTCTCTCAAAGACTGTATACGGAAGAGATCTGAAGCTCAACCAAATAGTAAAGTGGACCCGCTTATCGACTTTCCCCGGCTTCCTTGTCACACGCAAGCAGTGGAAAGAGCTGTGAAACTGGTGACCGAATCGGCTCAAAATGTCCGTGGTTCAATCGCAAGAGAAGGATATATAAGAACAAAAATTGACTCACGTGAGAACATGCAAAAAATTTGATACAAATAAACAGTTTAATGTGCCAATGAACTAGAAACAAACATTTTGCAGCTGTAACATTTGTAATTATTAAGGGTTTTTTAAATCATAAAAAATGAACTTTCAATGTCTTTAAAAGTGTATTATGATATTTTTTTACGAGTGCTCTAATAAAAAAAATATATAATTGATTTGACGAGCTTTTATTTCAGCCTTATTTACTACTATTTGTAACAACCAAAATGTTCGCAAAAGTTTCAAAATTAGCAAAAATACAAACTTTTTGACATTAAAAAATATTTTTTTATTATTATTATATTTTGTAATTAATAATTTTTTCCAATTATAATGCTTATATATGTATTTACAACTATCTTTTGTAACATTATATGTACGAGAAAACCATAAAAAATAATTTATCAAAGTTTATAATTTTTCAATTTTTTTAATTTTTTTACAAATTTTAAGCTCTTTGCGGCACCTCAAGATGTTGTAGTATAGCAACCAAATTTTTTTTTCTTCCTTTTGAACCTAAAAGGCAACTTTTCCCCACTATTACAAAACTAAAAAAAAAATAAATAAAAAAAGGCCATTTTCGTTCCACTCTCGACAATTTGAACATTGTCGGCGCCAGCCGTCTACTAGAGCTTAAGATCTAGTATAGGGTGGAGGTTTAAACATTACCCATTGCTTGAATTCACCCATCTCCATTAGGCATAGACGATACTCGCCACAATCGTAAACCGCAGATTTGTTCAAAATTCTCTTTTTCTTGCTACTATACCGAAATTGTAACGGAAAAAATTAGGGGGACGGATAATGTGTATGAAGAATGAACTTAAGTCACCTGAAAAAACACAATTTAAAATTTTTGACGTTCTGAAGAAAAATTGTATGTACTTATCTAATGAAAATATTTTCAAATAATAAACACTTATGCAAGTAAATATTTTTGTATTTCCCTGACGCAGGTTTCCCAGAAATTATTCCGTATCTACAGATTTTATATGAATTAATTGTAATGGAATTGTTTTGCCTACGAATAATCGAATCGTGTGCAACGACCGCTACGTGAAATTTAAGACTATATTAATTAACCCAGAGGAAGGGAAAAGTGTGCTGGAGCCAAGCAGAGTGACAGGATTTGCAATCAACACTCTTTTAACAAGTAACAAAATTTATTTAGTTCCAGTTGGTGACACAATGTTCCAATCATGTCGTGTTTTACATACAGTGATTAATTTATATTTTTGTAAGAAAATAGACATAAGTTATATATACATTAATGTGCTGACCAGCATACCCCATGAGGGAGAACAACGCGAACATCCTTACAGTGAATACCAAACCAAACTAAGTTAACCGCACCCCTTAATGAAAACACGAATAATCCTTCACACTAATTATAATAAATAAGGTTAGTACAGATCAGACTCGAAATAGTTTATGGGAGGAAACCATGCTCTAGCAAAACCATTTAACTACTCTCTCATGGTGTATGTCCGACAAGTTACAGAGTAGTCAGTTACAATCTCTTAACAACTTGAGTTCTTGAGATTTTGATATATTTTCAGTTCTTAATACAGATATTTAATGTGAACACAAGGGTAGCCAGTCTATGGAATTGATGTAGATTGTAGATTGATAATTGAAACGTTCCCACCTGTGATTTTGTGGAGAAGAACTCAAGTGGTACCGTGATGAACAGTGTACTAGCAGAGTTGCAAATTGTCCCTGGACTACGGTGATTGTCTACTGGAACTCGTTCCGGGCATATCTGGGTACTACGGTGTCTTAGGTTTGCTCAGCATTCGTCGGTCTGACGGCTTCGGGGAGCATTCTGTGGCACTGCTCTGCGGGTAGTCACGGGTGTTAGTGTGACTATCGCTCTTTTCTCTTTCTCCTGGCTGGTGCAGGGACCCTATAAAATTCTTATTTTGGGATTAGCCGCCAGTTAATACGCCTACACGTAACACTCTCTCGCCTCGGAACACAACCACCGCAATCACTTTCACAATCTTTTATTAACACCTTATTCACTCTAATTAATTCAATATTGTTTATTTTAATTAAATTATAGTAATTAATTTCAATTAGCTTTATCAGAATAAATGTTAACGAGCGACAATTGTTTCCAGACAGGAAGTAACGTGTAGATTAAATTTTACAAGGCATAAGTTTTACAATAAAATAAGTTTTACATAAGTCTGGGCCACACACACGCTTACACAATCATAACACACATAATGAATAATTAAATAAACATAGAATAATATAATTAAGTCCACACAAACCTGATCGTTTAACGAGATTACAGCCCCATATTAAGAAGATCTACACACATCCGGGCCGTCAGACCAGTGGAACGTTCAGATCGAAGGCTAGCAGAGAAATGAGGACGAGATAGGCGTTTGTTGGTCGGACATCCTGCATAAAACAACCTGTCCCAATTTACAAAAAAATAAGCCTTCGGATAACCTAACCTAAGCGAACAACATGCAGCCCACAGCTGGGATAGCGACGGCTCACTCAATCGCGTCGCCGCTCCTTTGACAAATGGCATTAGCAGGCACTGCTGCCAGCTGCGTTGGTAACACTGAACAAATCTAACCGCGCCGGGAAATAAAACCCCGGCACAGTAGGCAGCTGTTTATTAAATATTTTAATGTTTTATTTTCATTATTTTAATAAACGAATAATTTTAAGTAACTCATCTTGTTTTATTTTTATTTTTTATTTTATTGGTAAAATATTATTGTACTTGTAAATATTAAGATTTCCCAGAAATTCGATTTATTATCTTTTTGTATGTTTTTAATTAATTTGACGATTTGAATGTCTGTAAATTGATTTTAAGCAATGTGTGGCTAAACTAGACTTGTAAACATTAGGTTTTAAAAACGCATTGCAATGCTGAAGGAATCTATCAAATAGTTTTTCGTCCGTCTGGCCTGCATAGAATTTATTGCAATCCGGACATTCTGTTTTGTAAACTTTGTTTTTATTGTAAACTTTGAATTTAGTTTTAGGTTTTATTTTATTAAAAACAATATTAGATTTGTTTCCGTAATAAGTAACGTTTATATATTTTATAATATCATTAATAGACGGAGTTATTTAGACATGTTTATAAGGTGTTCGTTTAGTTAGTTTATGTTTTTTAATTTCTCTATATATTTTATATTCTTACTTTATTTATTTGTAAATTTATGCATTTACTGTTGACACAAGTAATATTAAAGGATCTTTTTCAGACTGCAGTGAAGATGTAAACGCTGATTTGGTAGACATGTTATAAATTCGACAGTAGAGATCCTATATAAAAAACTGTACACAGTAGTTTCTGTAAACGTAGTTTCAGGTTGGAGAAGTTTTACTTCATTTAAAATAAACTTTACACTTCCACCTCAAGAGAGGCATTCACATTGTACACTTAATGCTCTCTATGACCTCGATAGTTAATGGTAACGTGAATACATTTATGAAATAAGTTGAATGGAGTAAATTGCGTCTTCTACGAACTGAAAAGACAATGCAAGTATCTCATTAGCACCTGACCGCAATCCAACGCTTTCTGTAATAAAAAGATACCATACATTTTACGAAAGCAATAAGACTCTTTGACTGATCTAACTTAAGACCCATTGCGTATTCAGTCTTATTGAGCTGTAATTAACACAAACTGTAATTTGTGTAAGAAACCGTAATACGTTTTACAGATAATGATTTATAATGAAATATTCGGGTAACGTATAATGATTGAAAACACAGATCTGTTTACTTACATACACAATAGAGCACGTTACTATATATATGTATATAAATTAGTCACACATTGCTTAAAATCAATTTCCAGCATTCAAATCGTCAAATTAATTAAAAACGTACAAAAAGATAATAAACCGAATATCTTGGAAATCTTAATATTTACAAGTACAATAATATTTTAATTGCATATAAAATGTAGCAGAAAGGAAAGCATATGATTGTATATGAACAATTAGAGATTTTAGGTTTAAAAATAATAAATTATTTGTTAAAAAACATTGTAAAAACCGTTAGTTTCAAGTACTTTTTAGGCTAGTAAAACAACTTAAGTGTAGTTGCATGGTGCGCAACTATGCTTACCCGCGTGTATAGTGCGGGTGTGCGAGGTTATCACGCACACATCTATAATGACATGTGGTTCATAAATAGAACGTATGTTGTGGGTACCTTACGCTCGTGCGATTGGCATCGTAACAACTCAACAACAATTCTCCTGATGATGACAATAAATATTGTCGAAACGTTGACACAAATAGTGTAAAATTTGTCTTATACTTATTGACCTATCCTCGCTAAAGCTTCCACCGTTAAAATTGGTTGACCGACGGACACTACTAAATTAAGGTTTTTATTTATAATAATACTAATATATTAATAATAATAAGTGTTATTATTTGTAAGTCTCGGTAATACACTTTACTTTTACTAATGTGTTCACCTTCGGCTTTGGTTAGTACCATACAAAGTGTACCCAGTCTGTTGACAGCAGCCGCAACATGAATATTGATTCAAACAGTTTATTCCCTGGTGAACTGTTCGAAGAGAGGCAAATATTGTAACACATTGTTTTTGTTACAGTTCAGATATAGAAATACGAATCAGATTACATCGCGTTCCTGCCAGTTTTTATTATTGTCAAGTCAAGTTTTTATTTACACGTTGCTCGCGTGTCGCCGGTGCTCAAAATGATTTATTTCACTGGTTATAAACAACGGCAAAATAACAAGTATTTGTTTAATTTTCATAATTTACGTGGTTATTGCACCTATACATACCTACGTGGTTGACACTTAACTTATACACAGATATCAGTTACTCCTTGTAGCCCTATATAACGATGTGTTATGACAAAGGAAACAATATTGTTGCGCACAAAATGTTAAACGTTATTAGAGATTTTCAAGATTTGTCTTTACAGTTTATAACAGCAGTTAACTACAGTTATTGTTTAACTCTACAGTATATAACTGCAGTAAAATAAAACAAAATATACAAAGCTAGCGTTGGCTTTTTTCAACCACTGTGATTACACCGGAACTAGCCACCAGGTAGCAGAGTGCATATAAGTATAGCACTTACAAATACGTGGAAAGCAGTTCTTTATACTTTAACAAATATATTACTAAATTAAATTCCGTAGGTAAAAAGGTCCTGCAGTTTTCAGACGATCAAGTGATATGTGCACATGAAAAAGAAGACCTGGAATATATGACACGCAAACTGAAGGAAGAGTATGAAAAATGGGGATTACAGATGAACACAAAAAAAACGCAGTATCTCTGTATCTGAAATTTAATCTTAGAGAACAAAAAATTTATAAAAAATATAAGAGCTAGAAATATTTAGGAATAAACTTTAATGAAGAAGGAATAAGTGATGGTGAAATGAAACCAAGAATAAACAAATCAAAACAAATAATTAGATCATTGAATGGGATTCTATGGAGCACAGAATTTGGAGAAGAAAGGAAGAAAAGAATGTACGATGGTATGATAAGAATCACGTTATATATAAATCCGAAACATGGACAATAAAAGAACAGGTAAAAATAAATTTAGAAGCTACAGAAATGAATGTTTAAAGACAAGCTGTTAGAACTTCAAGGCTAGAGCAAATACGAAATGAAACGTTAAAAATTAGATGGATATCTAGAGAGCACAGAAAGAAAGGAAGACCAGAGGAAACATAGATAGAAGGCATAAGAAGATCAATAGATGACTAAACTATGAAAATCGCAACGGCAGACAACAATGGAGGTTAGGCATCGGACAACGTCGTAGGACGTTTTGACCCCAAATTAAAAAGGAAAGGTAAAAGGCAGAAAGCAGATGTTTCTAGTTTTATTAATTATTTAAAATTAAAAAGTGCTTATTCGAAATAGTTTACTGTTACTACCCATGCTTTGATGAACTAAGAATTTGCACAAACCGTACGTTCTTTGATTGCAGAAGAAATGCAAATGTACGGCAGCACCTGACTGTTATGAGTATACTCGATAGGATTGCAGAAGTAATGCAAATGTACGGCAGCATCTGACTGTTATGAGTATACTCGATAGGATTGCAGAAGTAATGCAAATGTACGGCAGCACCTGACTGTTATGAGTATACTCGATAGGATTGCAGAAGTAATGCAAATGTACGGCAGCATCTGACTGTTATGAGTATACTCGATAGGATTTCTCAATATCGGCTACATTGGTTGGAATATCGTTATCGGGTTGATAGCTGCAACATCACCAAACACCTACTGAATTATAAGCCGAAAGGGCGGGGAGATGTGGGACGTCTGAAAAACTGTTGTACTGAGCATCTCAGTTGTTTTTTTTTACCTTGGCGGTGTGCAAGTGTTCGTGCATATCGTGCTTGTGTTTTGTGAGTGTTTTGTGTAGTTTCACAGTAAGTATTCTTTTGGATTGTTTTATCTTTTCATTAGACATTAGACATTACCTGAAGTTTTGTTGTTATAATTTTTTAACTCTTTATCACTGTTGATAGTATTATTTATTTACTTACATGTCTCTTCTTCTAGGTTAGCTGCCCACAGGCTGGTTGGCAGCAGCTCACCATTCTTCATGCTTGTCTGCTTTTCTTTTCAACTCACAATATGATGTGCAGTTCATATCGGCCATAAGCTGTTTTATGTAGTCTAAACGGGGTCGACTTCTGTGAATCTTCTCTTCAATTGTTCCTTAGATTTTTCTCTTAACCAACCCATTGTATCGTAGAATATGCCTATAAACTTAGCTCTTCTGCCTTTTAAATTTCGTAGAAAGCTCTTCACCTCCTGAGCTATTCTAAAGACTCCGTTATTCATTATCTTCTCCCTCCAGCGTATCTTGAGTATACGTCTGTAGCACCAGGTCTCAAATGCTTGGAGTCTTTTCTTGTCACTTTGTCCAATTGTCCAAGATTCACTCGCGTATAAGGCAACAATTCACACGTATGTCGTTACTAGATTCACTAGATTCTTCCTTATTTTTAGGCTGATAGTGTTTGAAGTGAAGGTTTTTTGTTTGTTGAAAGCAACTTTAGCCTGGTTAATTCTGCTTATAATTTCCTTACTGCTATGTCCATCACTTGTGATTTTACTTCCTAGATAGTTATGTTCCTTAACTGGCTGGAGAACTTTATTTCCAAGAGTTATTCTGACTGGATCTTTTTACTTCCGACTACAGACTAGGACTTTGGTCTTTTGTTCATTTATTTTCATATTGAATTCAATTTTCATTACTTGATCCCTTGGTATTAGTACATGTACAGTACATTGGTATTATTCATTATTTACATGTATTTTAGTACATAATTATCCTGAAGACGGCAGCCAATAGTTTGGGTGGACAAAACGTCGCATTTGTATAATTTTCTATGATAACAAAAGTCCGAATGTTAAATACAAATTTGTACAATCCATCACATCTACTGTTTCAATAAGGTGACCACCCTCACTCTGTTTGCTTAGGACCGGAATAAACCAAACCATTTTTGGTTAAATTCTTGTTGAAAATTTTGATGATTATATTAAATAACAACAGGTAGGAGTCTACGTAACTAATTAGCAGCCTAGAAAAGTTTAAGTACAGCATTACATTTAAAATAGAAGTAACGCTTATTAAACAAAGGTTGATTTTTAATTAAAAATGTTGTACAAAAAAAAAAAGTTGTTGTAGGTGGGCATAACCCAACAAAAAGTTGATGCACGTGTTGCTGGGTTAAAGTTGTTTTTATAAAATCAAATAAACGCGTGCTTATAATACTAGATGTATTAAGGATGATTTTTGTAAATATTTTTACAACGGTCACACTGGTCGTCTTATGGTACAGTGGAAAACAAAATACAAGACACCAATTAAACCACTAATTACCAGCATTAATTATCACAATTAACAGTTTGTAATCAACAAGTTATTCAACACGTTTATGCTCGTACAAGAATTCAAGTTAATAGTCCACATCAATAATAATGTCAACTAATAGAGTTCCGGACAGTAATCACTTTCTACTAATAAGCACTTGAACGCACTGTGTAATCGCCCGACTTAAAACTGAACTGACCGTCGCTGGATGCTTATATTTATAATGATTCCCTACATATTTATTACGTCTGTAGGTATATCGGAAGAGTCAGTGGATAATTACATTAAATTTATTTAAATTATTATCCAGGCTGTAAGGCTATAATCTTCCAAAATTTTCATGCTGTTTGGAAAAAGTACTATTTGCCACTACACTATACTGTGGCAAAGGCTGACGCACATCTGGTTACTAGTTTCGAAGACCTTTCACTGAAGGTGGCCTCCAGAGGTGAAGCCGAAACGTCTGATTACATTAACAATATTAATCAGCATGAAAATATTGGAAGATCGCGGGCTTACAGCATGGATAATCTTCTTCTTTTTCTTTTTCTCTTCAAGGGTTAGGTTATATAAACGTGTTTTGGCACCCATCTCATCATCGAACGACCCACGTCTCTTCTACCAATGGCTTCATAGTTCAGTCTCGCTTTCGGCAATCGATTTTTTTCATCCTTTGCAGATGATCCCACAATTGTCTTCTGTAAATTAAAATAATTTAATTTCTGTCCTTTACTTCGAGTTCTGCTCTGATATCCTCATACCTTATTCAATTTTGCAATATATAATTTAAAATATTTCGAAGAAACTGCATTTCAACACTCTGAATCTTGCCGCATTCCTTTTATGTTATGTCCCACGCCTCACTGGTATATGTCAATGTGAGTATTGCAATTGTCTTATAAAATTTAATCTTTGTGCTGAGTCTTGTTTTACTTCTAAGATTTCTATGAATCGTACTACAAATATTCCTAAATATATTTATCTTCTCTTTTATATCATATTAAGCTTTATAGCTCACTGCACAGCCGAGATATTTAAAACGGTTCACTTGTTCTAAAATGCTGTTGCTTATAACCATATAATTTTATAAGTACCTTTTATAACTTCTTTCGATCTCACAGTTTTCGATTAATCCGTCGTTGAGTATGTGCAAATACGTACATTATTTACCAAGTGTTGAGTGATTGTCATTAAAAAGAAAAACTCTGACTTTATTGTATTAATTTAAATACATTAAATCCCTTGTATTTCTACAGTTATTTATAAGTGTTTAATATACATAACTGACTTCGAATTAGGCCTACGTCAGGTGATTATGGAATTTCGATGAAATTTTTAATCACTCTGGGGGGGGGGGTTGATCCCTCTAATCCACAGCGTAGTTACGTCATTGACTTCCTTAAATAGAGCTTTCTTAAATATCACACTGATTAACTAACAGTTAACGACTCGATCCCGTACAGCTGGTAGTCTTACATCCGCCCGAGTCAAGTCTGGACTGGCTCAATTGTCGACGCTTAAATTTTAACATTCTACAGTGGGTGCCCTTTTATTAACTAGCCCCCGTTTATTCAGCCGTCGGTTTAAACGGCCGACTGGCTGTGAGGCACAGCTTTTTTACATAAGTAAACAATATTAAAACATTTTAATCAGAGTTGAAACTAAGTTTGCAAGAAAATTCAGTTTAACCGGCCATTTTTTTAACCAGCCGACCCCCCCGGTACCGAGCTGACCGATTAAGAAGGCGTCAAAAGTATTGTTTAAAAGAAGGTCCCAGGTGTAAAGAGGATAAGTAAGAAACGTCTCGAAAATTCTGAAAAAGCTACACCAAAGTGCGTCATCCTAGCCACCCTTGCAACCAGAGTTACGTAAACTCGATGAATTTGAGACCAAACGTAACAGCAAACAATTTACTACTGTTTTGCTTATAAACATAAAATGACAACCATAAGGTCCCAGCGCAAACTGTGCGCTTTCCTTCAACACACGCTCTACGGTTAACACAGCGTTACGTGGATAATCAAGTTGTAACTCTACGGTAAAGACCTCGTTAACGAGATACTAAGTACGTGCATACAAGGATAAAGATTTTTAACACTGTAGCGGTACCAGTTCTGATATATGGAGATAAAGCCAGAGTTATGACAGAAAGAGACAAAGCCAGGATTCTGACAGCGGAGATGAAGTTTATGAGGAGTACTCTGGGCTGCACTATTCTCGATAGAAAGAAAAATGTGGATATAAGGACGGAACTGGAGCAACGAAGGTCGACTCATTGATGGAACAGCTAAGGAACAAGAAAAGAAGGTGGCGTGAACATTTCGGAAGAATGGCGGGTGACAAGATTCCAGTGCTAGCAATGAAATATAGACCGTTTGGGAAGAGAGATATAGGACGGGCTAGAGCAAAGTGGGTCCCGGAACAGGTTCAAGATGAGTCTAATCCCTGAAGTTGATGATGAAGATGATTACAATACAGTTTTTACAAGATATTCGAGACTGAATACAAGTAATTACATAAATAAAATTATATTGATTTAAATTGTTTCATGAGAATAAAAATAGACCTCGTCTCATAACATAGTTGTTATGTTTACAGTTTTTAATTTTTAATTTTTCTCTTCCAATCCTGTATTTGATACACACAGAAAAGAATGTACAATTGTTCGTAACAAATAAATGAAAATAGTTTTATGAACAAAGTTTGCAATTAAATTCCTGCTTTAAAAATTGACGTAAATTAAAATAATAGTTATGTAACCATATACCGATAGACTATTTAATTAATTTAATTATTTAAAATTAATTTAATTCATTTTATCACGGCTATTTAAAAGTGTTGAAATATTTATAATTTTTTCAGAGAACATTGTTTCCAGCATTTGTATAAGTAGTTTTTAATTTATTTTCTATTGGGCTTATAAAATACAAATTAATGACATGTCGGGTGGTGTAATTAATGTTGTCTTTTGCTGTGCTATAGGCCTTGGAAAGAAATATTTTATTTATGTTAAAAATTAAGCTAAAGCCGCCTGTGAATTCCTGATTTAAATATTGTCAAAGCCTATACGTTTAATCAGATTATCTTGGGCTTACGTCTAAAGATATTGTTACGACGGTCTACTGATCGTCGTATGATACAGCTAAAGTCTTGTATTTATACTCCGCTGAAATTCCATTAACATCCATACTACGCGTCAGGGCTACACTAGAATGTAATTGACTGCAGCCTTTACACGGTGCGCGCGGCCGGCGAAGTCTAGAAAAGTCTCGCTAACGCATATTGAGGTCACGTACGCACGCAACATTACAGCCGGATTCCACTGGAACATCCTAGAAACACATAGAATGTTTTGTAATGTGTAACACATTTTCTGCATTACGTCACAATATTTTATAGCCTTTTCTGTGTCTACTGGTATGGAACTAAGAATAAAGAAAAAACAAAGTTTTTTTTCTAGACGCAACAAAATAATAATGTTTTTTTGCTAAAAAGCTTCACCTTGGCGATACGACCTTGTTAAAGAGAAACTTAATATGCGTTTAAAGATACGGATTCTGTTCCAAAAAATATTTTGAATTGATCAACTCTTTCACTTTAGGATGAATTTCCCTTAAAAATTGCATATAGCTATTGACTTCAGCAGTAGATTTTAACGTTTAGTACTTATCTACAAAACACGTAGAATAGTGTTCTCTGGACGAGTAGAAAATGGAAGTATATCGTTAGCTTCAGACAGCAAAGTAATGCGTTTCGTAAGATGAAGTGTCATAGTTTTCATTTGAACATCCTGATTCTTTAACTTACGCGTAAGTCTGCGTAAGTGTGTTTGTGTAAAGTGTCGTATGCGCAAGTGTTTTGATGTTCCGTGTAACGAGTCTTCATGCCAACGATATGAATCACAAATTGGGCTACAATTTCACATTTCACAATAATACGTTTTTAGATACATTGACGACATGTTGACAGCATGGACATCCAGTGTGACTTCGGGAATACAGCTTAACAAATCAATTTGTATCGGTTACCTGCTATATGGGGATGACATAGTTCTTATTCAAGAAAATGAGGATGATTTAAAACGAGCTATGCTTCAATTACAAGAAGTGGCAGAAGAGTACTCACTGACAATTTCAGTAAGAAAGACCAAAACTATGGCTTTAAAGATAAATATCCAGTGAGGACTAAGAGAGTTATAAACAACAGCACTTTAGAACAAGTGAGCCGTTTTAAATATTTCGGCTGTGCAGTAAGCTATGAATCTGAAGTTAAATTAAATAAAAGAGAAGTTAAATATATTTAGGAATATTTTTTGGTACGATTCATAAAAATCTTAAAAGTAAAACATAACAGAAGGATTAAATTTTATAAGACAACTGCAATACCCACATTGATTTATGCGAGTTAGGACAAAAAAAGGAATGCGGTCATGACAAAAAAAGGAATGCGGCAAGATTCAGAGTGCTGAAATGCAGTTTCTTTGAAATACTTTAAAGTATACATTGCAAGATAAAATGAGAATGAGTACATTAGAGCAGAACTCGAAGTAAAGGACAAATGAAATTATTTCAATTTACAGAAGACAATGGTGGGATCATCTGCAAAAGATGACAGAGGATCGATTGCCGAAAGCGGCACTGAACTACACAGCCATTAGTAGAAGAGACGTGGGTCGTCCGATGATGAGATGGGTGCCGAAACAGGTTTATATAACCGAATCCTTAAAGAGAAGAAGAAAAAGAATATTATTTCATCTGTACTATCACAAAATTAGAGGTCTTTCTAAAACAGAAATTTATTTGTTGGATTAACAGCGTGAGAAGTAAAGATGAGCTGTATTAAGATAAGATAAAGTGATATGTAATTGTTTCACGTAGACACATAAACACACACACGTAACCTCACCACATTTACGCGCGTACTTTAAAAACAGACATGAGGCTACTTTCTGTCAATAATGTACCGTACTTTTTACTGGTAAAATGTTCCCCTGCACCCTTACCCGTTATTAGGTTGCACCCTTAGAGATCAAATACGGAATTAGAACTGAGTTAAATGTATAGGCTTATTCTGTGGCCAGCAGAATGAGGAAAGGATAAATAAAATGGAAGCAGCATATCGATAAAATGGAAGATATGAGACTACTTAAACAAGTAATCATATACAGACCTCACGGAAGACGAGATATATGTAGACCAAGGAAGAGCTGAACGGGCTGTAAAGCCTATACCTTGACTTAGAGAAGAAGAGAAGAAGGAGATGTTCACCTGCCACTTTACGCTGTAGGCTACCCGTAGTACATCTTGTCTGTTGACAGCAGGTATATAAATATTGATTCCAACAGATATTCCCTAGAGGACTGTTTGGAGCTCACTGTCCTTGTTTTTGTTGCAATTCTAACGTTAACAAACAAATCGGTGACGTATATCTCCTGTCATTTTTTTTATTACTGTCGAAACAATTTATTTTTGTATTCGTTTGACCTTTGTGTATTGTAAGAGTGTCAAAATGATTTACATGGGAACGATCTTTAAACATAAAATTCGACAGTACGTGAACATTAACAAAAGGATTAGCTCGGGCAATTGCCATCGTTATAGTTTATCACACAACGTTTCGTACAGAGGTGTACTGTATGGGATGCGTTTCAAATAGTCTCTCCCATATAACCGTCAACGTCTTTACATCGGGCGCACCCTGTTACCACTGACGAGGCTGTGACGACCGAGTATTGGCGGTATAACCATAGCTTATAGTAAAGATTTGTAGGAAATTACATTCTTTTTTCGGAGTTGCAATCTTGTTGGTGCAAGAGTACATCCCAGGACGTAGGTTGAGCCATGATAGCAGGCAGCTGAAGCAACTCCATGTAGGTTTGGATGTACAGCAGGCATCCCCTCCACCAAGCTAGGGGTGCTGTAGGCCAATAACCTGCACACTCGAGACCACACTTATTCAAAGAAAGCTAAGAGAGAAAGCAGGACGGCAAGAAGCACGGGACGACGATCTAGAGGAAGGTCCAGAACAATATGGGAAGACAATGTTCAAGGTTTTTGTAGGACAAGGGCATCTCTCGGAATCAGACAAGGGCGCTTGCTCTCAAAAGACAACAGTGGCGAGTTCTTTACAACTCCTCGAGACCCGAAGGTAGAAGAGAATGCGACTAATACTACGACGTTTCGACCAATAAACGATCTGTAGTCGTCTTCAGGTGTAAGTTATCTTATCAAATTAAATACAAACTCCAGCCTACCCTAGATTCGTTCCCTAACAAACCTAAACCGTCAAAATAGAATTAATAAACAACCATCATCTATAACGTTAAACACAACTATAGGAAAACTATACAAAAAGAGAACCATTAATTTCCCTCACTATAAATTTACATGTGTGTGGGGTTTGTTCCTTGTTCTGTCCAGCGGACTTAGCGGGTAAGTAACGGTTCTTTAATTATACAGTTCTCTATAGTTTCGTTTAACTTTGTAGATGGTGGTGTTTCAGTAACTTTGTAGATGCTGGTGTTTCAGTAACTTTGTAGAATGGTGGTGTTTCAGTAACTTTGTAGAATGGTGGTGTATCAGTAACTTTGTAGATGGTGGTGTTTCAGTAACTTTTTATTAACGGTTTAGGTTTGTTAGTGCACGAATCTTGGGTAGGCTTCAGATTGTAATTAATTTACTAGGTTAACCTAACACCTAAAGACGACCACAGATTGTTAGTGGTCGAAGAATTGCGTGATAAATTTTCTTCTTCTTCTTCTTCTTCTTCTTCTTCTTCTTCTTCTTCTTCTTCTTCTTCTTCTTCTTCTTCTTCTTCTTCTTCTTCTTCTTCTTCCTTTCAACGTTATATAAACCTGTTCCGGCAGCCATCTCATCCTCGGACGACCCACGTCTCTTCTACTAATGGCTATATAGTTCAGTGCCGCTTTCGGCAATCGATTCTATGTCATCCTTTGCAGATGATCCTGCCATTGTCTTCTGTAAATTGAAATAATTGCACTTATGTCCTTTACTTTGAGTTTGCCCTGATATCCTTATTCCTTATTCTAATTTGCAACTTATAATTTACGAAATTTATTTCGATGAAACTGCATTTCAGGACTCTGAATCTTGCCGCATTCCTTTTTTGTCATGATTCACGCCTCACTCGCAGATGTCAATGTGTCAATTGCAATTGTTTTATAAAATTTAATTTTTTGTGCTGTGTCTTGTTTTATTTCTAAGATTTCTATGAATCGCATCACAAATGTTCCTAAATTTACCATACTCAGATTCACATCTTACTGCACAGATGAGATATTTAAAACGGGTGACTTGTTCTAAAGTGCTGTTGTTTATAACTATCTTAGTCCTCACTGGATACTTACCTATAAAGACCGTGGTTTTGGTCTGTGATAAATTGTAACGATCTTAGTTGTCATATATACGCCTTCTGTTAATTTATATCGATGTCATGTTTTAGTTGCTAAACACTGGAATAATGAGGACTACGTATCTACTTCTCATATCTAGTTATGTATTTTCTTATGTAATTACTTGCTTCTAGTGTATCTTCTGTATTTCAATATCGTATCTTCTAAACGACCAATGAGTTTTACCTTCTTTCTTTACGTTCTACTAATTGAACTGATTGATTCTCTATGGAGCCAATTGTTGTATACCCGTCTCATATAAGTCCAATTAATCTACAAGTGCACATACTTTCCTATACATGATACATGGTCTTTTGTTCACAATGAAGTGTAATGTAAACAAAAATAAAAAGACTTAAACTAAAATATCAGTAACGAACATTACATTGGCAAATGTTTTCTTTTCAATTTAACAGTTCTCATTAGTTTACAGTTTTGCTCGTTAAGCCTACGTAAGCATGCACAGCTGACTTAGAGTCATCATGCGATAAAGACTGCATGTTTTACAAAACAGTTTTACAAATTTTCCCAGTTCTTGCTGTCCTATTATTACAACCAAAACTGTCTTCGTTAACCAATGATGCTCCTGAACGGTCTCTGATCGCTAAGAATGTATTAGCATACTCTCTCGACCTACCTGCAACATATGTACCCATCATTTTTCTTTTGATATTTATAATTTGATCCATTAAAGTGATATTCTAAGCTGTAAAAAATAAAAATAATAGTGTTCCTCATTGTAAATTGTAAACACTATAGTATAAAATACATTCAAACACTTTTTGCTACAGTCTATTTCTTGATGTATATAACATATTTAATATTTATAATGGCTCTACCTCAAGCTGTATTTTCTTCCTTATTTGGAACACGTTTAGGAACGCTTTGTGTTCCCATCCTCAGCCTTTCTAATTTTGAGTCTTGTGAAGTAATTGTGTGTTGGTTGGATGTTGTTGTGGTTTCTGATTGTTGCTTTTTATTTTATTATTGTTATTCACTTCACTATTTTTTCACTACATTGTTGTTTTGATTTTCTTAATAACCTCACTTTTGTTCTGTTCACTATTTTTGCTGTAGGCTTTTTTACCTTGTATGGTATTATTAATTCAAACACTTTTTGCTACATTCTATTTCTTGATGTATATAATATATTTATAATATATAATATAGTTTTTACAAACTAATACCTGAACAAATACGAATCAGTACAAAACATGACACAATTTTCAAAGCACTCAACATCAAAAATACACAAAATACTAATATATACACTACAATCGCACACAATTATACTAATTCAAAATGCCAAATGCCACCAGGAAACCACAACAACATCCAAACAAACACACAAGTATTTCACAAGACTCAAAATTAGAAAGGCTAAGGACGGGAACACAAAGCGTCCCGAAACCTATTCCAAATAAGGAAAATACATCTTAAGATAAAGTCATTATAAATATTAAATATATTATATACATCAAGAAATAGACTGTAGCAAAAAGTGTTTGAATTAATAATACCATGCAAGGTAAAAAAGCCTACAGTGAAAATAATGAACAGAACAAAAGTGAGGTTATTAAGCAAATCAAAACAACAGTATAGTGAAAAAAAGTGTAAAGTGAATAACAATAATGAAGTGAAAAGCAACAATCAGAAACGACAACAACAACCAACCAACACACAAGTACTTCACAAGACTCAAAATTAGAAAGGCTGAGGATAGAAACACAGAGCATCCCGAAACATGTTCTAAATAAGGAAAATACATATTATTGAGGCACAGTCATTATAAATATTAAATATATAAAATACATGTAGATTATATAAACCAGACATATTATATTTACCTTTACACAATTTCCCTTGAAGTTATTTAACATGAAAGAATAAGGTATTATAATATTGTTTAACCCTCCTCATATAAAAAATAATAAATCTTCTTTGTATGTATTCATAATTAAATCTATGATACCGATTTAGTTTTTAAAGTACCTAATCAGTCTATTTCTTTCAAAATAAATCTCGTACTAAAACTTTGCTTCAGTTGATTTTGAAACTCTTGTAAAGCATCAAGTTTAAGAAGCATAAGTAACTCAAACAGTAAGATGTATTTAACTTGAGAAACAAGTGTACCTATTGTTAGTATAATCGACAAATCGATCGGCACTAATGGTGCTGGCTAACCTAGATAATTGCACAGGGAGTGGTGCAGTTTAACTTTTAAACTTCTAGTTAAGTAGAAATCGGTTAAAAAGTAGAGTAGCTTATTCCCGGAGCAGTGTATTAAAACGCTCCTTTACTTCCGTCTATTGGATTAGTGGTATATGTAAGACTTATTGAAATATAAAGCTAATATAGCTGCAAGAAATTTCCTACTCTGGATGGTAGGATACAGGATACTATTTTGTATTATTAATTTGAAAAGTAAATATGCACATTTAAGACCAAGGTAATGGCTTTTCGTGTAACTGATCCCGTACGGACAAAAATTGTTACAGATCGTACTGCCCTGGAACAAGTCAGCAATTTTGAATACCTGGGCAATTTTTTTCAGTCGTAACTTGCGTAGGCTACCGAAAGAAAAATCATTGAAACATCTCAAACATAAAGATGACTCTTGAGGGGTGTGGGGGAAGCAGATACTGAGGGGGTTGATTTGTATAGTAAAATCAAGGCTTAAAAATTCAACTTGTGGATCAACGGCTAAATGAACCTTATAACATTCTGCACTACAGTTTTAAAAACTTATTTCAATATTTCCAAATACAGCAACATAATTAAAGATATTGCTTACATTATCTTTACTTACATTATATTACTTATTTACATTGTCTGTCGGACTCGGAAAAGAGGTTGCAGATATAAATACATTTGTAAAATCGAATCTGCAAAGTCTCTGGATTACAAATAACCACACTTAAAACCAAGGTAATGGCTTTCGTGGAACTGATCCCGTGCAGGCAAAAATTGTTGTAGATCGTACTGCCCTGGAAAAGGTCAGCAATTTTGAATACCTGGGCTACAGTATGTCTTATAATACAAATAACAACGTTGTGAATAAGTTACATAAGTTTAACCTTATGTGTGGGACCATTGTGCAAATTCTCAAGTAAACAAATAAATAAACACGACTAAAATTCTACAAGGTGATGGCCATTCCCACGCTTCTTTATGGGTCTGAGAATTGGACTTCAACGAATGGCCAGGTCCGTCATATCCAAGCGGCTGAAATCGGATTTCTCAGGCAAGTGGCAGAGTATACTCTCCGTGATCGTAGAAAAAACACAAATATACGGCAGGAACTGAATATTACGAGTATACTCGACAGGATTGTCTAGCATCGGTTAAATTGGTGGGAACATCTTTGCCGAATGGATGACTGCCTTATCTTCAAACAACTATGGAACTATAAGCCGAAAGGAGGGAGAGGTGTGGGACGTCCGAAAAAGCGCTGGAGTAACCGGTTCTAGACTCTTTGACTGTTCGAGACCGGAACGAATCATCCTTAGTTTAATCCTTGCAGATGATGATGATGATGATGATGATGATGAAGATTTTGCAAAGTTCATCGTTTTACCAAATACTTTACACTACTACAAGATTTGCTAGAGTAACAAAACACGGAAACTTACGGAAATTTACGGAAATTTACTAGCTTCATCATCACCATCACATCACGACATAGCCAAAGTGCTGCTCATTCGGCTTTCATAGATCCTCCAGACATATCTTCATGGGTCTACCCACAATCGTGTTCCTACGGCTTTGTATTTCCAAACTTCTTTAGTCAGTCTTGAATCTGACATTCTTTTTAAGTGTTCTTTCCACCGTTGTTTATAATTTTATAGTTTTTCATTTAAGTTTATAACTTGTAATTCTTTTCTTATGGCATTTTTATTTTTAAGGTCAAGTTTAGAAAACCTTTAGACTCCTCTTAAGAATGCCATTTCCGAGGCCTGTATTTCACTTTTTTTGTTTCTTGGTTGTTGTCCATAATTCACACCCATAGGACAATACAGGGACAGCCACAATTTTGTAAAACTTTAATGTTGTACCTTGACGTAACTTGTTCAACTTACAATTAAATTGAAAGTTAACCTTGTTAAGTTGAAAGTTAAGTTTAAGCTTGTTTAAGCTTAAATTGAGGAAAGTTGGAAAGCTATAAAGTTAAAGTCAGTGGTCTAACAGAACAAAAATTTGAAGAAAATATATGATCAAACGGTAGTAAATACAGAAACTGGTTTTTCTGCTTAAGTAAAAAGTATTTTTAATACTCTGTGAAAATTATCATTCTTGTTATTTGAATTAGCAGTCCTCTGTAAACACTAACTTCGTCGTGCTTGTTTGCTAAACTGCTGAATGTCATGTTCGGGACGAGGCCTTTCAGTGTTTCCACCATTTTCAAGTGACACCATCGTCGTGGTTTAGGACTTGAAAATAGTGGAAACACCGAAAGGCGTCGTCCAGAACATGACATTTAGCAGTTTTGCAAACACAGCACGACGAAGTTGGACTTTGTGAAAAATATAAAAATGTAATTTTAGAGACAAGTTCCTCAAAATTGATATTGTTATATAAATTTACGGAGGTACGAAAAATACTATAAATAATAGTATATACAAATATAGGTTTAATAATAATATATAGGTTTTTATTACAATTATATAGATGATATCGGAACAGATATTGTTCCATACTCGCACCCGTCTATGCTGAACGCAAATTACAGTAATTAAGCACATCGTTATGTATTGTACTACATTTTATAACAATTGACTAAACTACAATGTTCATTAAAAATTATTTATTAATGTTCTGTCTTGCTTACAGCCTGTAGAGAACATGCTTACAAGTTGAAATAAGTAGATTTCTTGATTACCTCGTCATGTGGTAATATTTACATAATTCTGATTATTTTAAATCGATGTAAAGAGATAAAACTTTATACTAAACAGTAAAATATTTGTTACAGATAAAGCTGTATTTTCAGCTTATTATACGTGTATAAAAAATGTATATTTACCTCCGTTTTAAACATCAAACCTGCTATGGGAATGTCAAATTAATATCCCTTCTTTTACGATATTTCTGCGTAATTATAAAATGTACTTCTAATTGAAAACCATATTGGTACTGTGGTCGCACTGATCATCGTATGGTAGAGTGAAAAACAAAATACAGACACGAATGAAATTACTAATTACCAGCTTTAATTAATAACAACTAACAGTTGAAATCAACAACATAGTCTGGTAAAACAATTCAATTTAAATTGTCCACACGTAATAATAATGTCCAACATTAAGAGTTCCGCACTACTTATAACACACTAAACACTTTCCACTAATCTTCAATACCACTCGATGTACTAAGGAAGTCGCTCAACACTGAGCTGACTGAGCCAGATGCTCTTGCTTTTATTGGTCGTGCAGAACAACTTTCCAACCTTTCTGCGGCGTGACGCATGGTGAGTGCTCTTGAATACTCTGGAAGTTACTTCAGTGTTACGTGAGAGGACGGGCTTAGTACAGACGGGGCACGCTTGGCTAGTCGAGAAGTGGGTAGAACGACACTCTCGACTGTACGAGAGTGTTCTGTAATCGCGTAACAATATCGTCAAGTTGAAGATATTCTCAAAATGAATCGCTAATACTTTTGTTCTTAAAACAGACAATTTATTTTAATGGAAGGAAAGTTTATTATTTATGAATGTAAAAAAGGAATAAAATCAATATGAATATGAGAAATTTAATCCATGTTTACTCTAAGTTTGCCTTCACAGGCTTTACTAAAGCAGAAAATGTTAAAATTTGTATTTGTTGGTATTATTTAAGTTCTTGAAGCTTATGTTTGTATTAAAAATATAACACAGTGATAAAATGAAAAGCGACAAAATTCATTTTGATGGGGCTTGTATCCGATTTTGAAAGAATCATAATAAGTTTCAACGTGGCGCTATTTTTTATCCGACTGTAGTAACTTACGTCCAGGGCAATGCAGTGGAGCTCGCTCAAAACACTCAGTTTATTACAATTTACAAATTCAGTTCTGCTTAAAAACACGCATATACACATATATTCATAAGCATTAGTCTGTAAATGCATTAGCTTATACTGTAAGCTATTTGTGTTTGTATTTCCAGTGGATCTGTAAACTCATTTTTAAGTAAATTCTTTGGCTTATAAGTATTTGTTTAGTCATATTACGCCTATGTATGTTATTATTATTATTATTTTTGGTTTTAAATATATACTATTATTTAATATTTTTACTAAAATTAATATTTTTAATTTTAGTTATTAGTTTTGTATATGTTTCTGTGTAAAGTTTTTGTTTATGTAAGATTTTGAATGTTTTAATGTTGGTATGTAATATTATGCAAACAGACTTTGATTTTTATTCAAATAGTATAATAGTTCTGAAACTGTAGAGAAAGCAGTAAAGCCTTTATTCACCTGGAGCAAATGTATGTTGGTAATTGCTAAAGACAATGCTATATTTGCATCGAGAGAAGATTGGAGGAGTTAACGACAGGGGAAGTCTTCTGTGACATAACACGCATTAACACGGCGTCTGGTTCAAAGAAACACTGCTGTTGGCCACTTACAAAATTATTTCCCGCGCGCACGAGCACACACGTACACTTACAAAGGGACAAGATTTTTAAGTATTAAAATTGAACAAAGAGAAGAAGTACTGAAAGTGGACGAGACCTGATACCCAGTGCTGCGAAGAACGCTTACAGCTTGAACGGCCCATGCCGTGGTTCCACGTTCAGAGATGAATTTTTTGGATCTTTACTCAATCAGAAGATTTTATCCAGCAATGGATGATTCTGTCAAATACAGAGTATTTGGCCGTATCTGCTTAGTGAAACCGTACCTAGTCAGATAGGAAACGACATCGAGTCTGTTCAGCACCGACACTGAAGGCGATTGTAGACGTTGCAGTCGAAACGTATGAAGAAGCTTAAAGGATCAGACCACAGCTCTTCAAACTGGAAATTTTAACTTAACCTATGACGGACGTGAAAGCCGTTTATTATTTTGTTAACACGTTTTATGAATCCAACTGTGTGACTTGAAACATACCCCATTTACTTATGACAAAAGAGTTTATTCAAGAGAAAGAATTATTGGCACATTTATGTTACCGAGGTGCGCGCAATCCGCCATGCATTGTTATAGAAATAATTCTCACTTCTCTCTAGTAATGTTCAGTCTCGCGGAAAGTCATACAGGCATTCCTTGTATTTCTCCTCTGGTTGTATACTACTCAATGCCACTTTAGTCTTGTTCACAAAATACATGTAAAAATCATACGTTAAGTCCTCGGTTTTAATTTATTCGGTTTAAATAATTTTTTTTTTGTAAATTTACGAGGTCTGACCGAAAATTATCCGACCATTTTGAATATTACGGGAACCGGTTGTGCAAATTTATTGTAAGTCGGCAGCCAATCAGACGGGACCTCTTGATGCATGTGTAAAAATTCATTAACGAATTTTACTGTTCAGTTTGCTGCGAGTGTCTGTTATGTATACACGTATTGTCTGTGACTGTAGTATTCATAATGCGTTAACTAACAGGCCAGCAAATTTGTATTAAAGTTTGCGTAAAATATGGAAATGCGCCCGCAGGGAATATCACAAGATTAATAAGGCTTCGGATAGGACTCAACAAGTGTTATATATTAAAGGAAATGGATACAATTATTGTACAGACGATGTAGTGATGGCCGGGAAAGTGGTCCACGTCCTTGAAGTGAACACACACAGAAATGTTGGAAACTTGCGGGCTGCGATAAACAAAAAGCGACGTCGACTGAGAGAGCAAAAATTACAAAAAAAACTGTATTCAGCGGACTTGTGTTTCGGATATTTTGACGGATGATCTTAGAATGAACGTGCGGCAGAAAAATGGTGCCCCCCTCCCACATAGTTCACCTCTGAAAAAAGTCTTGATTCCTTCCTTGCCCACCTCCTAGCACACTGAGCCAGCTGCTTGTTGCTGTATCTTGGTCACCGGCAAGAAGGCTCTCTGCCTCGCGGAGAACGACCGACGCTTCAAGGCTTCTGATTGCTGGGCTTGAGACAGGTAATACCTGTTGCCTGATTCGGTTTCAGTGGCAGTGTCATGAATATCAAATCAAGTTTTCTTTTTCCACCGCTTTCTGCGTTATCGCGTTGGCGTTTTCCCTTACCAGTCTTAGGTCACCAGTCAACTGAACCAGACTTAATTATATTTTCTGGCAGCGATTGGGCACGTCCCAGATGCTGCGATCATACCACGGGTGCAAAAGACGCTCCGCACCAAATGCAGTGCAATGCAATGCCACGGCTGCTGTCACATGAGTAAAACGAATTTCGTGCCGAAGCTGCAGAAGACTTGCTGATACCACTAACAGTCACCCAGATATCTTCAGAAACATCGTAACTGGTGGAGACGAGTCTTAAGTTTGTTGCTATGACCTCTAAACTAAAGCGCCCAATCTTCAATGTGGGGAAAAAATTTATAAATGCGACAGCACAGACAACGCGCGCTTACACAACATATCGCCGTAGCTAAGTGAACAGAGACCACCATTATGGTAATAAATGTTCACGCATGCGTCAAGAGATCCCATTTGATTGATTACGCCTAACTGCGGGATCTATCCGCCCTGTAGTGGCAACCCATCGACTCGGACGACTCGCTTCCGGGCAATCGTGCCTATCGACCACACCAGCATGTAGCATGTAGCACTGTGGTAGCGGGGCGTCTTTGCACCCGGTGCATGATTGCAGCATCTGGATCGAGCCCAATGGCTGCCTCGTGAGATTCATTCGTCTGGTAGAATAGACAGGTTCCTAAAAACTGGAAGGGATAACCGCCGACGCGTTAACTCAGAAGGCGGGGGAGAATGAAAACTTTATTTTTTATTCAGTTTGGGCACTGTCGCTTGAGTCACACATTTCAAGCTCAGCAAACAGACGCCATGATTCGTATGTCGCTTTCCGCGGGGCAGAGAGCCTCCGTTCCGGTGATAGGCGTAACAGCGGCAAACAGCGCGGTCGGCGTGCGAGGAGGGAAGGTTATTTCAGGGGCAGGGACAGATGTTAAATGCTAAGCTAGTGAAGTCTATATGGCGGGTCATCGAGAATCGGCCGAAGACTTTTGACCCGGACTGGGGGGAGGCGGTTGGGTGGTATTGATGGTCCTTAGGTAAGGGAAGGAGGAGGTGGGAGCTGCAGCAAAACGAGTTACAACTAACGACCGAACAAAGGCTGGCCAGGTAGGAACTCGAAGACCTTCTCGAATTACATCATTCCTTACAAACCAAGGTTATTCCGACAAGGAACGGAGGGTTTCGATTGGAATCTTTCCAATCTACAACTGGATGGTCACCAGCGTCCCTCTAAGCTCCTGCAGGCGATGCCTTAAGGGGTCCACGGAGACGCGCCGTAGGCATGGCGATTGGCTGGAGCAAATCACTCAGAGATGCCCCCATGATATACACGCCCATCGTGTATTCGTGCACCTCTCCCTAACTCCATGGGACAAGCGAATGGCCGAGCTGCACTGTTAGAACTTGGAGTTCATCGGGCTCTGGCCTGAACAACGCAGACAAGTCGGGGCTCGTGCAACTTCTGTTTCTCTGTCCCTATTTGATTGGCTACCTAGTTACAATGCTGTAACAAAAGTGATTCCTGTAATATTCGAAATCCTCAAACACTTTTCGATCAGACATTTCATCAACGCTCCTACTGTGGACACAGCTAAAATGCGCTTGAGTTTTGTCAGTGAATCAGCAACGGGACATCAACCTCCTACTGTGGAATCATTTCCCGCAGCACTGAATCGGCAGCCATAGAGTAACATAATTGCATGTATAACATAACATAGCTCATATGCGCTTGAGTTTTGTCAGTGAATCAGCAACGGGAGATCAAGCCTCCTACTGTGAAGTCCTTTCTCGGAGCACTGAATCGGCCGCCATAGACTAACATAATTGCATGTATAACATAACTAAGCTAATATGCGCTTGAGTTTTGTCAGTGAATCAGCAACGGGACATCAACCTCCTACTGTGGAATCCTTTCCCGCAGCACTGAATCGGCAGCCATAGAGTAACATAATTGCATGTATAACATAACATAGCTAATATGCGCTTGAGTTTTGTCAGTGAATCAGCAACGGGACATCAACGCCCCTACTCTGGAATCCTTTCTCGCAGCACTGAATCGGCAGCCATAGAGTAACATAATTGCATGTATAACATAACATAGCTCATATGCGCATGAGTTTTGACAGTGAATCAGCAACGGGACATCAAGCCTCCTGCTATGGAATCATTTCTTGCAGCACTGAATCGGCAGCCATAGAGTAACATCATTGCATGTATAACATAACATAGCTAATATGCGCTTGAGTTTTGTCAGTGAATCAGCAACGGGACATCAACCTCCTACTGTGGAATCCTTTCCCGCAGCACTGAATCGGCAGCCATAGAGTAACATAATTGCATGTATAACGTAACATAGCTAACATGCGCTTGAGTTTTGACAGTGAATCAGCAACGGGACATCAACGCACCTACTCTGGAATCCTTTCTCGCAGCACTGAATCGGCAACCATAGAATAACGTAATTGCATGTATAACATAACATAGCTAATATGCGCTTGAGTTTTGTCAGTGAATCAGCAACGGGACATCAAGCCTCCTGCTATGGAATCATTTCTCGCAGCACTGAATCGGCAGCCATAGAGTAACATAATTGCATGTATAACATAACATAGCTCATATGCGCTTGAGTTTTGTCAGTGAATCAGCAACGGGACATCAAGCCTCCTGCTATGGAATCATTTCTCGCAGCAATGAATCGGCAGCCATAGAGTAACATAATTGCATGTAAAACATAACATAGCTCATATGCGCTTGAGTTTTGTCAGTGAATCAGCAACGGGACATCAAGCCTCCTGCTATGGAATCATTTCTCGCAGCACTGAATCGGCAGCCATAGAGTAACATAATTGCATGTATAACATAACATAGCTAATATGCGCTTGAGTTTTGACAGTGAATCAGCAACGGGACATCAACGCCCCTACTCTGGAATCCTTTCTCGCAGCACTGAATCGGCAGCAATAGAGTAACATAATTGCATGTATAACATAACATAGCTCATATGCGCTTGAGTTTTGTCAGTGAATCAGCAACGGGACATCAAGCCTCCTGCTATGGAATCATTTCTCGCAGCACTGAATCGGCAGCCATAGAGTAACATAATTGCATGTATAACATAACTAAGCTAATATGCGCTTGAGTTTTGTCAGTGAATCAGCAACGGGACATCAAGCCTCCTGCTATGGAATCATTTCTCGCAGCACTGAATCGGCAGCCATAGAGTAACATAATTGCATGTATAACATAACATAGCTAATATGCGCTTGAGTTTTGACAGTGAATCAGCAACGGGACATCAACGCCCCTACTCTGGAATCCTTTCTCGCAGCACTGAATCGGCAGCAATAGAGTAACATAATTGCATGTATAACATAACATTGCTAATATGCGCTTGAGTTTTGTCAGTGAATCAGCAACGGGACATCAACGCCCCTACTCTGGAATCCTTTCTCGCAGCACTGAATCGGCAGCCATAGAGTAACATAATTGCATGTATAACATAACATAGCTCATATGCGCTTGAGTTTTGACAGTGAATCAGCAACGGGACATCAAGCCTCCTGCTATGGATTCATTTCTCGCAGCACTGAATCGGCAGCCATAGAGTAACATAATTGAATGTATAACATAACATAGCTAATATGCGCTTGAGTTTTGTCAGTGAATCAGCAACGGGACACCAAGCCTCCTGCTATGGAATCATTTCTCGCAGCACTGAATCGGCAGCCATAGAGTAACATAATTGCATGTATAACATAACATAGCTCATATGCGCTTGAGTTTTGTCAGTGAATCGGGAACGGGACATCAAGGCTCCTACTGTGGAATCCTTTCTCGCAGCACTGAATCGGCAGCCATAGAGTAACATAATTCCATGTATAACATAACATAGCTAATATGCGCTTGAGTTTTGACAGTGAATCAGCAACGAGACATCAACGCCCCTACTCTGGAATCCTTTCTCGCAGCACTGAATCGGCAGCCATAGAGTAACATAATTGCATGTATAACATAACATAGCTCATATGCGCTTGAGTTTTGACAGTGAATCAGCAACGGGACATCAAGCCTCCTGCTATGGAATCATTTCTCGCAGCACTGAATCGGCAGCCATAGAGTAACATAATTGCATGTATAACATAACATAGCTCATATGCGCTTGAGTTTTGTCAGTGAATCAGCAACGGGACATCAAGGCTCCTACTGTGGAATCCTTTCTCGCAGCACTGAATCGGCAGCCATAGAGTAACATAATTGCATGTATAACATAACACAGCTAATATGCGCTTGAGTTTTAACAGTGAATCAGCAAAGGGACATCAACGCCCCTACTCTGGAATCCTTTCTCGCAGCACTGAATCGGCAGCCATTGAGTAACATAATTGCGTGTATAACATAACATAGCTAATATGCGCTTGAGTTTTGTCAGTGAATCAGCAACGGGACATCAAGCCTCCTGCTATGGAATCATTTCTCGCAGCACTGAATCGGCAGCCATAGAGTAACATAATTGCAAGTATAACATAACATAGCTCATATGCGCTTGAGTTTTGTCAGTGAATCAGCAACGGGACATCAAGGCTCCTACTGTGGAATCCTTTCTCGCAGCACTGAATCGGCAGCCATAGAGTAACATAATTCCATGTAAAACATAACATAGCTAATATGCGCTTGAGTTTTGTCAGTGAATCAGCAACGGGACATCAAGCCTCCTGCTATGGAATCATTTCTCGCAGTACTGAATCGGCAGCCATAGAGTAACATAATTGCATGTATAACATAACATAGCTAATATGCGCTTGAGTTTTGACAGTGAATCAGCAACGGGACATCAACGACCCTACTCTGGAATCCTTTCTCCCAGCACTGAATCGGCAGCCATAGAGTAACATAATTGCATGTATAACATAACATAGCTAATATGCGCATGAGTTTTGTCAGTGAATCAGCAACGGGACATCAACGCCCCTACTCTGGAATCCTTTCTCGCAGCACTGAATCGGCAGCCATAGAGTAACATAATTGCATGTATAACATAACATAGCTCATATGCGCTTGAGTTTTGACAGTGAACCAGCAACGGGACATCAAGCCTCCTGCTATGGAATCATTTCTCGCAGCACTGAATCGGCAGCCATAGAGTAACATAATTGCATGTATAACATAACATAGCTAATATGCGCTTGAGTTTTGTCAGTGAATCAGCAACGGGACATCAAGCCTCCTGCTATGGAATCATTTATCGCAGCACTGAATCGGCAGCCATAGAGTAACATAATTGCATGTATAACATAACATAGCTCATATGCGCTTGAGTTTTGTCAGTGAATCAGCAACGGGACATCAAGGCTCCTACTGTGGAATCCTTTCTCGCAGCACTGAATCTGCAGCCATAGAGTAACATAATTGCATGTATAACATAACATAGCTAATATGCGCTTGAGTTTTGACAGTGAATCAGCAACGGGACATCAACGCCCCTACTCTGGAATCCTTTCTCGCAGCACTGAATCGGCAGCCATTGAGTAACATAATTGCATGTATAACATAACATAGCTCATATGCGTTTGAGTTTTGACAGTGAATCAGCAACGGGACATCAAGCCACCTGCTATGGAATCATTTCTCGCAGCACTGAATCGGCAGCCATAGAGTAACATAACAGCATGTATAACATAACATAACTCATATGCGCTTGAGTTTTGTCAGTGAATCAGCAACGGGACATCAAGGCTCCTACTGTGGAATCCTTTCTCGCAGCTCTGAACCGGCAGCCATAGAGTAACATAATTGCATGTATAACATAACATAGGTAATATGCGCTTGAGTTTTGACAGTGAATCAGCAACGGGACATGAACGCCCCTACTCTGGAATCCTTTCTCGCAGCACTGAATCGGCAGCCATAGAGTAACATAATTGCATGTATAACATAACATAGCTAATATGCGCTTGAGTTTTGTCAGTGAATCAGCAACGGGACATCAAGCCTCCTGCTATGGAATCATTTCTCGCAGTACTGAATCGGCAGCCATAGAGTAACATAATTGCATGTATAACATAACATAGCTTATATGCGCTTGAGTTTTGTCAGTGAATCAGCAACGGGACATCAAGGCTCCTACTGTGGAATCCTTTCTCGCAGCACTGAATCGGCAGCCATACAGTAACATAATTGCATGTATAACATAACATAGCTAATATGCGCTTGAGTTTTGACAGTGAATCAGCAACGGGACATTAACGCCCCTACTCTGGAATCCTTTCCCGCAGCACTGAATCGGCCGCCATATAGTAACATAATTGCATGTATAACATAACATAGCTAATATGCGCTTGAGTTTTGTCAGTGAATCAGCAACAGGACATCAAGCCTCCTGCTATGGAATCATTTCTCGCAGCACTGAATCGGCAGCCATAGAGTAACATAATTGCATGTATAACATAACATAGCTCATATGCGCTTGAGTTTTGTCAGTGAATCAGCAACGGGACATCAAGGCTCCTACTGTGGAATCCTTTCTCGCAGCACTGAATCGGCAGCCATAGAGTAACATAATTGTATGTATAACATAACATAGCTAATATGCGCTTGAGTTTTAACAGTGAATCAGCAACGGGACATCAACGCCCCTACTCTGGAATCCTTTCTCGCAGCACTGAATCGGCAGCCATTGAGTAACATAATTGCGTGTATAACGTAACATAGCTAATATGCGCTTGAGTTTTGTCAGTGAATCAGCAACGTCTCATCAAGCCTCCTGCTATGGAATCATTTCTCGCAGCACTGAATCGGCAGCCATAGAGTAACATAATTGCATGTATAACATAACATAGCTAATATGCGCTTGAGTTTTGTCAGTGAATCAGCAACGGGACATCAAGCCTCCTGCTATGGAATCATTTCTCGCAGCACTGAATCGGCAGCCATAGAGTAACATAATTGCATGTGTAACATAACACAGCTAATATGCGCTTGAGTTTTGTCAGTGAATCAGCAACGGGACATCAAGCCTCCTGCTATGGAATCATTTCTCGCAGCACTGAATCGGCAGCCATAGAGTAACATAATTGCATGTATAACATAATATAGCTCATATGCGCTTGAGTTTTGTCAGTGAATCAGCAACGGGACATCAAGCCTCTTGCTATGGAATCATTTCTCGCAGCACTGAATCGGCAGCCATAGAGTAACATAATTGCATGTATAACATAACCTTAGCTAATATGCGCTTGAGTTTTGTCAGTGAATCAGCAACGGGACATCAAGCCTCCTGCTATGGAATCATTTCTCGCAGCACTGAATCGGCAGCCATAGAGTGACATAATTGCATGTAAAACATAACATAGCTCATATGCGCTTGAGTTTTGTCAGTGAATCAGCAACGGGACATCAAGCCTCCTGCTATGGAATCATTTCTCGCAGTACTGAATCGGCAGCCATAGAGTAACATAATTGCATGTATAACATAACATAGCTAATATGCGCTTGAGTTTTGACAGTGAATCAGCAACGGGACATCAACGACCCTACTCTGGAATCCTTTCTCGCAGCACTGAATCGGCAGCCATAGAGTAACATAATTGCATGTATAACATAACATAGCTAATATGCGCTTGAGTTTTGTCAGTGAATCAGCAACGGGACATCAACGCCCCTACTCTGGAATCCTTTCTCGCACCACTGAATCGGCAGCCATAGAGTAACATAATTGCATGTATAACATAACATAGCTCATATGCGCTTGAGTTTTGACAGTGAACCAGCAACGGGACATCAAGCCTCCTGCTATGGAATCATTTCTCGCAGCACTGAATCGGCAGCCATAGAGTAACATAATTGCATGTATAACATAACATAGCTAATATGCGCTTGAGTTTTGTCAGTGAATCAGCAACGGGACATCAAGCCTCCTGCTATGGAATCATTTATCGCAGCACTGAATCGGCAGCCATAGAGTAACATAATTGCATGTATAACATAACATAGCTCATATGCGCTTGAGTTTTGTCAGTGAATCAGCAACGGGACATCAAGGCTCCTACTGTGGAATCCTTTCTCGCAGCACTGAATCGGCAGCCATAGAGTAACATAATTGCATGTATAACATAACATAGCTAATATGCGCTTGAGTTTTGACAGTGAATCAGCAACGGGACATCAACGCCCCTACTCTGGAATCCTTTCTCGCAGCACTGAATCGGCAGCCATAGAGTAACATAATTGCATGTATAACATAACATAGCTCATATGCGCTTGAGTTTTGACAGTGAACCAGCAACGGGACATCAAGCCTCCTGCTATGGAATCATTTCTCGCAGCACTGAATCGGCAGCCATAGAGTAACATAATTGCATGTATAACATAACATAGCTAATATGCGCTTGAGTTTTGTCAGTGAATCAGCAACGGGACATCAAGCCTCCTACTGTGGAATCCTTTCTCGCAGCTCTGAATCGGCAGCCATAGTGTAACATAATTGCATGTATAACATAACATAGGTAATATGCGCTTGAGTTTTGACAGTGAATCAGCAACGGGACATCAACGCCCCTACTCTGGAATCCTTTCTCGCAGCACTGAATCGGCAGCCATAGAGTAGCATAATTGCATGTATAACATAACATAGCTAATATGCGCTTGAGTTTTGTCAGTGAATCAGCAACGGGACATCAAGCCTCCTGCTATGGAATCATTTCTCGCAGTACTGAATCGGCAGCCATAGAGTAACATAATTGCATGTATAACATAACATAGCTTATATGCGCTTGAGTTTTGTCAGTGAATCAGCAACGGGACATCAAGGCTCCTACTGTGGAATCCTTTCTCGCAGCACTGAATCGGCAGCCATACAGTAACATAATTGCATGTATAACATAACATAGCTAATATGCGCTTGAGTTTTGACAGTGAATCAGCAACGGGACATCAACGCCCCTACTCTGGAATCCTTTCCCGCAGCACTGAATCGGCCGCCATAGAGTAACATAATTGCATGTATAACATAACATAGCTAATATGCGCTTGAGTTTTGTCAGTGAATCAACAACGGGACATCAAGCCTCCTGCTATGGAATCATTTCTCGCAGCACTGAATCGGCAGCCATAGAGTAACATAATTGCATGTATAACATAACATAGCTAATATGCGCTTGAGTTTTATCAGTGAATCAGCAACGGGACATCAAGCCTCCTGCTATGGAATCATTTCTCGCAGCACTGAATCGGCAGCCATAGAGTAACATAATTGCATGTATAACATAACATAGCTCATATGCGCTTGAGTTTTGTCAGTGAATCAGCAACGGGACATCAAGGCTCCTACTGTGGAATCCTTTCTCGCAGCACTGAATCGGCAGCCATAGAGTAACATAATTGCATGTAAAACATAACATAGTTAATATGCGCTTGAGTTTGTCAGTGAATCAGCAACAAACGAGATCTCCTAAAAACAAAAATTGTACGATCTTTTGATATCTGTACTCGTTTCGTTAATTTGTATTTAATTTACAAATCATAACCAAGTCCACGGAAGGCCTATGTAAAAAACGTAATCTAATTGATAGTTCAGTTAATGTCAAATTACTAATCTAATAGTATTTAATGGCAAAAAATATTTTTAGTCACAAGAAATTTCATTTTTCTCAGCATGACCTTCCTGTAAGGGGCATTATCACTGGCGACGGATACTTCGTCGTAGAACGGGAAAAATATTCATTTCTATGGAAAATTAAACACACGAATAAACAAAACACAGCGTTGTTCTTTATAGTGAAACCCACGAAATATTAGGCGTTGAAATAAACATTTAATTCACCGTTGAAGACAAGACTTAATGAATTGTGACAAATGTAAGTTAATATAATATGCAGTCGAGTTATACATTATAAAGTCAAATTCTATTCAACACTATACCTTATCGTTGTAGAAAAAATGTATTCTGTGAAATTAAATGCGAATTTACCAAGTTGACTTGTAATTGTAATACGGTAACTCATTTGATGATTTATGAATACCGGTGTCTTGAAAATTAAAAGGCTGCAGAGACTTAGAAAGGCCTCTGCCTGCTTCCTGCTTTCCTTTTTTCGCTTTTTGAAATGCAAATTTAGATTTACGGCACCTTAACATTGCTAATACACAAAGGAACTATAACGGCACAAACCGAGACTTCTAATATAGACACAGACCCAGACATATTTGCACGATGTGACAAAGAGTGTCAAGACGAATTCGGACGGCAGAAGCGGAGTCTATTAATTACTATAATAGCAGGCGGGATTTTTAACAAATATTGTACACACGTGATACTTTTTTGTCGAAAAAACGTATTGCATTCTATAAGTCAAATAACTTTGTTATCACAAACTAAGTATTTAAGGTACAAACGCTTTTTTTAACTTTCTTTCATATTAGTGTTATTATGCCTTTAAGATCCACTATTAACAATCGTGCGTCATACGGTATATCAGACGGTCTGCGTCCAAGGTAATTGATAAAAACTGTAGTATGAAATTTGCCGGTGATATCTATCCGCCTTCGACTCCATGGTTATACTAGACGCATCACTCATAAAATGGTAGAATCGTCTCACAACCTCGGTGGGATATAGGCCCTAAACAGAGGTTTTTGAAAGCGGCAGGTCAGTCAGTACCAGCCCTGGTTTAGAGAAGTCAGGTTCTTTGGTGTCCACCTTGATAGTCGGCTCACCTGGCGTACTCATGCCCAGTCAGTCAAAACTAGAGCGTCAGCTCGTCTGGGCTATCTGTTTCCGATACTTGCCAACAAGGTCATGACCCATAACCTACGTAAGTCGGTAGTGAACGCGTATCTGTTACCAATCATCACCTACGCTGCCCCCGTTTGGGGTATATTACGGCTGTTTATAAAAAAAAGCTGCAAAGCGTTCTAGACAGGGGGCTTAGACTAGCGGCCAAAGTCTCCCGTCGGATCCCTTCTCGTCTGTTGAGAAGTGTACTCGGTATCCGCTCATTGGATGACGCCGTGCGGTGTCTTGTGCTTAAATGTTACGTTAAAGCTTCAAGGGTCCATGACAACCTCCCTCATAGCTAGCCTTGGCAGGTACCGTGTACGATCAGGTGATTCTTCGAAAATGGACTCGGCAAATACTGTACTAGTGCGATATAGTACGAGCATACCGTTGTAACGGCCCCAGAAACAATATATCCCGTACTGGACCGATCCAAACGGCAGGAGCTCCTTCCGTAAGCTCGGAACATGTAAACTAGGTGGACGTCTTAAAGCCTCACATCCCCTCAGCCCTGACGGTGTGGCAGATCGCGTACTGTGAAACGAAGCCAGACTATCACCAGTTTCAGTTAGTTTGAGATTGCAACTCAATGTGTGGCTGTGTAAATTGCGTGTGCGGTCATCTGTAATTGGAGACTTGCATTATTTGTTGCGACAGTTTTTATTTAGGTGACATTTATTGTTTGTTACGTTAGCGGGTGTTAGAGAATAGTGAACTTCAATTGTTGCGGACGAGTCTCTATTGTCGTTTTCTTTATTTAAGCTGTCATTAAATTTGTTAATAACGAACCCTTTGTGTTCAATTATTTTAAATATTAGACGGTTTAAACACGACAAACTGTCTGGCCGTCGTAGCGAGTATACCAGTCCATACCAATAAGGATAAACGGTGTGATAATTAATAATATAGTCATCAATGGTTTTACAGATAATCATGAAAGCTGTAAAATAGTCGAGAATAATCAGATTTTGGATCAGGTTAATCATTTTAATTACCTGGGTTGTAATATCTCATATCGAACTGATGTTGATTTGGATAGTAAGCTAACAAAATTTAAACGCATCTGTGGAACGATTCATAGGTACCTGAAAAATAAAACACGAAAGAATAGCCGAATGAATTTTCACAAAGCTATGGCTGTCCCCACCTTCCTCTATGTTATTGAGACATGGACTCTTGGTGAAAGGGCGTACAGAGGATTCAGGCAGCTAAAATGAAATTTCTAAGAGGGACGCAAGGTTGTTCTCTCTTGGATCAGAAAAGAAACGAAGATATTAGACGCGAGTTGAAGATTGCATTAGCGACCGTAACAGATCGAGATCTTTCAAGGTTGAGGAAAGTCAATGTGGTAATACAATGCTGTTGCACATTGTGGAACGTAATGGGAAAACGTTGTAACGAGTGCATAGTGCTGCCACTCTTCTAACAAAATTAAACTTTATACCGTTATAAACACCGCATAAATCAGTATGAAGTACGAAGCAAACGCCAGCGTGAATCAAAAATTACAATCGTGAACGGTAACAATGATGAACGACTGGCACTAAAGAAAGGTGTACATAAAATTATACGTTCCGCTAGCGAACAGTTGCTTACTCTTCGTGACTTTATAAAGAACCGTGTAGACAAAGCAACGGAAGGTAACATTTAGATACTCCTGCAATCTTATCAGTGGCCGCATTGCAAAAATTAAAATTTAATACAATTTAAAAAACATTAAAAGGATTAAGCAATAAACAATTGATTAAGTGTATGTGTTATTGTACACCTCGAATAGTAATAATGATCTATAGTGAAATTTCCATTAATCTATTCAGATCCACGTACGCTAAGACACTTCCAATAAAATATCTATCTTGATAGATATGTTTTCGTGATAGAGTTTAACACATTCGAAGCCCACAAATTTCAAGGATTTTCCGAACACATTAACACTTCAGATAGTTTAAAACATAAAAGGGTTGTCATCACTCGTAGAGCCTCTTGTTTTGTGTCTAAATCCTTATTGTTTACTAACACTCGACTAGTAGGCATCCCAGACACTTTTTGTTGCAACTTGATGTGCATCTATACTCTCTCTGGTTTTCAATTTTTTTAATTTATGAAAAACCACAATAGAAAAAACTCTATCTGTCTGTTCACTCAAATTAGTGTAATTTTGCTGTTTATGAAGCTGTTAGATTCATAGTGCAAAAATTCAGGCTTCCTTGGTAAGACTTCCTTTATTTCGTAACTGGCATGACAACAATCAATCGAAAAGCATCTCCAACTTTGCCGTGTTTGTGTTTGTTAAACTGCTACCGGTCATGCTCCGGACGGGGCCTTTCAGTTTCTCCACCATTTTGAAGTCCGAAACCACGAGTCCGAGTCGGGTTTTTTGACTTGGTAATGGTAAAGACACTGAAATGCCTCGTCCGGAACATGAGAAGTAGCAATTTAACAAGTAAGCACGAAGAAGTTGGAATTACGAAGACTGCCAAAATAAATAACACGATGAAAAAAGGAAACATTGTCTACGTATGTAAACACTAAAAAACGGTTTCAACAAAAAAACTAAATACTGAAATTTTGTTTTGGACTTTGCTTTAGTGACAAGGCAAGGTAAACGACTGTTATAGCTTAATCAGTAAACATTCTTGACATACGGTAATCCCATACTTTTAGAAACTCTGCATCTCTGAATGAAGGCTATAAAAATAATCTATATATCGTCGTAGTCCTTCAGTCTTACGACTGGTTTGTACCCTCCCCGCATATACCCGTGGTGCGTGTGGTACTGAGTCTCTCACAGGTATATGGGACCTACAGTTTAACGCCGGATCCGAACGGCATAGTTGGGGAAGAATCTATATATATATATATATATATAAATATATATAAAACTCAAAGTCTGAGGATTTATGGGTACTGAATACAATTTCACACCGTTACACCGATTTTCACCAAATTTTGCACAGGTAACCTTTGACACAAGGCGAAAAACACTGTCTAACTTGGAATTTAATATTTTGCCCAGTTCGCACGATTTAGGCCCTTTAAATTGTGCCTTTCCGTTGACGTGTAAAAAGATGTCAACAACACCATGGAGACCAGAATTAATTACTATAGTAACAAGTAAATAAACAAATGATATTTAGCGGCATCGGAACTGTACATTTATACATCCCTGCAGTACATTTCCGATGTTTTATATAATATGCGATTGTATCGATATATTACGATGTGGAAAAGAAGAAGTGTACTAATTGTAAATTGTCCTATTACTTAACGCAAAGCGAAAATACGTGTTGTTTCCATTTGTGACCTTAGGTGACAACGGCTTTTGGTTTTAAGTTTACTGCTGAAATAAATAAAAGCCATTGTTTAGGAAAACATAACGTATAGTGTGTTGTACAATGCTTCGAAAACAGTAACACTTAAAATAAAGAATTCAGCGTTTTTGATTTAACAGGGACTTTATAAATATCTCCAAAGGCTTTATAAACGGATAATTTAAAATATCTGCAAAGGCTGTTGCACCAACGTAATAATTTAGTACAAGTGAAATAATAGAAGTGTTGAAAACAGCTTTGGAGAGAATTTGACTAATGAGTACAAAATTGTTATACGAGTTGACAGAACCCCATATAGACACAGACAATAAAAATTATATTAAAATACTTATTAAAAGTCAAATATTTGCTTGAGAAGCCGTGGGTAACAGGTAGTAATGTTACATATTCCAGTTATCAAAGTTGCGCACAGCAAATAATAACATGCGACCTTAAGACGTACAGAATGAATCAGTTAGAGAATTATTACTGATAAATATAATGCGTACTTTTATAATCTCACTCTCCAAGGTCTGCTTTTAGGGCTAGTGTACAATGAATTACAAGTGAAACACAGTCCTTAAGTTTCATGAATTCCACGTTAAAACCATTTGATCAATTTCACCGAATCTTACAAGTTTTAGTTAGTTGAAAAGCAACACTTTATGGATATTAGTGCCTTCTATTGATAAACAAATGATGTGAACTATTATTAAGCTTTAAACAATTTACAATTTTAATAAATGATGTTTTAAGATTGAACAGGATAGTGTTAAATGTGTCATTGACATTTGCAACGAACAACGGTGTTTCACACTAAATGTACAAAAGAAAATAAAAAAACAAAGATAACCCTGTATCGTAAATAACATTGATATACAATAATAACGTGTCTGATATCAAATTATTATTAATTCGAGGTCAAGACGTCTTACGACGTCGTCCGATGCCTAACCTCCATTGTTGTCTGTCGTTGCAGTTTTCGTCGCTCAGTCCTCTATGGGTCATTGATATTCTTATGCCCTCTATCCACGTTTTCTTGTGCCTTCCTTTCTTTTTGGGGTCTGTAGGTATCCAACTCATTTTTTTCTTTGGTAGTCGGTCTTCTACCATTCTTTGTACTTGTCCATACCAGATTAGTTATATTTCTTCAATGCAGTCGATGACTGTCTTTTGTATGCCGATTTCTTCTTTGATTGTTTCACTTCGTCTTCGCTCTAGACTTGAAATTCTAGCAGCTCGTCTCAAGGCATCCATTTCTGTAGCTTCTAACTTTCTTTTTAGCTGTTCTTTTATTCTCCATGTTTTGGATCCGTACATCAACCGTAAATCAATTTTAATCATACTATCATATATTCTTTTCTTTCTTTCTTTTACAATTTTTGTGCTCTATGGAATCCCATTCAATGATCTAATTATTTATTTTGCTTTGTTTATTCTTGATTTTATTTAAACATTATCTGTACCCTGTTCATTGAAGTTTATTCTTAAGTGTTTGTAGCTGTTGAATTTTTTATACATTTATTGTTTTATGAGATTAAATCTGTTGTTTCATGTCAGAGATTATTTGTTTCTTAAATAACTTTTATAAATTCCTGCCCCATCATAACCGCATTTCCTAGAAAACTGTACTACCATATAGGCTTAAGCCCATCACATTACTCAACTTTTTCTTTAAAAGATGGCTGTAGTGAATCGTACACTTTTGAAATTGAATTTAACTGACGGGTCTTTGCCATCACAGAGAAAATACGAGCATTTATATTTTTTTCTGTGATGGCAAAGGTTCGTCAGTTAGATTCACTGTTATTCAGGTAACTGAACTTGCTGTAAATACACGAATGTGCAGTGTCAGAACTCATGCGTGCGCGCGTGTTTGTGGCTGTGTTTAAATTAGTCTCATTCCAACAAGAAAGTATTTACACAGACCGTAAGAGGAACCGCTGCTCTTTGCTTTTGAGTAAAACTAATGGGTATGTACATGAAATCAGTGGCCAGTAATTAAATGTACTTCACTTTCCTGACTAGATATATTTTTATTTCTACTAGCTTGGAAAATTTGCTGAAATTACTAAATACTATTGTTCAAATTTTGTACTGTACGAGCCAATAGGAAGTTAAGTGTCTTTGTGTTCACCTTATTTTTATAAACCTACGCGACAAACACTTTATCCTTTTTCCAAATAAAAATAGAATCAACTAAGCTTTAAAATTTTAAAATATGAACGTGTTGATGTTAATTATTAGTTCTACTACTAGAAGGTTTAATGGTAGAATACTAGTGTTAGAATTATTAGAAGCTGTAATAATAGAAGTCTAATGTTAGTAGAAGTTTTCGAGTATAATGTTATTATTACCAGTATCCTAATATCTTAATGTGACCTTTATATTGAAATGAATAGAACCGCCTGGAACAGCCGAGAGCTTCCTCTACCCGTCCCTCCACCAAGCAAAGTACGTGCGTGTTTCTTCAAGGCCGCAATCAATTACGCTCTAGTGTTTTCGAGTGCCTGTTGACGAGTATTATGGATTATTCTGGAACACTTGTGTCATCTATTTAGACAACGACAGCTGCCGCTTAGAAGTCAGTTTATGTCGGGCTATTTACTCAGTGCGTTCAAGTGGTTATTAGTCAAAAGTGATTATTGTGCAGGTCTCTATTATTTGACTTTATTATTGCGTAAGGACAAAAATAATTTAAATTACTTTACTATTATAATCTTTTCGAATAACGTATTGATTACAAAGACTTATTTGTGACTAATTAAAGCTGGTAATTAGTAACTTCACTGGTGTCTGTATTTTGTTTTCCACTGTACCATACAACGATCCGTGAGACCGTCGTAACAATATCATCTTAATTCCATTAATACCTGTGTGTTCTGTTTAAGGCCTACCACGTGTAAAATGATATAAACGGTCTAACACGCTAAAGTTAAACATTTTTATTATCTTATGCCGTAACAGAAAGTTGTATTTGAAGGTTCACAATTAGTTTATATTTTTTATATATTTTGTACCTATTTATTTTGCTTCCATAATAAAACTGGTTAAGGATTGGGAAGTCTTGAGGAAAATCCTGAGAAAGCTGAGGCTCACGGTGGGATGTGGAGCTACTGATGATAATGAATAAAAGCCAGGTAACCAAACTGAAATTTTGCTTCGACTGTTCCTGACTTATTTAATTGGAACTGGAATACAATTCAAAAGTAAACATTAAATAGTGTAGACTCTGAAAAATAATTATTGAATTGCAAATTATAAATTAAAATTCATGAACTAATTAATTATTCTGAAGCACTAAAAATTAAAAATATATGCTACTGAATCGTATACCCTCTGAACATTATTATATACAATATAATACGCTATATAATATATATTTAATATTTATAATGAATTTACCTCAAGGTATTTTGTTTCCTTATTAGGAACATGTTTCGGAAACCATTGTGTTTCCATCCTCAGTCTTCGTGATTTTGAGTCTGGTGAAGTAATTGTGTGTTGGTTGGTTGCTATTGCGGTTTCCTGTTGGCTTCTGGTACTTTAAGTTGGTATTATTGTGTGTGATTGTGGTGTATGTATTAGTATTTTGTGTACTTTCGATGTTGAGTGCTTTGAAAATTGTGTCATGTTTTGTATTGATTTGTATTTGTTCAGGTATTAGTTTGTTTTGTGTTTTATGTTTGTATATTTGTATACATACACCACAATCACACACAATAATACCAATTTAAAGTACCAGAAGCCAACAGGAAACCACAATAGCAACCAACCAACACACAATTACTTCACCAGACTCAAAATCAAGAAGGCTGAGGATGGAAACACAGTGGTTTTCGAAAGGCTAATAAGCGAAAAAAATATCTTGAGGTAAATTCATTATAAATATTAAATATATATTATATATTATATATTGTATATTGTATAATAGAGTACAAGTAAGAATATAAGGTGTAGCATGACAGATTATCCACATTATTCTAATTTAAAAAATGATCGTATATAAAATAAAAATAAAACGACATCAATGAAAACCATTATAAAAATTAGTCAAGGACCAAAAAGTAGTGAAATAATAGTTAGGAGAGATAAAATAATTAAAATCAACCATGCAATATATATATAAGAAATTATAGAAAAATAATGATAGGCCAATGTACAAAGTAATTAGACCCAGGTAGTATAGGAGCAGGTCAGAAAATGCCCAATATAGACAAACATCCAAAATAAAAGAACAACTATTAGAGAAACAACCATATGTAATAAATTTAAAAGCCCCCCAAAAACATGAAACTAAATGAGAAAAGTATAATGCAATAAAATAAGAGTAAATGTGAATTAGGTGTAAGTGAAGGTTCTAGAATAAATGTAAAAATGTACCAGTCCAATTTAATCTTATAATAAAAAGCGAATCCGGATGATCTAATATAAGTGATATTCTTTATCATATAATACCAGACAAAATGACAAAAAATGATAGAAGAATATACAATACATAAGTGGAGTGATCAAGGGTAAATCCCTAAAATAAAACAAAAACAGCAAGAACTGCATGAAAATTAATTTTAAGAAATATTTTAGTTGATGAAAAAACAGATGTGTTTTGTTTACATTAATAGTTCTTTGAACTCAAGGCTTAAATGTTTGAGAATGGATATAATTTTTTTTTTTATAAAATTTTTATTATGTTTAATGATGTTAATTAATAATAAACCTTACTGTAATTAGAGGAGTGTAATTTAGTTAAGATTTTATAAGAATAATATGTCAGAGAGGGTATTAGCAAGCTGGAATAATAATCAACATTGTAAATGAACTAACATAAAATCTAGGCCAAATGGTAAACCACACAAACTTTGTAATTAGTAATTAAGTAAAGAAAATTAATTAAATTGAAGAAAATTATATAATGTAAATCAATTAGTGTATATTATAACTGTAACAATACTTTGTAAAGGTATTGAAAAAATGTATAAGATATTATTAGAAAAAATGCAAGTGTAATAACACTGGAATCTAAGAGGAAAGCCTGAATTAAAGATAGTATGTGAATTAGTTAAGCAAATCATAAAATTACAAAGAATTAAAGAAAAATAACCATTTTAATTCAATCAGTGATCTTGTTCAATGATAACTAGAACATAATAGAAATTGTAAACCATTTGAGGTGACAGGGAGTACAATTAAAGCCTACATTCAAATATACTGTAAATATGAATTTTTTTAGTTAAAAATACTATAAAGTATATCATGTTTGATATTAAATAACGCAGAATTAAATAAAGAAATTGATTATGTAATTAGTATTTAATAAAATTAAGTAATAAGCAAAATGTAATTAATCATATAATGTAAAAGTCAATTGTTTAGGCGGAAATGCCATCTGGTTAAAACGATGTAGATTTTAATATTAAATCGGCCAGGACCTACTTTATGGAGGAAAAAGATAGTTAGTTGATTGTTACCCGTTGAGACGTACACTTCGAAACGAGCTCACGCAAATGAATCCATTTAAAAAGGGAGAAGATAAATTTTGAATATAACAAAACCTATAAAAATTAAAACAGAGAAGTGTAAAAATACGATTAATGAATACTGAGTTAACATGGAATAAACCAAATTAAGTGATTTATGAAGATTTGAAGTCGTAATCCAGATAACAGAACTATATAAACGTGGATACAAAAATTTTATCGACACAGAATTGGACATTGTAAAACCTACCAGCCATTGGAACAAAAACACATTGAAAACACTGATTGCAGCGCCGAACAACTGAACACTACTCCTGAATAATTCCACGGTGATGAAGAGTAATTAACCACTACTACTTGGAAGAGGAATACACCAATAACCAACTTTTATTTGGAAAAATTCTGCAGTGAAGGCGTCTCGTTTACATTCAGCACGGGGCGGCCATTTTGTACTAGTCCCAGAATCCTTAGCGAGGACGGCAGAGCATCATACAGCGTGTGGGTTCGAGCAATTTAATTTGTTAATATTTATATTTAAAAAGTATTACTATTTTTTTTATAATTAAGAAGTTTTGTCTGTAAGCATAATACTTTTCAGCTTTGCCTTTCTCTGACTATTATAAAATAACAGCTAAAAGAACCTGTAATTTAACCTTAATAATTTATATAACCAAACCAATCGCCCTGAGAAACGAGTTTGTGTTTTGTCGATTAACTAATCGATTCAAAATCGATTAGTCTCAATAATGTTAATAAATTCATTGAATATTATAATGTGGAGTTACATTTAGTGGTAAAAATTTAGATAGTAGAATTTTAGATAAGATTTGACACCTGGACTCCAAGAAAAGAAGGAAATAACCTTACTGAAGGAGTAACCTCATAGAATAAACCAAGACCGCTAATCGATTATTACTGGAGACAATCTAGTTAACGCGGAAAAACCATTCTGGTTATTCTAAGCTATTAAATTGATTAAATTAATAATTAAAAGAAATAAAAATACATAATTACATAACAAATAATTAAATAATTAATTAAATAAATAAATAAATAAAATATTTTCAAACAAATTTTTTTTATTACATTTTTTTTTGTAACTCAGAAATACAAAAATTACGTTTTGTTACAAAGGGTACAGAGCAGGAGTGATATTTCCTCTATCTCGGTTGTGATATCACTTATGATGTAGGTCATAATGTTGATCATAAGTTAGCCAAGTTTCAGTCAATATGTGGAGCAATTCATTATGATGAGTTGTAGCATTACCGATGAAAACAAGGAAACAGACTCGACTAAAATTCTAAAAGGTAGTGGCTGACAGTGTTGGTGTATGGTTCTGAAACTTGGGTTCTGAGTAGGATACAAGCATTGGAGATGAGATTTTTTTGATCTGTTGAAGGTCGCACACGAAGAAGTAGAGTTTACAATAAAGTCATACACAAAGAGCTAAAAATTTCTATTATGCAAGATCAAATCGTAGAGAAGAAAAAGTGATGGGTAGTTCATCTGAATACCAAAATTTCCTAAGGTATTTTGGTAATTACAACCTACTGGACAAAAACCAATAGGAAAACCTACATAGCGTTGGTGAAGTGGATATATCCTTATCGGGAACAACTGGCCATTTGCCTATTTGCTGATGGTAGACGAAGAAGAAAAGGAGGAGAAGAAGAAGAAGAAGAAGAAGAAGAAGAAGAAGAAGAAGAAGAAGAAGAAGAAGAAGAAGAAGAAGAAGAAGAAGAAGAAGAAGAAGAAGAAGAAGAAGAACAAGAAGAATGGTTGTAAAAGATATGTGAGATTAGAAAGAAAAATAAACAATAAACGATAATAACCGTATTAACAAAACAAACTCATAAATCAGATAACCCTCTTCGTAAGGAATAAACTGACAAGTTAATCTTTGTTTATAACATTAGAATAAACAAAAAATAAATGACTTTTGAAACACGTCGCAGCCAATTAGCAGCTGACAGTTTGAGAAATTTCAGAACAATATATTGTCAAAAAACTTAAGTTTCTAAGGTTTAGTCTCCCAATAAACTTTGTTTTGTATGTTTTTAGACGCGCTTAACACCTTTTATGTAAGACACGCAAATTTCCATATACTTGGAGAAAACAAAATAGGCTATATATGTGCTACCAACAACCAACCTACCACTAAACCCAACCCGTCAAAACCTTGAAATAGGCGCAAAAAATGTAGAGGCAGTAAAAGAGTTTATATATCTAGGCTCTCAGGTAAACAGGACTAACGACACTAATAATGAAATAAGAAGAATATACCTCCTACATAAAACATATTATGGATTTAAAAAGCACCTGGCATCTAGCTTTATCTCAAGAAGCACAAAATCCAAAATTTACAAAACACTTATCAGGCCAGTGCTGATATATGCTTCAGAAACCTGGACGATGACAAAAAATAGCCAGAGACTTCTAGGCTGCTTTGAAAAAAGGATTGTAAGAGCAATACTTAGAGGAGTACAAGAAATTGGAATGTGACGCAAGCACTATAATTATGAACTATATCAATTTTACAAAGATCCGGACATTGTCAGGATAACCAAAATATACAGGCTAAGGTGGGTTTGACGCATAGAGAGAATGGAGGAAGGACACCCTACGAAACATATCTTCTATCAGAAACCAATGGGTAGTAGAGCAAGGGGAAGACCCCGAAGTATATTCAAAGATCAGATAGAGGAGGCCCTGAGAAAGCTGAACATAAGAAACGGAAAGCCAGGGCACGCAATAGAGAAGAATGGAGTCGACTCTTGGAGCAGGCCAAGACCCATCTAGGGTTTAAGATCCATAGCTGATGATGATGACACAAATTTCTACGCTTTTCAGGAGAGTAGAGGCGCCATTGGGCAGCAGGATATACTGCAAGCAGGATGACTTCAAGCTGTTGCTTTACAGTAACACGTATATTTAAAATCCAACAAAATGCTTTATCATTTTTTAATTATAAAACAAAACATTCATGATTGTAAGCGTATTTAAGGCAACAGTAGAGCTTCTGAGCGTCAAAGAAGACCCGAACCAAGAGCCGGAAACTTACTGAAAGAGAAGGACCGGGTGTGGACCAACAAAATCAATAGGCCTACGGATCTCAGAACACACATCCAAACTTTCAAAAAGACCAGTTTTAGGAAAATATCTACCCTAGATAGGTCAACCACAGCCACCACGAAATCTTGCGCCAATTCGTGATAAACACCGGGGGACAGGACCCCCGGCCGGGCTGGTTCATGATCCCGTGGTACCATTTTTGAGTACGTCGCTGATCAACTCGACGACCCCCGAAGCCCAGAATGGTTGCAGGCCCGACCTCCGGGGTTGATCCACAGGATATTGGACTACGGCTTTTCCTCCACCTTCTGGCGGCAGCAGGAGTTTAAGGCAACATGTGCACAGGCGATGAGTCATTAGTGTTTAAGCTTCTCACATGTAATTTATTTTTTATTTCAACTACAAACAATGTACACACAAAGCCATTGACAAATTTGGTATATTTTCAATATTCAAAGCTTTCTCATTACTGATAAGTATATAGAAAGTACACTAAAGTACACAAATACCAAAAGAAAAGATACCAACAGAAAATAGACTGCCAAAGATTAGACGGTTAATAAAAAAAAATATTATTACGGCGGTCTCACTGGACATCGTATTGTACAGTGGAAAACAAAATAAAGTCACCAATAAAGTCACTAATCACTAGTTTTAATTATCACAATTAACAGTTTGTAATCAACAAATTATTCAACAAGATTATACTTGTACAATAGTTCTAGTTAATTTCTCCACACCAATAATAAAGTCAACTAATACAGTCCCACAAAATAATTACTTTTCAGTAACACACCACTTGAGACGCACTGAGTAAATCGCCCGACATAAACTCACTGACCGTCGATGGATGCTTACATTTTATAGCCCGCTGAGATGCCAGAATAATCGGTCAATTTCTGGATGACGTGTCCAGCAAACCGCATATTACAGGCGCTCTAGAATCCACTAGAAACAGTGTTGATGTCTGGCCTTGAACATAGCCCTTTGACCGGTGCGGTCTGGAACAGATTCGATTGGTGACGTATGATAAGTGTCATGTAATTGCCTTTTATCTCATGTACGTACACAAACATTACACCTGGGCTAACCGAGAAACGCGGAGAACGACACACTCCACTGTTCGAGAACCTTCCTAATTACGTAACAATAATGTGGAATTAAAACAATGGAAACAGACATCCGGACGGCGTTTAACAGATGTAGAAAATCTGCAAGCATATGGGCGTAACGTTAAGTCTATGTGTGTGTGTGTGTGTGTGTGTGTGTGTGTGTGTGTGTGTGTGTGTGTGTGTGTGTGTGTGTGTGTGTGTGTGTGTGTGTGTGTGTGTGTGTGTGTGTGTGTGTGTGTGTGTGTGTGTGTGTGTGTGTGTGTGTGTGTGTGTGTGTGTGTGTGTGTGTGTGTGTGTGTGTGTGTGATTTCTAAAGCTACAGCTGGTTTTCTCTTCTCAGCTATAATCTATAATCGTCTCTGTCACAGCCAAATTTCACGTCTCTGAAATCTCGTCATTCCAACTCTCGTTCATTTCATTTCCCCAGGAACTTCAAAGCCTTCTCTGTCTTCCTCAACCCAAAGGACTTCAATTCATAACCCCTGTTATCCACCTGTGATCTCCTTAAACTCTTCTTAAGCGTCCATACTACGTAAGTCTTTTTTCCACTATTACTGAACACAATTTTCCACCTTCATTCTCCGTATTTCATTATTGGTCAAAACTTTTCGAGTGCCTACAGTAATCAATTTCCATTCCGCAATTCGTTGTTCTCCACTAGTCCATGTCCTTTGCCGTTATCTTCCCTTTACACTATTTATTCATGACTTAGCTCTCCGATCCGTACGTTTATACTACGCAGCATGGTATTGTATCTCATTGCTTCGGTGTGTCTTGTTGAGGCCAAAACAGAAAAACTACAGCTTTTAATTTGAATGAATTACTAAAAGATTATAAACAATGGTAGAAGGAACACTTTGAAAGAATGTCAGATTCAAGACTGTCGAAGCAAGTGTGGAAATACAAACCTACAGGACACAGTTGTGTGGGTAGAGCCAGGAAGAGACGGCTGGAGAATCTTTGTAGGCGGAACAGGCACCACCTTGCCTATGACGTGTTGTGATGATGATGATGGTGTGTCTTGTAATATATCTGTCGCAGAGCGTGAGCTGCCTATGCTTGTTGTTATGATGATGATGGTGTGTCTTGTAATATATCTGTCGCAGAGCGTGAGCTGCCTATGCTTGTTGTAATGATGATGATGGTGTGTCCTGTAATATATCTGTCGCAGAGCGTGAGCTGCCTATGCTTGTTGTAATGATGATGATGGTGTGTCTTGTAATATATCTGTAGCAGAGCGTGAGCTGCCTAATGCTTGTTGTAATGATGATGATGGTGTGTCTTGTAATATATCTGTCGCAGAGCGTGAGCTGCCTATGCTTGTTGTAATGATGATGATGGTGTGTCTTGTAATATATCTGTCGCAGAGCGTGAGCTGCCTATGCTTGTTGTAATGATGATGATGGTGTGTCTTGTAATATATCTGTCGCAGAGCGTGAGCTGCCTAATGCTTGTTGTAATGATGATGATGGTGTGTCTTGTAATATATCTGTCGCAGAGCGTGAGCTGCCTATGCTTGTTGTAATGATGATGATGGTGTGTCTTGTAATATATCTGTCGCAGAGCGTGAGCTGCCTATGCTTGTTGTAATGATGATGATGGTGTGTCTTGTAATATATCTGTCGCAGAGCGTGAGCTGCCTATGCTTGTTGTAATCTGTTATTAATCTCCCCTTATGTTGTCTCATGCTTTCTTAACATAAACCTTACATACTATAACACCCCGCCCTCTTTAACTTTTTGTCCATCGAACACTTCCAATTAATGAAACTTCAGTTTCATCAAAATTTAGTTCTAGCCCACTTTTAAACCCCTTAACACTTAACATAAAACAGCTATCTTTCTCATCCACATTCACTTGCGCGCACGCGCGAATATATATATAACATGAACAGTTCTTAAAATATTAACTATTTCTGCAAGTAAAACTATATTGTATTATCACCTTACGCACCTTTCACTTATTAAATCAGCATCACCAGAGGTTAATATTATGCATAAACAAGTAACTGAATTGATTCGATTTCTATTTTGGAAATAACTCCAAGTATTGGAAGTATTTCTTGCAGGTTTTTATTATGAACAGTTCTTGAAATATTAAATGTTTGCAGAAGTACAATTATATTGCATTATCTCCTTGCGATTCGATTTGCACCTTGTTTACTGAGAACGTCTTGATTCTACTTCGATATTATGTGATGTAAACAGATACTGTATTGTACAACTGTAGCTGATCAAAGTTGATCCAGTAGAATATTACGGAAACTACATGCTTTGCGTTTCTATTTTTTTTTTTAAGTTTTTATTAAACGCGTATAGAATAACATAAAGTAAATGCACATAAGTACATGCAAATAAAATCTAAATAAAAGAACATATAAAAAAGTAGTTTATTAGGTTAGAAAAATCATATATACGTATAAAAATTTATAGTTTGTTAGTTGTTGCAAGCTGCAAGCAAAAAACCACCAACACACAAACACATGAAAGTTTTTGTTATTATTAAGCAACTGGTAACGGGGAGAATACTTGTATTTTGTTTGCGGACGATTCACATTCTCATGTACTTTGTCCACACACAAAACCAAAACTGTATAGCGCGTATAGCCTACGTTGACACAAAAACACAGAACTCGTACACAAACATGTGATCGATTTTTAATTAGTCTCTCCTAACGAGAATGTATTGTTACGGATCGTCGTGTGGTACAGTGGAAACAAATACAGACACCAATGAAGTCACTAGTTACGAACTTTAATAGCACCAAATAACAATTTGAAATCAACAATATACTGTCATACAATAATTGAAGTTAAATTTGTCCGCACGCAATAATAATGTCAACTATTAGAGTTTCGAATAAGTTATAACACTGTAATCACTTTCCACAATCACTCAATCTGCACTCAACAATCTCGCCAGGTGTAACTGACTCACTAAGCCGGCCGCTGTAGCTTATATAGGACCCGCAGAGGTTCCAGAATAATTTTTCATCCTTTTGGCGGCTAGCCGGCATACTCTGGGTAGTTACACGTGCTCTCGAACAGTCTGAAAGGTACTGTTGTGCGGCCTTGACGGAGACGCTGCACCTGCTCGGCTAGCCGAGAAACGGGTGGAATGATGCTCTCGACTCCTCGAAAGCATTCCATAATTGTCGTAGCAGTATTTACACAAACCGTATGGAGAAGCAACGGTTCACTTTTGCTTAAACTAACGGTTACATACTGTTCGCACTTGTGTGAAAAGCGTAGCCAATAATGAGAAAGTATTTTCACTAAAAGACTATTTCTTAATTTATGCTGTCACAAGACACCAACAATAGTTATGACATGTTTCTGGTAATATATTTGATATTGAATATAGTAATTTAATATTTGATAAGTGGAGTTTATTTATGGAGTTGCACAGTATGAGACTGTGGTTATACAGGCTGACTATCTCGTTCTCCGTATTTGCTACAAACGTTTAATGACTTGTGTAAATGGGTTTAAAAAATGTTGTTGCTTCCTTCATAAGCGGACAAGCTACTTTAATTAAAGTTATTTTCAGACGAATCAAATAATTATTTAATAGAGGAAATTAAAATCGTTCACTGTCGTTTACAGTAATAAAAACATCGTCACTCTATGAAGTTTTTACAGTGAATTTTATTTCAAGCGCTCGCAAAAGATTTTAAAATACTGTTTTAATTTACAAGCTTTAATAAAACAGAACTTCACTAACGTTACCAATCTTGCCATTATGACCTGGTTAGCTGGTAGCACTTTGGCTGGTCTGACCTGGTTTGCCAATACCATGCGTAAGACTGGCAATTAGACCAATATTTGGCTAATAGACTAAGAGCTGGCGACGAAAATGCTTACGGTATTTCAGTACGCCTGATACTTTGTAGGCCTATAGAAATTTAACTTGACTTGCTAGAAACGGAGTGGAGGAGGGGACTGACGACTTGCTTTCGTGGTCTGGCTGGATGGTCAAAACCCGAATATTTGTCTGGCCTGTTTCAGAAAAACAGGTATAAAATTGTACTTTACTGCTATAATGTAAATTATACATTTATTTTATCACTTTAAAATTGTCTGTTAGCAACTTTGAACCGAAGAAAGTGCCCAGAAATTGTATTTTTGAATTATTATATTATCAAATGCAATATATCAGAAAAACCAGACATACTGCTATAACGTTTTATTTATTAATTTTTTAATCCTTTGAGGCGTTGAGGGCGGCAAGGGAACCGGCAACAAGTCGCCAGACTCGCCACTCCGTTTCTGACAAGTCAAATTGAATTTCTGTACAAAGTATCAACGTACGTTAATATCGTAAACATTTTCGTCGTCAGCTCTTGCTCTACTACTTATGTTGGCATAATCGGCTTCTTGGTCTCGTTTCCTCCTTTGTTGTCATCTGTCGTCATACATTCGTCGCAAATGTCCACAGCACTTCAATCGTGCCTATAATATCAACCTTAATAGCCTAACATCTCAAACTAAAAAGCTTATAAAGTAATAACCCAAATATACCGGGGTGAAATACAGTTAAAAATGTTTAACGTTCTAAGACTCATTTCTTAATACTCTGTGCTTCACTAAATAGGGTATCACACCAAAGGCTACACACATACTGACCTAATACTTTTGACAAAAAGACAATCAATTCATGCGATTACTTCAAGAATGCAACGTCTTTCTGTTGCACTGAGAGTACGGTTATACTGCAGTGCTTCAATCACACGATGATCTTAATGCCGGGAAGACATATTACATTGGTTAATTTCACTTTCAAATTCTGCGATATTGCAGTTCTGTTCTCCTCCTGAGATTGTACAGCTTAAATTCGTTCCTTGGCCTCTAATATCTTAACCCTCCACCTTCTTCTGTTGTTAGCTACGATCTACAACCTTCACAGCGCCATCATGCCTTCATACCTACTGAAAAACTTCATCTTCGTAACCTTTCCTTGGGCAAGCTTTTACTTCTTTGTCTTACATTTTAGTATTTCCTTTTTGTACTTTTAGTCTTTCTATTAGTCTTGTGTTGTCCAATCTCACTTTATTGTTAGCCCAAAGTAATATACTCGTATATTCTACTCTGTTTCATTTATATACTTCTACTCTTAACTAAAATTACAGTATACCTCATTAATACATCACAGTATATTGTCATGGAAGTATTTTTTAAGATCCACCTCAAAAACGTCATCTCAAATATCTTCAAGCGTTCCAATGTCCTTCGCGTTAATATGTAAGTTTCACAACAGAGAGGGTCTTATAATAGTTTTGTGTGTGTCGACTTTTTCTGTCTGTGAAATTTCTTTTAATTAAAAATACAGATGCATAAAATATGGCTTGTTGACTAGAATTATGTTTCTCCTTATCTCTGCTACCTCATTGGCATCTTTATATTCCGTTGTGCGCAGACACGAAGAAAACACCGTTGTCCGTTGTTTTCTTCTCTATTCATCTTTTTCCTTTTTTTTCTTGAACGCGTATATCTTCCCTGATTTATCATTTTCGTTTACGCTGGTTTACACTTTGTTATGATCCCACTTCTTTCAGGACGTAAACCCACTTCTTTCAGGATATAATCTTACTTGTTTCAGGATATAATCCTAATTCATTCAGGATACAATACTAATTCATTCTCTCGCAGCTGCATTTAATACTGTTAAAATATGCGCCAATATTTGTCTGAATTTATATCTATAGCCTACATGTGCCAATGTTTGTAGTATCTTGTCGTGAAGTAAAGATAAGTATACTGTGAGGAAGGTTTTTATTTCTTGTGCTAGACATATCGTATAAGCGAGAAATTTATAGTCGACAGTCCAAAGTTATTTAAGGAAAATTCTAATATTCAACTTAAGTTAATTTAGCCCATATGTACAATTATTTGTAATGTTTATACCAGACAATTCTAGAAAATATTCTAGAACCCAATGCCGCCAAGTCTTGTCAACACCTTATTTCTTATTTTTCCTGAGAGATTACCTTATTTTATATTCTAGAACTGTGGTGAATGAGATTTTATATTGTAGAGTCAAACTGAAGAGAGGGAGGACATAACTCGACACTGTGTTGTATACCCTGAGTGAGATTATACGTATCGGTAAGTTCTCTCCGCATTCGGTACTCTTGCAAGTGTTCCTCTTATGCCAATTTTTGTTAGTATTTAGACACGTTTTCTTGCCAGTCTAAACCCTAACATTATACTGTACAATTTGTCATTTGTTTCAGCCTTTAATCCTTTTACAATAAAACACAATCAAAATTGTTTAAATTAGTAAGACTGTAAATACTGTTACTAAATTACGTAACTCTCGAAAAGTCGGCAGCTGCAGTTACGTAAACGTTCTACACGTTGTCTCGGTTAGAGCAGCTGCAGTGTCTCTGTCGAGGCCGTGTACCGTCCAAACTGTTCAAATACTCTTAACTACGCAAATTATTCTGGCACTCCGGCAAAAGGCTAGAAACATTTTTTGCAACATCTGAAGGACCTATATAAGCAACAGCGTCTGGTTTCGAAGTTAGTTACACCTTTCGAGATTGTAGAGTGCGGATCAAGTGACCGTGGAAAGTGATTACTGTGTTATAATTCGCGCGGAACTCTCAATAGTTGACATTATTATTGCGTGTGGACACATTTAACTAGAATCATTGTATGAGAGTAACTGGTTGACTTTAAACTGTTATTTATGACTCATTAAAGCTGGTAATAATTAGTGACTTCATTGGTGTCTGCATTTTGTTTCCACTGTAAAATACGACGATCAGTGGAAGCGTCGTAACAATACTGTTTCATTTACTGTATGCAGTGGTGTACCATCATGTATAACGGTTTTAATTTAAAACTCTAAAGCTATAAATAACTTGCGATCCTTGCCGTCACACGGTTGGAGCAGTGTTTACCAAAAACCTGTATAAAATGCTCGGTTCGCTGCTTTCTGCAAACAGCCACGACCACAGTTCACGATTCGTAAGTCGCTAATTACTTTAACGCTTGTGTTTGTCGTCCGTCACAACGAGGATGTGTGGCTCATTAAGCTGAACCATCGCCTTACACATACGAGCTCATGGATCCCTTGTATCTCCCACTCTCGCTTTGTTACTGGTCCTGTCACAGTGTTGGATTACCGTTTTGTTTTACAAATCAAGATTCATTTCTGTTCGTTTGTTCTTGTACGTTAAATTTTCTTTTTTGTTAACAGTTATGCAAATCAATTTGGGATTGATATCAATGTACGAGGTTTACCAAAAACGTCATGCAGTTATTTGTTATTTTAAAAATTATGCCTTCATTCATCGACGCTTATACTACCCCCTTCAAATTAGTCTCAATCTAATATAACACGATTAAGCTAGCCGTGTTTCAGTCTTCAAAATATTTGTCAAGCATGCACTTTTTGGTACAGCCTTGATCTCGCTTACCTATTTTCGTTTTACATCTTCAACGGTCGCGAGACGTTGTCCTTTCGTCGAAATTATCATTATTAGGAGGAGGAAAGATCGCATTGTGATAAATCTGGTGAATACGCCATTTGCCGTGTCATCATTATAGCGTTTTCTTTTGCCTAGCCTGGAAAAATTCTTAACAATCAATGACGTGCGCCCAGGCACATTATCTAGCTAAAATTTTATAAATTATTGTTCCATAAATCTGGCCTTTTTCTACGAATAGCATCATACAAATGGCGTAAAATGTCCGAATAGTACTCTTTATTTACCACTACGCCTAGCGATGAAAATTCGTAGAACACAAAAACACAATTTTCATCTGACAACCACTATCTTCAAATTATCTTTGAGCTTGCAAACCGCTTCTTCACGCACAGCAGTCTTGCCAAAGGCCTTATGAGCACGTTTACCAGGATAGAGTAGTTTATCTCACAGTATATACACAACTCAATCAATGTTCTTGAATTTTGCATTGTAGAATGAGAAAAAATTGCCTAATACACCTAAGGACGACCAAACTCAATTAGCTGTGAAATGTAAACTGTGTATCAAATAGGACTAGACATTTTAGACGATTGTCACTAACATATGTACCAACATCACATAAAAAATTTGTTTTGATCGAACACTTGTAGCGGCGGAAATTGCAAAATTGCACGAACCTTTCGATCAAATCTCGTATGTGCTCAAAAATGGCAAAATCGGCGTTTCTGAGACTCAAACTGTGATCTGTGTTTCTCTTTTTTCTTTTTTCTTTGTTTATCTTCATAACTGAAACCAAACAACGAGTAGAATGGTAAGCAAACGTAAACTGTCACAGCATATGTTGCGTGTCATCATCTTGAGATCTCAAACCAGCAGTGAGTGTAGTTTGTTACTTGATACCTGAAAGCATTTGTAAAGATAAGTGCTGAATGGGTAAGACAGCAGTCTTTGCTTGTAGTTTGAAATTGCTGTTCCCGCGCCACTGAAGTTGTCCGTCGTGAATACGGTCAGAAAGCCAGTCAGACAGTAGGCGTCTGTATAGACATTCTGGAACAAGGCCCAACAGCCAGGAAATGTTTCACAGCAGTAACGGGTAAACTGTTTGGTCATCATCATCTTCACAACACGTCATACGCAAGGTGCAGCCTGTTCGGCCTTCAAAAATCCTGTAGCCATCTCTTCCTGGGTCTACCCACACACTTGTGTCTTATAGGTTTGTATTTCCAGACTTGTTTGGCTAGTCTGGAATGTTACATTCTTTCTAAGTCTTATTTCCACCGTTGTCTGTAACCTTTTAAGTTTTTATTCAACTAAAATCTTTTAACACTTCTTTTGTAACCTCATTTCTTATACGGTCAAGTTTAGAACACACCTTTTAGCGCCCCTTAAGGATGCCATTTCCTAGGCGTGTATTTTACTGTCTTGTTTTCTTGTTGTCGCCCGTAATTCACAACCCATAAGACAGTACAGGGTAAAACCATAACTTTGCAAACTTTAATTTTGTTTTAATTTAAAATTTACAATATACCTTATTGTGATCCGTCTTGCGATCTTGTAGTTATTATTTCACTACAGGTTTCGGGAATAAATTCCCATCTTCAGGTAAAACATTTTTCGATCCTCCTATTATGTAGGAATCGTCGGCGAAAATACAATTTAATTTTGTATCTCGACGTGCCTTGTTTCTAACAATACGGTTGATTGTCCCACAGATCGTCTGGAACTTATCTAACGTAACGTCAATATCATAATTTATACTGTAGCTAATATCGTTTCCCAAATAATTAAAGTGGCTCACCTGTTCTAGAATTCTATCACCAATCATTATTTTTGTTTTTACTGGCTCCTTACCTCGAAATACCATTGCCTTTGTTTTTATAGTGGATATTTGCATACTGTATTGTGTGCATACATGATGAAGCTTAACACCATTAAATAGTTAGTCAGTAACGTCATAATAATAATAAGTTTCAATCAGCCAAACTTAGCGGAACCTGACCACAACACCAAATAAGTTCTGAACACCTCTTAGGTGAGCACACATTTTATTTTTTTAATACCTCGCGTAAATCAATGTGGGAAGGTAACGTTGTAAATAAAATGCTGGCCTAGCCAAAAACATTTAAAATGTTTTGATTACGTAAATTATTAAGGAAACCTAAAAATTATTACTAAGGTAATTTTAAAGTAAGCTTTCTGGTGCTTTATAAGCGAGAAAGGACACTACTCAGAACACTGATAAACCGAATCACTCAAGTACAAACAAAATATTACTACTGTTTTTCATTACCAATGTTTTTACTAAATAAAATGTTTCTTTTATAAAAATAAAAATAAAGTTAATAATTGTAAGACTTAGCCTACGACTAGATTAAGCGTAAAACGTTAAACAATCATGCGGCTTACAGTTATTTTAACAAGACAAGTTGTCAGTGCAAAGAGAAACTGAACACGTTTCCCCTACCTGAACCCTCACCTTGACCTCATTGGGACGCTCATTGGATATCAATTTGATCGGTAGTATAAGTAAAATTATACAAAACTATCAAACGATACTGAGCACACAAGAATAGACAAACACACGTCGGTATTTTGGGAAAGACCAAGAAACCCTGAACTAACGTACAGCTACAAATTTATTTATTATATTTATTTTAATTGTGCAAGCGTGTTAATTTGGACTTCTCCGAGAAGACACCTATTATGCCAGACTGCTTTTTTGACTTTGTCTAATGTACAGGATAAGAACGGATATGCGTACAAGAAGCCTTTCACTGAGTTCAATAATTGTTACGATGAAGCAGTAATTATATTGAGTATTAAATGTGTCAACGTTTCTGGACATTTTTCCGAATCGAGTATCCCAAATATGTATTTTCCGGAAAGTAAATATCCCGAATTTGAAAACCCCGAATCCAATGTCCCGAATCTGTTTTTCCAAAATCAATACACCCAAATATATAAATGCATAAGTCAGTATATGAATATTTATTTTAACATTGAAAATGTACAAGGACGTGTCGTACATTTGAAAACGACCGCTGGTGCGTGATCGAAAATGGAAACCGGTAAGTTTCCATAGAAACTACTTCTTTCTTGTCAATAACGTAGTACACATATAAAACTTCGCTTATGAATGCGACTACATTTAACTTATAATCTGTACATTGGTAAATGAAGAATGAATTCATTGATTGGTGAATGAACATAAATATATATATATATTTTTTAGATTTATTGAAGTATTTTCAATGCCCTTCTCTGTGCATTGCATTTGTGCAATGCCTGTAAATTTTTTGTCTTTTTAAATTTCAGTATTGTATTTCTATACAAAACTTTATACTGAATTGTTTCTTCACAAATCATCAATGCAAAACGTACGGTAAAGGGATTGTTTCAGGTTCGTCGCCACAGTCTACTCGATTTATTTTATTATACACAAAATCGTAAAAACTTGAATGATTAACTGGGACAAATCTGCATGGAACTATATTTTTACTTTAAAAATTCGAATTTGAACGTTTCCATGGTTACTAACTCTGAAATATTCGTGATATTCAATTCGGCAAAATGTATTCGGAATATTCATTTCTGCTAAATAACGATTCGTTATAAGGCATTAGGTTTTTACGTTTTGGAAAATTTGATTCGGGAAAATGTTTGCTAATCGTGTGGCAATACTTTATGTTATATGATGTTTACTTATTTCATAGCAGCAGGTCGTGCTGGGAGAACGTAACACAATCTGAAACATGATTTACTTTATGATCTTGTTTTGTTCGTACTTTGACGAATCAAACAAAACGAAGTGTTGTCTCTCGGTTGTGGTCTCGTAGAAAATCCTGTCAAACAGTCATTCCAACGAATATAAGTTGCGTGTAGTGCACGCAGATGTGACCATAAACAATTTTGGAAACTAGTAAAGTGGGGAACTACATTAAATTCATATATCCTCATATGGATATAACATGGATACTTAAAACCATATGTAAATCTAACGTAAACGTAAAATCTTATAACTTTATATAAAATAATAACGCACGGAGTACAGTACGGTAGCTGAAGTCTGCACATTATGTTTCAGTAGGCCTACATGCTCCAGTTTATAAAGGATATTTAAAACGATTGTGTGCAAATTTAATATTACTTTACTTTTTATGAATTATGTGTCGAAACGTTCACTCTTTGTGCTTTTCTATGCATCTACCTGCTTTACAGGCAATAACACGGATCAAAGGGAAATTTAAACTCACTTTACACCGCGTATAAAGGATAAATTAGTTATCAACTAGACATTCAGTTATAAACTTGTGTTCACTAATCGACGAAAACCCTAAGTTACAGTTTCTAAATAACATGAAAAATATTCATGTCAGTAAACAAGTGAATATACGAGGGTCATTCAATAATAATTACAGAGACAAATAACTGTAGAGGAAAAATTGTTGGTAGACGGAGTACGACAGTTTCAGAACTGCAAGTTGGCACCACTGTAATTAGTTCTGATCAGCTGTTTGATTAGAATTGTTTTGTTTATAACCTCCAATTTTTATTTAAAGATGCCGAGTTCTCTTGAAGCTTTGGAATTATTTGAGCAACGTGTAGTGATCCGTATGTTTCTTCCTGAAGGTGAAAACCCGGTTAAAATTTGCTCTCGTGTAACTAAATAACTGTATGGACCATTGAAATGTTTATAAGTGAATAATATAGGTTAAAAATTATCGAACATTAGTGACTGACAAGCACCGTTCTGAACGTTAGATGACGTTTCGAATCCGGCGCTTGAAACTCACATAGACATCATCATCCGTTGAGAAGATCAACGGATTGCTATGGACGTATAGCTGAAGAGTTACAAGTAAGTGTTGTTAGATTTTATAACATTGTCAACCAAAAGCTGAAGTACCCTAAAACAAACTCAAGACGGGTTCGAATATATTTGACCAACTATCATAGACTAGACTTCGAGTGTGTAGAGAGCTGAAACAAAGTTATATGCAGGAAAGTGATGTCTTTTTTGAAGAGAATTCTAACATGTGATGAGTCATGGATTCATCATTTTCAGCTGGAATTTAAAATACAAAGCACTGAGTAGAACAATACGATTTCACTTGTCAGGAAACAGTTCAGAACCCATGACCGGGAAATACCCTGTTGATCTTATAGGCCTGTTTTTTGTATTTTGTTTAGAAGATCAGCGGACAATAAACAGAACTTACTACCCTGACATGCTCACCAATAAAGTGTAAAGCCGGCAGTGATGCGGATACTTCCTTGGTTTCTGTGCAAAGACGTCATTCTTCATCACGATAACGCCCCTCCACACACAGGTTATTTAACATGTAAAACCATAAATACATTCGCTTGGCAGATTCTAACTCACCCACCCTACAGTCCAGATTTGACTTCATCTGATTTCCACTTGTTCGGTACACTCAAAGAGGCGTTACGTGTACAAATTCTTATGACAACAATGAGTTTAAAAGAAAATGTCCTGAAATGTCTCCGACACAAACAAAAAGATTTCTTTGAAGCAGGCTTAAAAAGCTTATTCAGATGTGGTGGAAAAAGCGTATTAATGTTGCTGGAATTAAGCTGAAGAGTAAAAAAGTCATACTCATTAAATAAGCCCGTCTTTCTTTACAGCAATTTATTGTTTAATTACTGAAGGACCCTCGTAGGCCTACTTGCACAGTCATATTAACATTTGTAAAGGGAGTCCCATAGACAACACATGATTTGAATTATGAACTATGAATTGTGAATTTGCGGCATTGCAAATTCCAGTCTTATCATTTGTTCAATTTACAATTATTTATCGCGGGGTGTTAGACGTTATTGCGGTGAAAACGATTATAAATTCAGAGAATGTTACGCAGAGGTGCTTCGCAAATTGCATGTAATTTTTCGTTGTCGAAATACAACAAATCGATCAACAGTTCAGATAATTGTTAATAAATTTAAGAAAACAGTTTTTATTGTTGACATTAACTCTCTCGAGCGTCCTCATGCTAATCGGTCTGTTGAAACCATTGCTGTCGTGAGAGAACGTGTAGATGTAGCCTAAGTATGCGGAAATCTATTCACTGTCTCTCACAGTAGTTGGGCATCTCAAAACAACCGCGAACATTTTTATAAAACATTTGCATTTATTCCAAATTAAACTGACGCAAGAACTCAGGAGTCGGCTAGCAGACTCCTGGAAATGCCGAGAATTTGTCCACTGTTGCTGTAAAACAAACAACCATACAGGGATTTTTCTAAGAAAATAATTTTTCAAACTTAGTCTATTAGTTGTAAAATACTGTACACTGTTTGGCCTCTATAAAACTTTAATAAGACCAGTCTTTATATATAGACTGGAAAGATGGACCATTACCAAATTAAATGCAAGACTTCTTTTAAATTTTGAAAGATATCACGAAGACTTTACAGTCCAGTATGTGAAAGGAGTGTATGGCAGATTCATTGTAATCAAGAGTTATACGCACTCTTTAGGGATGTAGTCATTATAAAATATATTCAAGTATCACGGTTGAGGTGGGTCGGGTATTTAACGACGATACCGGAGGATCAAATACCAAGGAAAGCCTTGAAAATGGAGCTGGTTAGAAGAAGAAAGAGAGGCAGGCCAAAGCTATCATGGACTCATGATTTGAGCAATGATGCCAAACTATTTGGAATGAGGTGCTGGAGAGCCATCGCGTCAGATCGGGACCGTTGGAGATGGCTTCGTGAAGAGGGAAAGATTTAGTCACGGCTTGCGGCCCCAATGATGATAGTGACTCCAGATGGTTCTATTAAGTTTTACAGTTTGTAAAGACGAGGTGTTAGCAGTCCTTAAGTCAGTTTTTATTTTATTTTTTCTGACAAACGATCACAGCGCAATATTTAATTTTAACTCTTATCAAAAGAAATTAAGTATATGCTTATAACTGTAGTTTTGTAAATTTGTGACTCTGTGGTTTTTATTTTTTGTTATAACTAGTACGACATAGATGCCTCAATATTTGTAGGAAAAATTTTTTGTCTTTCAAATGTGCTTTTCGTAGAAGTATTAAAATAAATTAATGACTGTTTACTCCCTGGTGTTCAATTTACTTACACAGTAATAAAGATCGCTATGCGCGTTACAATTATATTGTGCGTGTAGGTCTATGTGCACGTTTGTACATACTTAAAATGGGTGTTAAATATTATAAATTGGACGTAAAATTCAGAGTGTGAATAAGAGTACAACAAGAAGAAACGGAAAGTAATAAATTAAGAAACAGCGTCAGGCTGGAATGTTGTTTGTCGTCAACCTTCTTTAACGTTTATGAAGACCAACTATTGGAGGAAACACTCGAAAACCCGGATGAAATAACTATATGTTGAAGGTGATATGGTTCATAAAAACAATTAAGTGTGCAGATACTACTAGCACGTAGTGAGGGCAGTTGCAGGGACTGTTAATCAGAGTTAGTGAGACGGGGAGGATTCATGAAATAGGATTCATGAAATAAACACCGACAAATCTAAAGTAATGAAAATTGAAGTCAACGCGGGCAAATAATAGTTATCGTTCGAAGCAAGCAACTGCAGTATGTTAGCAAGTATATAAATATGTTTACGACTTACTAAACTTCAATTAGAAGAAATCAGAAACTGAGTTGCAAAAGGGTAAATAAGCGTTCAAAAAATGTTTTAAATTTGATTCAAATAGGATATTACTTAAACTTGTGAAAAAGGTTTTCAGAGTATTAAGCCTGCGTAGTTGTATTACATAGTGCAGACATAAAAGGAGAAATAAATTATTTGAAGAGTTTTCAAATGTGGGTATGAGGAAGGTTGTAACAGCTGGGGCGACAAAGTGAACAATGAAGAGGTGTTGAGGAAAATTGATGAGGCTCGTGAGATAATTCTGACAACAAAAAGGAGCAAGTGAGAATAGATTAGGCACATGCCAAAGGTGCATTTTCATCCAGTAAACGGTTTAATGGTGGAGAGAGAAAGGATGGAAAAGTCGGATGATCTGAAGAAAGATCACCATTTTAGAGGTCTGTAGGAGAGTGCAGAACAGGAGGTTTCACATCGGCTATTGTTTGTTACATGTGTAACCATAGTCCCTCTGAAGGAAACTCTAAGAGAAAGCTGTATACCCATACTTACACATGGGTAAGTATATTAGACCCATACTTACACATGGTCGTGCACATACATAAGCAATTAAGCTAATTTGTGCTCCTTGCCTCTAAAGAGGCTATCGAACTTCATAGTAATATTGTATCGAACTTTACAATACTTCAATTTATTAGCGCAAGAGTTAACGCTGCCTACTTAGGACAATTTTTTTATTGCTTCAGCCACGTTAAGCATTTCTGAGATTTTTTATTAATTTTATAAAAATTATAGCTCTGTTCTAAATTATTCCTACCCTGAATTAATTAGTAAAACATATTTATTTAACTTGAAGATTACAAACTTTATGAGTATTTTTAAAAAATATTTTCAATTATTTCATGAAATAGAAAATTCTTTTATATCTCGCTTTATTTATAAATATTGATAAATTATTAATACCGTATTAGCTTTTTTCTAATAGAAAGCTTTGCTATCATAATTTGAATAGGCCTACAAATATTAAACAATAGAAGAACGGAAAATTAAATGTGTGGGAACAAATATTTTGTAAGTCTTATCAACGGAGTCCAAGTAGACTTTCAGTGAAGATAAGTTATTTTTAGTTGACAGGGGTGCAGCCGGAATTTTCTTTAGAGAGAGGTTCTGGCAGGTACTGGGAGAGGTTTAAATTTTTATAAATAAAACTACAAACATTCTTAGCTAATGAACTCGTTGTTGCCTATTTATTTTGTTATAATCAGATAGGTCAGTGGAGAAATAAATATAAGGATTACATTATCTGATACTTATATTTTAACAAACCATGATACAATAAAGACACGTTACAATAAAATATAAATAAAATAAACAATACCAGAAACTGGCACACATTTTCTATCATATCCTGAGAACGCTGATAGTGTCGAATGTTTTCTGTCAATTTTTTAAAAAGTTGTTCGCATGATTAAGTGTTTGTAAATTTTTACAAATGAAATTGTATCGGAATACACAATTTACCACAGAAACGTGACAAGTGTTGTCAGAAACAAATATTCATTGTTAATAATAAAAAATTTTAAATCGTATAATACGGTGGGAGGTCGCCAATTTTGGTGAATTTAACATACAAATCTATTGAGCGGTAGCGCTTGTAAACTGCGTGGCGGTCCGTCTTAGGTTTACGTAGGCCTACATACGGAATAACGGGGCGTTAAAACTGTTGATTGTTCATTTGTTTTCGAAATGGTAATAAACCACAATATTAAAAATACAAAAATTTATCAAATACGGCTGACAAAACTGTGCACAGCAATAGGCACATGTGGACAAGTTTGAATAGCTAGCAAAAACCTATTTAATATAGAAGTTGTTTAAGCTGATGTGGAATAAGATACTTCCTCTTCTTCTCCTACACTTCAGGGACTAGGTAATGAGCCTGTTCCGACTTCACATTATCATATATATTTCTTTCTTGGCCTTCTTACATCTCTTCTTCCAGAAGGCTTGTACTTGTTTACAGTTACTGGTATTCTATCTTCTTCCATGCGACTTAAACGCTGTCTCAATTTTCCCCTATATTCTTCAATTTTTTCATTTAGATTATACATATTTAATTCTTTCCTTATATCTTCATGGCTTATATGATCCTTTATTTTACAACCTTTAACCCTCCTTAAAAATCTAAACTCTGCTGACTGTATGTTGCTTGCATCTCTTTGTTTGCAATCTAGGATTCACTGCCATATAATAGCATTGGAACAGCCACTGTTTTGTAGAATTTTAATTTTGTCTCACACCTCGTTTTATTTATCAGTGCTCTACTTTTAGTTTCACATATGTGTTGAAATCTGTTGAGTTTATTTTGTATAACTTTGTCAACGTCAAAACGTATACCACAACCTAAATAGTTAAAATTTTAGGTATGTTCCAATACTTTATCTTCAATAATAATTATTGAGCGTACTGGAAATTTTCCGTAGTGAGCCATAAGTTTTTTTTTGTTGATAGATGTCTTTAGGTCGCAGTATTCTCGTCTCAGTTTATGTAGTCTATACACAGAGCGTAAGTCAGCTTCACTGTTTTGCGGTACAACCACATTATCTATATACAGCAAAACATTTAAGTAGTAATTCCTGGAATAAGTTACTACAAAACAAATATCATAAACCGGGTTGGATACACTAGGGACTGAGTACACATTCGATAGCTACGTGTTTCGTACTCGCTAAGACGACATAACCTGTTAAAAGCTTTGATAATAAATTCATGAGTAGCCTATCATGCTGGACATACAAAACAACGTGTTCTACGGCGAACAAAACAAGTGGAATGGGTTTTTGGAGGCGTGCACCTGTAAGCGTTAGAACACAAAGGATGGTAATAAGCTGCATAGAGAAATTATGGTTATTAGAAATTCAGTTATAGATAATACAAGAAATAAAGACATAAAACAAGAAATAAGAAAATAGAGTTGCATAGAAGAAATTGGAAGAACAATCTGGAGAGTGTGGATGATCGAAGACTGCCAAAGCAGTAAGTAGATACAAACCAGCTGGAAGGAGAAGCGTAGGGAGACCAAAGAATAAATCTTATGAACCCGGAATAGGTCACCAAGGCCTAATCCTTGTTAGTGAAGAAGAAGAAGAAGAAGAAGAAGAAGAAGAAGAAGAAGAAGAAGAAGAAGAAGAAGAAGAAGAAGAAGAAGAAGAAGAAGAAGAAGAAGAAGAAGAAGAAGAAGAAGAAGAAGAAATAATGGTTTGGAATGCACCAAAGATATCAGGGAATAAGAAGTTAAATGAAAGCTAGAGGCAAGGAATAGGTAAGAATTACAAAGAGACCTTCAAAGTGACTCCTGGAACAATCATTAAATATGAAGATTCATCACGGAATCTTACGTGCTTGCGGAACTCTTCCGCCTCCTGAACTTCAGTGGTAATGACGTCTCACTTCACTTCTATTTAAGACGGATATTGACAGTCAAATATATCGGTGGACATTGTCAGCTGATCTATGACAATGATTTGAACTGAAGTGACTGTTTAATGTCAGTCAGTACACTTTACTAGATGCGCCTTGTTCGACATACTAAGCGTTAACATTTTTTTCTCTTATTTGCGCAGAAAGATGTATCGTTGGATATCAAATAGAGACTCCCACAATGCGTAAATACGATATCCTATATCTAAATTGTTCTCGGAAGAAATTCATAATCGAAATAGATTTAACAGTTTCTGGGGGGGGGGGGGGTATGAATATGGAGATAATATGAAACGCATACCTATGCGTTCCTTCAAGACATATAGTTCTCAGTTGAAATAAATTACACACAAAAAAGTAGGCTGTTCATATGGACATTTCTTTATACTAGTAGGAAAGATAAAAAAATGTAATGCAAATAAATATACAAAAGGAATTCAGCGTTGATGAGGTAAAACATTACGTGTTTATAAATAAAAAAATTATTTTAAAGTATATTATAGAGTATAAAAAGTCATTGTAATCTTTTGTGTTGTGAGAAATGATAAAAAAAGCAAAATTTAGTATTGTTTAAATTAACAGCCATCCTTACTATTACTTTTATGAAATTGCTAACTGCTATAATTTTTATTGTTTAGACAAAGCTTTTCGTCATCACTGACATCATCAGGTCTAAAACAACCTACTATAATTTTTATTGTTTAGACAAAGTTTTTCGTCATCACTGACATCATCAGGTCTAAAACAACCTATTGGTTGTTTTAGACCTGATGATGTCAGTGATGACGAAAAGCTTTGTCTAAACAATAAAAATTATAGCGGTTAGCAATTTCATAAAAGTAATAGCAAAATTTAGTAGCACATTTTATGTGCATATTGTTACGACGGCCTACTCGATCGTCGTAGGTACAGTGGAAAACCAAATAAGTACAAGACACCAATTAAGTCACTAATCACCAGCTTTAATTTTCACAGTTAAACAGTTCGTAATTAACAACACAGTCTCTTATAACAAATCAAATAAAAATTTTTCACACGCAATAAACAATGTCTACTAATAGAGTCTTGCACAATTATAAAACACACAACACAATACTTCTTCACTTTGACAAGCACTCAATCCACACTAGCGGAAGTCGCTCACGTAACTCACTGACAACGTTGTGTTGCGTTGCGTTAGGTAGTGGGGCGTCTTTGCACCCATGGCTCAGTTACAGCTTCCGGGACGTGCCCGATGGCTGTCAGAAGAAAACAGTCCTGGACTTTCACAAAGAAGGTTTCCTAATAATCGGGAGGGACACGCCAACCAGTTAACTGAGAAGGCGGCGGAAATTTTTCTCATTCAGTTATATTTATAAAGGTTCCCGGGTCATGGTAACACTGCCGCCGGTCTCGGGGCGAACGGCAGATGCCGCACGCGCCCGGCCCGGCATACAGGCGCCTTGTGGCGCCGGTCGTTCCCCGCGAGGCAGGGAACCTCCGTGTCTGTGGCATACGGTAACAGCGTCAAGCAGTTGCCAAGCAGTTTGCAAACCAACATACTTGGGGAAGGTATCAGACTGAAGAGGAAGGTAACAAGGAAATCGAATTGCTTGGGAACCTAAGTTACAGCATATAGAATTACGGGGGGTCGTCTACGATCGCCCGAGGGCGTTTGACGCGTATAGCGGGAGGTGGTTCTGACGTGCTGATAGTACGGAGGTGAGGAAAGGACGAGGTCGCTGCAGAAGCAAAAAGAGTTTCGGCAAGCGACCGGACGAAATCAGCGAGGGTAGGAACTCGAAGGTCTCCACGAATAACATTACTTCTCACAAACCATGGAGACCCCTCACTGACAACCCGGCAGCTATGGCTTTATATACGCTGTGCTGAGGCCGAGTACAGCTTTCCCTCCTTAACTGCACGCCGGCTGATTAATGCGTAGTTCCTGGAACTCACCAGAATCATCTACTTGAATGACGCACAGCTGCCACACTGGTCGAGGGGAGTGGAGAAAGTTCTGGATTGTTCGGTAAGCTTCTCGCAACATGTTTGTTTATTAAACAGCTGTAGTCCTACTTCTCAGTGTCATAATCATCAAATTGTTTTTCTGTAAAGCAGATTTATACGCAAAGAAAACATTCTTAGAAAACTGTAGCTAAAAATTTCCGGTTAAAAATGAAAGCCGACGTTTCAATTATTTCTGAAACGTAAAAAATGAAAACGGAGTTCCATTTAAAGCGTCTTAATAAAAATCTTCAATTGAACAGGAGGGCAGTGTACCCTAGGTTAAATTTAACTAAAGCATAAGTTTTATTTTGGATGTTGAAATAAATATCATTCATAAACATTCCATGAGCATATAAAATGAACAAATCTTATTATTAATATCGTGACAAGTACGCGCAGTCAGTCTCTCTCACTACTCTCTTCTCTCTGTCACTCTCTCTCTCTCTCTCTCTCTCTCTCTCACACTCTCTCTCTCTCTCTCTCTCTCTCCCTTGCTCTCTATCTTTCCCTGTCTCTATCCTTCTCTATCTCCCGTCTCTCTCTTTACCACACAACACAGACACCATACACATCTTTCAAACCTCCTCCTCCTCCCACCTCCTTTGTCAGTAGCAAAGGACTGCCATCCTCGCGCTCCTGACATCTCTCTTGCCTACACAGCGACAGCACCTTCCCATCTTTTCCTTGGACGCCATTTTTGTCTTTTTCGATACTCCCCGTAAGGACTCTTTTAGGTGTTCGTTTGTCTGTTTGTCGACCATTCTTACGACATGGCCAGTCTATTGAAGCCTCCTCAGTTTTACATACACTTTATCTTTCAAACACAACAAGAATATTGTGATCACTGTAGAACAGGTCAATTGAGTGAAATTTCTTGCCTTTAGGCTAGACCTACATTTTAGTTGCATTTAAAGTATTGCTGGAAACAGTTATTTTGTGTATCTAAAATCAACAACTTCAATTCAAAACATAAAAGTATACGGACTACGATAAAGTGTAAATTCTTTCTTCCTGGTAGTTTATTAAAGTTTCTTTGTTTACTTCATCTACTCCTGTTAAATTTTCCGAACGTCCGAACCTTCGGAAGTAGTCTGAATTCGGACTTACTTACAGTTTACTTTTCATTTACCGATTCCGTATAGTTATATACAGCACCTTTATTTCTCGAGTATCTATGTATTTTCGTCTTTCTAGCCCTCATATCACTATGCATTAGAATCTTTTGTAACTTCCATATATCGAATCTAGCGTTAAGTAAATTGAGTTTTTTAAATCAATTTGTCTGCTTTTTTTTCAAAAATAAAGATTCAACTCGTATTCATTGTCTGTCACATATATGGCTGTACCAATAATTTCGAATAAAACAATAGTTGAAATTAACTTGAACAATCTCAAAAACACTTAACACCTCTACAGAGAGTTTAATCCAAAAGCTTTGACGCTGGTTACCCTAATTCAACAGTTTTAATTGAAATCTTAAATGCTGTTTTCAGAATCTAAAATGTCCTTGGTCACAGTTCCTAGTCCGAAATGCAATTTCGAACAAATTATTAATAAACGAAAGAAAACCTAAAAACTGACATTTTGTTAACTGACATTTGGTCTTCTTGGTTTGGTAAGTAGTACAAAAATATCGACAATTCGTTTGCTACGACAGTTACGTAACATTCTCGAAAAGTCAGTAGGTGCGGTTACGTAATAGTTGTACACGTTTCTCGGCTAGCCGAGCAGGTGCAGTGTCTCTGTAGCCACTTAAGCCCGTGAAATCAAGTAGCTTGCAGACTGTTCGAGAGTACTCCTAACTAAGCAAATTATACCGGCACGCCGTCAAAAGAAATGGAAAATTATTCAGGAACACCGCGGGACCTATATAAGCAACAGCGGACGGCTTAGAAGTAAGTTACACCAGGCAATATTGTAGAGTGCGTTTCAAGTGATTAGTGCAAAGTGATTATTGTGTTATTGTTAGTGCGGACATTCAATAGTTGACATTATTATTATAAGCGGACAAATTTAATTGGAATTTCTGTACGAGAGTACCTTGTTAATTTCACATTGTTGTTAACACTTGAATTTAATAAACAAACACTTCGTAAGGTCGACAGATGATTGTATTTTTCTGAAAACTGTTTCACCAGTTTTGATGGCTTCGGAGGTTGGATTTCAACTACAGATTTTATGTAAATTTTAAGTACCGAGGGGGCATTCGATCAGTGTAACATTGTTATTTGTGACTAATGAAAGCTAGTAATTAGTGACTTCATTGGTGTCTGTATTTTGTTTCCACTGTAAACTACGACGACCCGTGAGACCGTCGTAACAATATTTTACAGATATGGTATATTTAAATGAATGTAGTCAATACGAAATTGTAGGTAGACGGCTATGATATGTTGATAGCTTACAAGATATAAATGCTACACTGCAGATCTGGAAAGATTGCTGTAGATTTAAATATAGTAATAATAATAATAATAATAATAATAATAATAATAATAATAATAATAATAATAATAATAACAATAATAATAATACTAATAATAAACTAATAAAAGCACGACCGTTTCTCTTGAATGACTAGTTTTGCGTTTTTTCTTTCATATTGGTCAGTCAGAGTACACAGAAATTCAGTGTGAATACAGTGCTGCAGAAAATCAAGACTACCAACTTATGTACTACCAACTTTTGCATTTGTGTTGAAAATCAAACGAAGAAGACGAAGCTTTTGTAAAACGTAACTTGATTTGCCAGATAAGTTACTTCGACAATAGGGCAGAAGTTTTTACAAACTATCTGGCCGCCGGGAAATTTCAAGGTGTTCAATTCTACTACTCTTTTAATAGCTGTTTTTAGGGTAGTTGCTGCAAAGTGTCATGCAAACTTTTTTATTATTATTTTTGAAAGACCTTTAGGATTTACTGAAATGGCAGTTTCATTGCAATCTAATGTACTATCTGGAGTCAGTTTAAGCTTATCAACTTCTTTATTGAAAGGTTGAAGAATCGCGTGACATTTGGTCGGTTAAATCCCTCATCTCTATTACCTGAAATTGTCTCGAGTGTCTCTATGCTCAAGTCTGGGTGTCTGGTTAAAAAAATTTCATCCAGTTTTCTTCTACCATCTCAGCTTCACAGTTGGATGGACGATTAATTTTAATTTTTTTAGCTAACTGGAAAGCAAAGTCCTTCTTCATTGTCCATCCATAAAGTCTGTCTTCCATCTCCTTTAAATAATTTCTTCTCCTTCTTCTTCTTCTTCTTCTTCTTCTTCTTCTTCTTCTTCTTCTTCTTCTTCTTCTTCTTCTTCTTCTTCTTCTTCTTCTTCTTTTTTCTTCAAGGATTAAGTTATATAAACCTGTTTCGACACCCATCTCATCCTCGGACAACCCACGTCTCTTCTATTACTGGCTTTATAGTTCAGTGTCGCTTTCGGTTAGCTGTCATCCTTTCCAGATGATCCCACCATTGTGTCTTATCCTTAGCCAGGATCCTACTGCCACAGCAATAAATTTAAATAACTTACATGCTCGAATTCCTATTCATTTGTAAATACAAGAAGAAATTTGCTCTTTGTTTCGTCAGTTTTGAAAGTTTTATCCTGCTTACGTTTCTTAACATGTAGGCCTACGTATATGCAAACTGGTTCTGGGAATGTGAAATTGTGCAGTGGCCTTATTCAGCCTCATTGTTTTCTTAAGAATCACTTATACTGCTCGTTGCATATTCTCATCAAGCCATCCTTGACGATTTTTCTTTCGCTGATAATTTATGACCATCTGTAAACAAACAAAAATTGTTTTTGCTTGTCAGATAGCCTACATATTACATATCATTTAATAATAAATAGGGCTAATAATATCAATTATGTTAATGTAGTATGAACAAATTTATAATATAGGCCTGTAAGTAATGTTATTCTTGATGAAATTTATTATTTAATTCATGTTGTTACTACATATACACTTTAGTTGATAAAGTAAATAGAAATTAAAAAGAAGGTAAACTGAAAAAGAGATCAAAATAACAAACAAATAATTTTGGAGCGGAATGAAACACTACTCAATTCTGCGCCGTTCCATTCTGCATCAAAGTACACGTTATGTTTAACACTAAATACTTAAGCTTAACCTTGACAATATGCAACGGTAAATGCATAAAAAGAATGTTAAAACATTATCGTTTACATTTATTGATAATAATACAAAAAGCAGTTTTCTTATCTCAGTTGTTTAAATGTCTTCAAATAATACAACATAGAACGCAAAAACGACTGAAAAACTATGTACAATGCTTACACTGAAAGCGATATGGCAGATATAGCTTTGCTGGTTTCTTTTCTCTTCATTGTTTAGTTTTAAGTCGTCCCACTATTCTACGCCACCATGTAGACAAAGTAGGTGAGTTGTTCCGTTGTGACCCGGGGTTCCGTTCCACCCCGGGTTCCCCTATTTGGAATCAATCCAAAAACAACGAGCTGATATGTAGATTTACATTGAAGAACTGGTCATCGGCGAAACAGTAAAACCAGCAGCAACGACAGAAATGATCGCTTCCACAAGAATTATTTTACGAAAAGAACATTAAATTTCATAAGTCTACACGTAATGTTCTGTCCTTTATTATTTTCTGGTAGAAAATGGTCAACGTAATAAACACAATTTTAATTAGTATACAATTTTTGTAATGTTATAATCAAAATGTGTGCAGCGGAAGTATACATTTAATCATTAAATAAGGCTTGTAAACATGATAAACGGTCATGTTGTAAGCCAAGGACGTACACAAATAGTAAGACTTAGACACCTTACGTATACAGGGGAGCACTGCTCACTCGTCTAGTATTCAAAGGCAAAATGAATTTTCAGCTGTTTTGTTGCTTAAAGAAGTTTTTTTCGCAAAACACGTATTTAATTTTTTTCAGAGAGCTATGTAGACAATTTCCACTTTAAAATATTGGTCTCACGTTACATTATTCAGAAAATGTAGGTAAATTTTAATATTTCGGTTGCAATCAAATTCTAAAAAAAAATTTTATTTACTGTAATTAAAGGTAATTAACGATATCTCATGGGCTCGGCTATTATTTTCGCTGATAACGAAACGTTTTATAAATTTAAATTTTCTTGATGTCAACTATTAAAGTTCCGCCCTACTTATGACTAGGACTACTTATGATTTACTAATCCACAACAGTGACTCGATCCGCACTAAAGAAATCACTCATTGTAATTGTCTAACTAAGGCTGCCTATTTATAGCCTGTAGATGTTCCATCCTTTTGGCAGCGTACCGGCATATTAGGCTACACCTGCTCGACTAGCGGAGAAACGGGTATAAGTACGCTCTCGGCTCTTCGAGACCGTTCCATAATATTGTCGTTAGAATACGTTAAATTGTTAAAGTCAGATGTTTACTGCACAATTCAGTATTATACAATTTTGAACACGTTACGAGACTCTTTACGTCACATCTATTAGCGTAACGCACGTCAAAGGGAAAGCCAAGCTCACTTCACTCCCAGAGTAAAGTTTAAATTGCCTCTCAACAAAACTTTTACTCACAGTCTTATTTTTACTGAACTTTACACAGGCCAACGTGTACGGTACATGAATACAGTACATACACTGCCTTCTGTCATATAAAAGTTCTTGGCATTTAGTAAACAGTTCAAGTTTTTACCGTTTCTTTTCGACTAATAAGTAGTTCAAGTATGCAAGATGTACAACGTTTGTAGCAAAATTTAAACAGTAACATACAAGCAATTTGCACAATAAATAAAGGAAAATAGGATCATTCGCTGCAAAAATCTTGTTTAAATTTCAATCTGCTTTTTTCTATGTTTTTAATAGATTTGTTATAAGCGTACATAGTGCGCAATTAAAACCTGCCCGCTACCCAGCAGGTCACTTATGCGGTCGTTTTTCTACGAATAAAAGAACTAGGAAAAATTACAATGAAAGAATGAAATATAATTTTAATCTATATAATTTATTATTAAAAAAAATATATTTTAAGCACACAAATACATTCTAATATTTGGACAATCACATGGAAACACATACAAACTAATGCGGTATTTAATAATTAATAAAGTTGTGTCGGTGGTTATAACCACAATCAAAAATAACACTGTTACACACCACTATAGAAAAGTTTTTCCGATTAGCGTTTTCAAGCTTCACAGCTCATCATTAAATCGGAAATATATCTCCGATATAAAATACAAATATTTCTCCGATCCGATGATGAGCTGTGTAGGTAGCCTCAAATTGCTAAGACCCTGAACGCTGGACAACAAGAGGAGATCGCTGAGGTATTCTGAACCTGTATGCAGAGTGAATATGTACGAGTATATTCTAGACGGAATCAGCAACATCTCAACCTACAGTTTTTGCTGTTATAATTTTTGTTATAAACTATATTTTTTTATAATTGTATTTTTCTTAGAATATTAAAGAAACTTATAACAAACTAAAAAGACAAACGAACTCATAACAAATTTTATGTATTAGATTAGATTGTAAGAGAGAAAAATTATTTAAAATTTGTAAAAAGGTCAACAAGGAAAGTATCATTAGTTTGTTTTGTTCATAAACAGTATTAAATCAACATAGTGCAACTTGTAATTGTCATTAGTAAATCCGATAGCATTCTAATATACGATCTCACCGACTACTTATTCTATGTGACCCTTATACATCGCAATAAACACATAAAAAAGGGAGGGAGAGAGAGACACAGAGAGAGATTTAATGAAAGACGGTGATAGTGATTAAGAGAGAATTAAGAAAAACTTCATACATAAGACAGGACTGTGAATTAATCACGCAATAAGGAGATTTATTTTTGTTTACTGACACGTTTATTTTCTCTCTACAGTATTTACAAAAATATGTTAATGATACATTTCCGTTTTACATTCTTGATATTTTTACATCTTTCACTTCCTATAACCGTCCAGTCAGCTGCTCGTCACACAGTCAGTATAAGCAGTATTTGTATACTCGTTGACTTTGAAAACTTCTTTTATCAGTATGCTTCTTGATTTATTTAAAAGAAATATATATATATATATATGCAATCACCATTGTCATGATCAGAAGGCAACTACGTCTTTATTTGTTTTTAAGTATATAAGAAATACCTAAGTCTACGTCTGAAATTTACAAATATTTTTGGATACTGTCACATCCCATTATTTCTAAACATCTTGCAGGTATGTTCAAATAAGTCTTCCTCTTTTTTTGCGAAATATTTTCCTCGCAAAAATGTTTGTGATGAACACATTATACGTTATTATGTTATAAACAGTCTTTTATCTTATAAGATAAATCATTTATAAGATAAATCATTTTATCTTACATCGTCTTAAATTCGTTTTCCTGTTGTAACTTCCTTTTTATACGTCTGCGCTCGTGATAATGATGGTAATATTTTTAAATAAATTGTTCCTTTGTGTGTTCACGGAGAATACAGAACCAATTTTACTGTATCAGATATCTAGCAATCCACTTGATGCTATCTACAGAAAACATTGATGTTGGCACCAGAAGAAAGACAGGACATGAAAGTTAAAAATCGGAAGATCGGCGTAAAGCACTTTTGTTTGAGTTGGAGACACGATAGAACAACACTCCTGAGCAGGCACACGAACGGAAAACATGGAAGAACTAAAAGCAGAAGCAAAAGTATTTCAGGAGCAAAAGCAGATGCAAGAGCATGTTACTGCAGATTTGGTTATCTTATGTGTTGACTTGGTTGAATTACGTTGTGACTGAGTGGGCACCAGGTAAGATAATCTGAAGTAGGAAATCTGTATCAAATGTAAAAGTATCAGTAGCCAGTGCAGGACAGAAATCGGTAACAGACGTACAAGATTCGATGCCGAGCATGACAGAAGCAATTGCAAATATATAAGATCATGCAGACAGTGAAGTTACAAAATTTATACACTTAATACTGTATGAGTATTAGCATTATAATTATTATATATTTTGAAACAAGTAGCTGCATACACAACACCAATAATACAGAGAGAAAAGTACACATAAGTAAGAAAATAGAGAGATTAGCTTTGCCTGTAGTAAGGCCAGTTCGATGTAAAGGACTCGGTATGTTATGGAAGCACTCGCTGGGCGATGTACCTTTACCACATCCAGAGGGTCTTCTTACAGTTGGGGTTTTTGATTTTGAATTTTTTTTAAACACATTCTTCAATAACTCTTCTTACGTTTAAGTTTGAGTCTAACTATGTCTTTCTATTATTCTCCATATTTCTACCACTGTTTTGCTAATGGCAACTAGTTTTTGCCACTATTTTTTTAGACGAGTCTTCTCCTGAAATCCGAATGTGCAAATGTCCCTTCTTTGAGACAATATGAGTTCCATTATTTTGCAAATCCCTTTCTTACGTCCTTTTCATTCGGCGATAGTGCGGCAATGTGTCTAAACGCTTTTTCTGAAAAACTACTCTGCCGTTTGGTTTTGCTGACTATCTGTCTTACTCATTAATCAATTTGTTCTCTTAGGTAAGAGAAAATATTTCAACTGTTCTATTTACATTTCCTAATATTTTCAACGTAGGAAATGTTTTGTTCCTATTAGTAATAATCTGTTCTCTCTTACTGTCTTACAATCAAAATATCAGTTTACTTTATATTCGCTTACAATTTTAATTGCTTAGGAGTTTCAGAAAATATTTCCCATTAATTTCTTTTCCACTGCGGTAGTGAGGAACTGGTAGTGGCTTTGGTTTGTTTTTTGAATCAAAATAACGCCGGTAATTAAGTCTTTGAATGGGTCACGTTCCCATCACAAGGTATTAGAAAACCAGGGTAGAAAATACAAGTGTCATACAAGTAACAAAAAAAAATAATATTTGTAAAACATGTATTGTCTAATTATAAGTAGAATGTTACTGACGCGGAACACTAAGTTTTTTATTGGTAAAACTGTAAAAGTTTTACTTTATAGCCTGAACCAGTTTTCGCTTATTATAAGCTTCGTCACAGGCTGCCACTAGGAGCGCTGTCCGTCTTGTACTTGGTGACGGCGCCGTCGTTTGAAAGATCGATGTTGTGTGTGTGGGGTGTGATATGTTCGAATAATATGTGTGATTTGAATTGTGTTTGTTTGTTTAGGATGTCGTTTTATGTGTTTTTGTGTGTTTGTATATTTCTAGTTTTTCAAGCGTGTCTAGTTTTCGACCTTTTGTGTGTATGTGTAGAATATCCATGTTGATTTTTATGTTTGTGTATGCGTGGTTTGCTTCAATGAGGTGGTTTGCAAAGGTGGATTCGGTGGTGGAGTGTAGTGCCTTTGTGTGTTCAATGTATCTCTGTTTGAACCAAAGTCCTGTCTGGCCTATGTAGAATCTGTTACAGTCTGAACAGTTTAATTTGTAAACACCAGGTAAATAAAATTAATTTTGTTCTTTGTATGTGTTTTTTGATAGTGTGTGTTCTGTTTTGTTTGTAGTTTTGTATGCAATTCTGTTACCTGCTTTTCAAATTTTTGGGCTATTTTTCAGTGTTGTTATTGATGTATGTTATTGTTATGAACGAAGCTTATAATAAGCGAAAAATGGTTCAGGCTATAACGTAAAAATTTAACATTTTTTCCAATAAAAAACTTAGTGTTCTAAGTCAGTAATATTATACTTATAATTAGTTAATAAACGGACACGTCATGGACAACAAAATCGAAGAATATATATTGTCTTTATAGATAGATTTTGATTTCCCACGGTTGTCACGTTGCTTTATGACAACAGAATATTAAAGGGGTGGATAGAATGTTGGCGGTATTAAATCTCAGCAAGTGATAAATGAAACTAACCATTAGTATAAAGAAAAAGCTTTAGCAGTAGTATCGTGTACTATACTGTCGGGGAAAAAGTATGTAGACTCGAGTTTAAAGTCCTAAATCTCGAGAACGGCTTATCCGATTCTGTTCAAATAAACGTTAAACTACCCCTTGTTTATCTATATTTTTTGTGGTATCATTAAAAAATTTTATGTATCGTCGGAAAATATCTATGAAATAAAATGTAGAAAAAGTACCGGTTTTTTCACAGTTTCCAACTAAAAGTGAAGTTCAAACAGTTGTTGTAAACAAACAGCTCATTCGATTGTTTTCAAATTTTTACACGTTACAGATAGGACCTTTTTAAATATAATCTTAAATTTTTCGAATTTTATTTTGTTTATTTTATTAGTTGCTGTTAATTTTCAAAACCCTTACAAAAATCGTAATTTGAGGTGGAAAAAATCCGTTCAAAGCGATACTAACATCTTAAAGACATGAAGAGAATGAGTGGAATAAAGCCAAATATTTGTATAAATTTAGTACACGTAAAAAAAATTTACTCTGGTTTATGTATGTCATTACTTTAGGTACTCATTTGCTGGCACATTTCCTAACTTGTATTCTCTTCGTATTCTGGTACTATTGGTTCCTGTTTCTTCGTATTCTTCTGTCTTCTTCTTCCTTGTTGTGGTTATAATTATTGGAGGGTTTGTGTCCTCTCACTACCATCTATTGGGTTATTTGTGTTAAATCGTATCGTACTGTTGTTTTCCAAGTTTTGCTCTGTTGATTGCTACTTTTCTTCTTTCATATGTCACTTTGATTAATACATTTAGTTGTTTGACCGGATAATCATATTAAATACACATTTCTTTATACATTATTCATCCCTTCTAATTTACAGTGTTAATTATTTAGCATCCTATCTTTCTTATGTTGCTTCTTAAATGCATGGTGAAGATATGTACCCTTACAATATATTCAGAGTGTTTATACACATGAAAGTAATGAGTGAAAGCAACTAAAAATTTAAATGCCACGTAAAAGTATGATAATAATAAATATTAATTTATCTCTACTCTTAGAAACTATTTCGTCTACTTACTGCTTTTCTCATTTTTTGTTGTTGTCCATCGTTGTTGTTCCGCTGGAAATATACCCTTTTAAGTTGTTAGTCAGTTACGTAGACTATTCTCTCATTGATGATAGAGGTAAACTGTAATGTTTGTGCATTTCTGTATTGTTATGTAGTTTCTTATAATGTGTTTAGTCTCTCTTTCTGGATTTTTTCCTACAGAAGTTTGACTGTAGGCTATGACTACAGATGTACTATGAAGCACCTAGAGACGTAGCATGAATCGTTGATGATATTAACATATGACTTGGACGAACGTTCCCATAGCTCAATTCTCTGTCCCCTTGTTAGTTGAATAACAGTTTTGTACAAGAGGTTTTATTTTTCATTCAATAGAATGGTTATTTTCTTTCATGTAGACATATGAATATGCCGGAAAATAACAAGAAATGGTTGAAACGGTTGTTTAGAAAAGAGGAGGATGTACGAGCGGAGAGAAAAATGATTACAAATATGGAAACAAACAAAAGTGTGTAGGTTTAATTAAAGTAGAAACATACGTAAACAATATATGTTTCTTGTGTCATAAACAAAAAACAGAAGGAAGGTCATTTTAATAAAAGAAAAGTTAACATGAACGAGGTGGTTGGATAACATCAAGGGCTTGATGAAGAGAAAATAGCGGCTGGTGATAGAGCCGTCTGGTTAGGAGTTTCCATTAAATTATGAATGAAAGTCCTAAATTTGTGTTCATACTTGTAGTACAGAGACCCGTTTACGCGTAGGCCAGACATAGAAAAACATGAGCAGACTCGAAATGGAAAATTCACATTGAATGACCAACATATAAAGCATAAAAATAATAGAGGAAACGAGGTAATAAAAGAGAATAACCCAGGCGAATTTGAGTGACCCCGCCATAAAACTAAAATTAGAAATGTAATCATAACAGCTATAACCGTCAATAAATTTGACAAAAGGGAATATAGAAAGGAACTGTTTCTACTACTGAGAAAAATTTTATATTTATCTTTATTTTCGCTCTTCAAAAGGCATAGAAAGAGCATTGGTGTTCACTTATGTCAGCTCCAATTTGTTTCCTTTGGGAACGGCATGAAATCTATATAGGATATACCTTTCTGTCCTCTTTTCTTTGTTCACAGTTTAAATTCCCTGCAGAATATATAGAAGTACGTCCCAACTGTAAAACCACGGTACAACGGACATTTAAACTTTCTAAATTGTTTTATGCTTTCTTCAATCGGGCCAATTAGATTGTCACTATCCTGTAATATTTTCATTACAATAAATCTAAATTATTCTCACATAGACACACATTACATTACATGCAGACACACGTAAAACCATTTTTTGCTTTATTTGAATTTTTCGAATTTCAAATAGTTTGCTATTAACACATGTCTTTATTAAGCAAAAACAAGTTGCCAGTACATTTATTCCATATTAATTTATTAGTATGTCAAGAAACAAACAGCACCAATTAAAAAATAAACTATGTTTACCAACATACGATTAAAATCAAAATATGTTGTTCACTTAATCGTTACCAGGACAGCAAGGATATTGCTATTAAAAGAGTAAAATTAGTATCAAATACAAAAATAAATATGCACATTAAAATAAATAAATAAATAACTACAATAAAAGTAAAAATATATTGTTGTAATACGTTGTTACTAGAACACAAAGAATTAGAAGACATTAGGAGATTAAAATTAGTATTAATTACAAAAAATATCAGCAGTTTTAAATTCGATTTTCATCTCTTAAAAATGGTTACACCCCTATTCAGTACGTTTTGTGCGAACCATATAATAAAATTCACTGACATAAATAATTTTACTAATCCGCAGTTATAAAAAATGAACACATACATTACTCTAAGTGCATCGCTAGCTCTGTAAAACCACTCCCTTACTTACTAAGTAACTCGCGCTTGAGGTCTTTTATATAGAGTTTTTAAGACATAGAATTTCCTAAGCTTACAAGTACCCATTATTTGTTTACTTATTTATTAGTAGTAATGTTTCTCAGATGTAGCTTTTTAAGTTGATCACGCACGTCTCAATGTGATGAGATATCGTCTTATTTCCGTTTCGTTGCCGTAACGAGATTATTATTACGACGGAACGCTCTCGAACAGCCGAGAATGTCGTGGTTTACACGTTGCTCGGCTAGCCGAGCAGGTGCGTGTCTCTGCCAAGGTCGTGTACTCATGTACCCTCTACAATGCTTGTTAACTACGCTGATTATGGAGCGATATTCTGGAATATTCATCTATATATAACCAACAGCTGACTCTCAGAAGTTAGTTACAGGGGGCGATTTCTTTAGTGCGGATCGGGTGGCTGTTGAGGGCTAGTGGAAAGTGATTACTGTGTTATAATTAGTGCGGAACTCTATTACTTGACATTATTATTACGTGGGACAAATTTAACTCTAACTATTGTACGAGACTACCTGGTTCATTACAAATTGTTGTTTGTGACTAATTAAAGCTGGTAATTAGTGATTTCATTGGCGTCTGTATTTTGTTTCCACTGTAACATACGACGATCCGTGTGGCCGTGGTAACAGTGTGCCAGATGTGCGACAGAACCTTTAACAATGGAACAGAGAACACTCCGTACAAAGTTAGTGTAATTTGTAATTTATCTGCAAACATGGGTGCGAGTCAGATGATGGAAAATTTCCAGGCGCTGTTGTTGCAGACAGAGGAACGACGACAACAGAAGGCATAAGAAGCAGAGAAACGACATGACGGAAAAAGCAGATAAGAGGCGGAAGAAGCAGAAAGGAAAGACGATGAAAAGAAAAACGCAGACAGGAAAGAGAAGAGTCGGAGGAACGACAAAATGCACTAATTCTGTGAACAGAAGAACGGCAAAAACGACTACTGCTCGAGTCGGAAGATCGAGAAAACGAGAAACGTAAGTAGGAAGCAGATAAAACGGGAGTTTATTTTTTTTGAAGCCATGCAAAACAATTGCAAGAACATACTACCGGCAGAGCTGGGTCTCCTACGTGATGACTGGGGTGAATTATGCAGTGATCTGAATGGCCAACAGGTATTATTGTCTACAGTAGAAAAATGTGTCTTAAATATAGAACAAACAATGGCAACAAAAGTATCTGCAGTAGAAAAGCAAATGTGTGTATAACATTAGTATTAACTAATGTCACTACAAAATCGTTATAATTTTGTACCTGTATTATTATTATTATTATTATTATTATTATTATTATTATATCCTTAAAATCGTAGTGACCGTCAATCAATGAATATTTCAGTGAAGTGTTTGTGAGAAAGAGACATGTGTGTGAGAGAGAGAGAAAGAGAGAGAAGGGGGAAGAGTGGGAGTGAGTGAGAGGCAATCAGAGAGTCAGGGGAGGGAGAGAAAGTGAGAAAGCGATTCCAAGTGAGAGTGAGAGATTGTGAGAATTAGAGGTAGAGGGAGAATTGGTGAGAGAGATGTGTGATTGTGGACATATAAATAAATTTACAATATTCTATAGTACTCTGGACTATAATTTACAACAATATGATTACAAGTAGTATCCAATTTTACTTGTTAGATTGATGTACCATAAACTTGTGTTTGTAACAATATGTAAACTATCTTTAAAGTCGTAAAGTTCTACAGTTATTGTGTAATTTATATTTGTCTAAATTAATGATTGTTGTTTAATACCAGTAGTGAGTGAAACATGTTAAAAATAACTTTTAATGATTACATAGTTGAACATCCCTTAATCTGTTTTTAGGTATAATATATTTTACTATGCTATATGTTGGCTGGTATATGTATAACGTTTTGTGTACCAATCTAATATCTAATTGTTGATTATTGCTTTTATAATTAATTAAGAATATCATTACATATAGTAATTTAAATTGTAATAGTGTTTAAATTAAGTTGTGTGATTTATAATTTTCTCGTTGTCTTAAAGAAAACATTTGAAGATGTAAGCAAACTATCTTAACTCCTTCACGTATACAGTGATACATACATACCCACGCAAACGCCTGTACGCACACACACGCACAAACACGGTCACCCAAATAAATGTTCTGTTGTGTTTGACATTTCTTTTATATTCATATACAGGTCCTGACGATGACAATAATCATGGTCGAAACGTTGACACAAATAAGTTAAAATTTGTGTTATATTTTTCTGACCGATCCTCACAAACTCTTCACTGAAAAATCATCATCATCATCATCATCATCAGCAGCAGCAGCAGCAGCAGCAGCAGCATCATTATCGTCGTCGTCGTCATTATCACCGTCATCATCATCCTTATTATTACTATTATATTATTATTGAAATAATTAAAATATGATATAGATTGAAGGGGGCTTAATTGACCTTAAGGACTATACACTGACGATGTGTTTTTTAGCCTGTAAAGATGAGTACGTGGGAAAACATCCTTCATTTAATTATTGGTTGAAGCGTAGTGCTAATCCCACATCCACCATTGTACACCTCAATTCGGCAGCCTACTCTACTGATTCTCCTAAGCTGATTTTCTGTTACAAGAAGAAGCCATTATTGTCACACATATCTTGAATTCTAAGCATTTCATAAAACTGTAGGCAGCTTGCAATGAGTTTACATATTTTACTGTAGTAAAATGCAACTTTTTTAAAGCTAATAAGTGTAAAAATAAATTATCACCACCAAATCTTTAATGACCCTGATGAAAACGGGTAAAAACATGAAGGTAGAATACGCAGAATCTAAATATAGAATCATTTTGTTTGTAAATACCATAATTTTAATATTAATTGTACAGTACGGACACGCAGAGGGGAACAGTGCGTAACAATGCAAGAAGCAAGAATATGGAAATAAGCCTTGTTGTTAATAGACTGCTACACCCACGCACTTTGTTGTAACTTCTTGTATTCAGCGTTGTTAACTTTAATACCATACGTACCTTATAATTGTATAGAATATAGTTTTTTTAACAGAATTATTTTCTAATTCACATAATGACCATGAATGTATTTACACACGTTTTACCAGTGGCTTGTATAAAATACTGTAAATGACTAAGGAATTACGGATTTCACATTCTTGTGTAACAGTTGAAGAAACGTTGAAGACAACAAACAAGACATAATACGTGAAGTAGAAACAACATGTATAGTATGAACGTAAGTAAAGTGCAAATTTTAAATTTCTGTTTTAAATGGTAGCTCTTTAATAGGAAAGTTAAACCTTTTGTAAATAATATAAGGGTTTAGTGACATACGTATGGGATAAAGTTCTCCGAAGACCCTTGATTCGAAGTATACATTTTTTGCAAATTGTACTTGTAATTAACGTAAAAGCTAAATCATAGCAAAAATTAGAGAAAATAAAACATGAATATATTGCCAAGAAATTACGTAACGTTCTCGAAAAGTCGGCAGGTGCAGTCACGTGAAAGTGCGTACACGTTTCTCGGCTAGTCGGCAGGTGCAGTCACGTGAAAGTGCGTACACGTTTCTCGGCTAGTCGGCAGGTGCAGTCACGTGAAAGTGCGTACACGTTTCTCGGCTAGTCGGCAGGTGCAGTCACGTGAAAGTGCGTACACGTTTCTCGGCTAGTCGGCAGGTGCAGTTACGTGAAAGTGCGTACACGTTTCTCGGCTAGTCGGCAGGTGCAGTTACGTGAAAGTGCGTACACGTTTCTCGGCTAGTCGGCAGGTGCAGTTACGTGAAAGTGCGTACACGTTTCTCGGTTAGTCGGCAGGTGCAGTTACGTGAAAGTGCGTACACGTTTCTCGGCTAGTCGGCAGGTGCAGTTACATGAAAGTGCGTACACGTTTCTCGGCTAGTCGGCAGGTGCAGTTACGTGAAGGTGCGTACACGTTTCTCGACTAGTCGGCAGGTGCGGTTACGTGAAGGTGCGTACACGTTTCTCGGCTAGTCGACCTGATGCAGTATCTCTGTCAAGGGCGCGCAGAAAAGTACCTTCCAGACTGTTTCAATACTCTTAACGACGTAAGTTATGCTGGCACGGCGCCAAATGAATGGAAAATTATTCTGGAACACCTGTGGGACTTGCATAAGCAACAACAGCCAGCTTATAATTTAGTTACAGTGCGGATCAAGCAATTGTAGGAAAGTGATTAGAGTGTTATAATTAGTGCTGGACTCTTAATAGTTGACATTATTATTGGGTGTGGGCAAATTTAACTTGGGTTAGTAAAGGAGAGTACCTTGTTGTTACGCATTGTTATTTTTGGCTAAATAAATTAGGTATTTATTGACTTCATCGGTGTCTGTATTTTGTTTCCACTGTACACTACGACAATCCGTGAGACCGCCGTAAAAATATTATGTATGAACGCTAGATTTAACATTGTGTTTGCCGCTGCATGCGTCAGTCAACTTTTAGTTTTTTTGTAACTTTTTATCCATAATAATTAATTGTCCTTTGTTTTAATATTTTTCAAAATATTTAAAATACATGGTACTTGTATCTCTATTAGTGTACAGAAATTTAGATTCTTATTTAAAAAAAACGGTTTCTATAAAGATTAAATTAGATTAACCTATTTATGAAAAGTTTAGGTTTAAGAGTGCACTTCGTTCGTATCTTTACAGGTCATTTTAATACAAAGTACTGAAAATCTTGGAAACCGAATTAATAATTTCCTTTATGGTTACCAAAAGTCGCTATTTTAACGTTTAACTTATTATTATATTTGGTTCTTTTACCTTAATGTTTTAAAAATAGACAAATTTCTGTCACCTAATTTCACTTCAGTATATTCATCCTCGTTTCTTCCAGTGGCGTATGCTGAGTTCGAGACCTGGGCTAGCTCACCTTAGAATTGAAGAAAATGCACTGGAGGGGGTCCCCCTCGTTCACATTTCAAGCTTTTTGAAGTGATGTGATTTTGTGACACCATGCCAATGCATTCTAACTTATATAATAATGACTGATACTTCAACAATAATTATGAAATGGCATCATTAGAAAGACAAAAGCAAGCAAAGAACTTCAATACTTCATTTATTTATTTATACATACATTTGTTCCGCCGAAGCCACTAGGTCCGGACGGCGGTAGTGAAACAAATAAAAGATTACAAATAAAAGATTACAAAAGATTACAAAAAGCAGGAACTATATCATTACTTCATGAGGAAATAATATATAATTATACTGAAGAAAGTTTGACTTACTTCGACGGCGGCTCTGTGTAGACTTATTTGGACAAGAACTCCATTCTTCTCTCCTTTTGTGTGAATTTCAGGATTACACATTCATAAAATGATTCTTCTGACCACTTTTTCATATTAAGAAGAATGTTTTTCTCAATAGATATAACAGCCAAGTTGCTTAACCGGACTTGTCCTTGTGTGGCTCTGAGGTAAGTCTTAATCCTCTTTAGAGCGGAGAAACTTCTTTCAACATTTGCAGTTGTAGATGGAAATGTCAATGTTAATTCTGCTAGTTTGTACACTTCACTAAACACTATGTCCAAATTATTGAGTTTCATATAAATAGAAATCTCATTCACTGATTTTTTCGTATACTCATCTAGAGTATAAAGCACCTTTAGTTCATTTTTGAGGCGAACAATGTCAAAGTATGAACTACTCGTATATGGTTCTTTAAGTTCTGTCATAAGATTTTGTGGGAAATTTTACAAAATGTATCAAAATTGTCTGAATCCAATAAAGACACGAATTTAAGATCCTTTTGGGACTCAAACCTGAATTTTATCTGGGACATCACTGTGTCCAGAATTTCGTTAAAAATACGCTGCCATTTGGAACGGTCATCATTTCTGTCTTTTGTGTCTTGGTTCATATTCTTTATCTTCATTATCTTCATATTCAGAATTACTTGTAGCTTCTGTCCATACAAGATCAAAATCCTCATCTTTAATTTTCTGCAGAGTATCATAGAATTCATTGACTTTGTTCATGCAGTAAGAAATGTCCAAACATTTTTTTTTTTTGCATTATGTCAAACAGAACATCAGAAATTGCAAATATTTGCTGAAACTAGGAAGAAGAAATCTAGTGTCGAATTTATGTAAAAAACAAACAAAGCCTGAAGTATTCACTTCTTCACCTGTCCAGTCACCGGGTTCATCTTCTATTGATGAAAAGAACATGATAAGAGCGAAGCCTAGCCTACGATAACGTCATTGTCCCCACCAAGTCCCTCACCGTTGTCATAGCAACGCCATTGAATCGTGACGAGAAAAGGCTTCGCAAGTTACTTGCGAAGCCTGAGTAAAGCAAGTTGCAGCGATTCAGGCGCCGTTATAAGCCAAGTTGTATTGTCTGTAATTAGTAATTACGCTACTACGAAACAGAAGTAAACACGTGAGGGAAACACGTCTGACTTCGATAAAATGAACAATTTTATGCAAATTCCTAATAGATTTTTTTGTGCTTTAATCTTTGGGCTTCGCAGCTAGCCTAGCTAGCCTAGAATATACGCCTCTGGTTTCTTCTTATATTCAGAAATGAACTTATTCAATTTATTTTACTCATTTTAAAAAAAAATTATCTTTATAAAGAATTGTAGCTTGTTGTTTATTAAATTTAGAAATTATGTTACTTTACATTGGACGTGCGCTAAATTACTATAAGTTATTACAATACACAGCCAAATATTTATATTTATCTGTACGTATTGGCGGGTGGGTGGTTAATGATTAAAACCAACGTTTCTGGCGTCTTTAAAATATCAAAATTTATTGCTATTCTGGAGGTGCTATTGCTATTCATTCTTCTTTATTCTGGATGTGGTTTTTTGGTGTCCTTTTTGGTCAGATCTCTTCTAAAATCCATATTCTAAGAAAAATTGGCTTCTTTTCTGCTGTACTTAATGATTAAGGAGTTATAACAACGCTACAAAGTTTACGTATAATCAGTGAATTTTTTTTACAAATACATGTAAAGTATGGTTTAATATAAAAATAACTTATTAAATGCTATTTTTGATGGAATTAAATAACAAATGAAGCCTTTAAAATTCAAAATTGAACAAAACACATTAAATATTTTTGTGAAACTCAAATGTCGTTTATATTGTTATTAATATTATATCATAATAATACCGCATCTTAATGAAATTATTAATTTATTAAAATTAATTATATTGTTACGACGGTCTAACTGATTGTCGTATGGTACAGTGAAAAACAAAATACAAGACGCATGGCATTTCTCGTACAACAATTCATGTTAATCTGTCCACACAAATAATGATGTCAACTACTATTAAGAATCCCGCACTATAATCACTTTTTACTAATGCACGACTTGAAACAATAATTTGAGTTAAAGACAAAAACTCGAACCTCACTTGAATAAATCGCCTCTTAAACTGAAACTAAGTGTCGCTGAATGCTTGTATTTATCCCCCGCTTAAATCCCAGAATAATCCATATTACGCGTCAACTACTAGAAACACTAGAGCGTAATTGATTGCGGCCTTGAACAAAGTGCGGGCGCGGACCGGTATGGTCTGGAAGAGTCTCGTTACGGACGCGTGACAAGTGTCACGTAATTGCCCTTCATCTCAAAGTAGCAGCAATATGTACGCACACACGCACACACACACACACACACACACATTACATACAGGTTGCGCTGGAATAGCCGAGAAACGCGTAGAATTTTCTGTAATGGCGTAACACTATATTAACTTATTTATTGATTGACATTGTACAGAGAAGACAATGAAAAAGAGATAAAACTTTCTTTTGGTTTAGAGCAGGTTACCTTATTCTTTTAAAAATTCTATTCCCAAAGGATTTGGATAAACGATTCCCTCTTTGCACAATGTGACAGGACAACTGACAGCGACTTGAAATGAACGACTACACAAAACGATATTTGTCAACATGTGATTCATAGATCTGATATTGAAGAAAACTTTGTATTCGTCATTCATGAGGTCTGAACAAAATAAATTTTTGACGTGTGTTATCAAGAGAATAGACGTCTAACTTATGTGGTTGAATAGTCAGTCTATAGGACATATACTGCTAAGGCGATAGACTGTAAAAGATAGTCGTCGTATGGAAATACGATTTTGTTAACTGTGTAATTTTAAATATGTTTTTAGGACTCAAAATCTAACACAAATTAGCATTTCGCCTACGGTTATAAATAAATAAACGTAACTACGTTGTATGCAACGTTACAAGTATTTCAAAAATTCACAGAAATATATTACCATGTACTCAACGCAACTATGAAGTGTATTACACCGGCCAGGTCGCAGGATTTTTTTATTCTCGTTGCGTCAACTATATGTAGTTGCACAATAATTAAATAATTTTCAAAGGGGAGTGAGATGTTCTTGACATCAAATAAATAATTTAAACACTTTCAAAATAATCATTCTATGATTTATTAATATTAATAGAAAATATGCAAATATAAAAAAATTCGAATCTTAGATAAATAAAAATATTTTCTTTTATAAGTTTAAACAAATACAATGTAACCTTCTATGCTGTTCATGACATATAAAATAAACAACCATATAATCTTACTAGCTAAACAGACATGTTAAAAAAATTATGTAAACCTTTTTGTTTCAGTGTGTCTAAGTTTGACTCAAATTCTAAATAATAATGGCAACTCATTTACAAACAAAAATAATATTAAAACTCAAGAATAAAACTAATTGTTGCTATAAACAAAATAGAAAATAGCGTTTACTTGCAACCTATTATTTATTTCTACTGACACACCCAAATTTTAATATACAACAAAAATTAGTATTTTTAAATTTTCTTGTTAAATTAAATTCTTTTCTTGAACTACTATTTAAATTTAAAACTTTAAGTCTTTACTGTTCATATATAAGTTTTTTTTGAGAGTTCTTTTCACAAACAAAAATATAATTGTTTATTCATCACCTGCGTACTGCCGACGTTATCGTTGTGCGCGCGCGCGCGCGTGTGTGTTTGTGTTTGTCCTGAATCCTGAGAATTTGATGATGATGATTATGTCGATGCTGTGTTCTCTCTCTCTACGGGTTGTTGTTTGTGACGGTCCAGAGTTCCTCCATAAGTCTTGGTGTGTGTGGTAAAGATGTCATGATCGATCGGCAGACAAGCAGGGTGATGTTGTGTGAAGATATCTTGAGTCTCTGAGACCGCCCCAAAATTGCCGGTGGTATTTATACTGGACGACAATCTGACAAGTCCAGGACTGTTTTCGACCTGTTAGATATTGTCACTTCGAGCAAAGCGTCCTTTTAATTACAAATCACTTTTTGGTTCATTTTCGCGATTTCGTAAACATCCTCGTAGCACGAGCGATATCATCGTTTGCGTAATTTTTTCCTGGTCACTCACATATAACACACTTATTAATTACTATTTAATTACACTAGTAATTAACAAAAATTACTTGGCGTCTTATTATTGCAAATATCTGGAATACTTTTACATCACTATATTCGTTAAAAAATCCTTAATGTAATGGTGTTTTTATAATTGGGGTAAGACTTTGTTCACAGGTTTAAAACGTATTAATTAGTTTAATTTTATCCGGTCAAGACCTGATTACAGAGAATTCGTACGCATGACCCCATTGTAGATTCTTGCTTGTCGTAGCTTGCGTTCACACTCACAAACACACAAGCGCTGTACTCACTCGCGGGTGCAGGTGTACGCTTTCTGACAATTCTTATCTTGCATAATATTGTTAAAAATTGTTCATCATATATTTTCTATACTAAATAATTACAAACATACCGCCTGGGTAAATATGCAAAATATGCAAATATATGTATTGTTGCAAAATATATATTGCGACAACACAAATTACTAAACTATTGCCGCATAGGATATGATAGTATGTGTATTCAAAATTACAAGTCTATATTGGAGGGTTTAAGATTATTTATTGCACAAAACACAAGTTATAGTTGATATGGTATATTTGATATGTACAGAATGTAATGTTTGATATAGAGTCTTTCTTTTAAAATGTTAAATAATGTTCATACGCAAGACGTGATACGTTACATAAGAAGACTCCCACGATGATGTTGTTGAAGAGAAGGGCCGGTCTTTGCGGTGTAGTTGGTTCGTCAGATGCAGCTTATAAATGACAGACGTTTCCCCAGAAATGTTTACAGCTGGACTGGCGTCCTGTAACAGCTTGGCTGATGTCCTGTAACAGCTGGGCTGGTCCTATAACAGCTGGGCTGGGGTCCTATAGCAGCTGGGCTGGCGTCCTATAACAGCTGGGCTGGTGTCCTGACAGCTGGGCTGATGTCCTATTACAGCTGGGCTGATGTCCTATAACAGCTGGGCTGATGTCCTATAACAGCTGGGCTGATGTCCTGCAATTCCCACGATGAATCCGACACTTCGCACACACAACGGTACTACGGATTTTATTACTCGCAAAATTAATATAGAGCTTATGACCAAGTAATATCTCAGGTGACAGTGAGTTTAATCTAATAACGGTATATTGAGCTTATACCACTCCGGCTTCTTCAAGTGTTCACGCGAATACAAGGTCTACCGCGATCGGCAGACCACCCTATGAGGAAATCTTGCACTAGCACGGAAACGTCTTGATGGCACAACTACTATTGCGTAACAATTAATGATACTGTCACTGCGGAAAATCTCGCACAGTGATACAGTTACACTCACTTCTTACACACGTAATACTAAAATATTAATATCGTGTGTAAAGAGATAATATCAACTGTTATGCGTCACACGCATTACTATCCCCGAACAGTCTTAACAGATCCTTGCAAGCGGTAGAGTCTTGTACAAGGATTGTATGTATCGTTCGCGGTAGCAGCAGTGAAAAACTGCCTATAATTTTACGCACAATGCGTTAAAACAATACTGTGTAGATGTACTACACACACAGTTCTGAGTCTTCCCGTTTCACTAACGACGAATAGTTTTTACAACACCTTGCAAGCGGTAGAATCTTGTACAAGGGGTGCACGTCCCGTTCGCGGTAGATGGCGTAGAAGAACTACCTGTGTAACGACAGGCTTAAGAAAATTTCCAACCACCACTCAGCATTCTATTGGTGGATGGAAGTCACATGGTTATTACATAGTGACAATGCACTTTTCATGCAGTAGAGTGCATTTACTTTGTAACAGCATGCATAGCGGTAATCAGACTACCCGTATCTCATGCATAACTGCCTACATACTAATATCATACATGAACGTAAACAATAGTCAGAAATGTATAGGGAATGTAGCAATACATATGTCTAAGTTCAGTTAATGTCAACACAACGATAAATACTTCACGCACCGCCCGGGAAACGTTTACCACTCGCGCACGCGCGCACATTTCCACAAACACAGTACATGAATAACAATAAATAATAATGCACAGTTTTACTAAACTAAACCCTTATCCTTACTAAATACAATTGATAACAACCAAACTTAACCATCTACCAATATAATATGAATGTCCATTGTCTGTGTAATATATGAACTTGCCCCGCCTATCATGATCCTGTGATTCGTTGCAGGATTAACCCCTTCCCGCATAAAAAAAAAAATTTTTTTTTTTTTTTTTAGTTAATTCACAAAAAATAAAATTTTTTTTTTTATAACCAAACAATTTCCTAATCCTGAAATAATAATAATAATAATACCCACGAACTAAAATCAAATAAACATCCTCAATTATTACTAACATTTCCTAACTGTCATTTTGACAGAAGCACCAAATCAAAAGACACGTGGTAACCTTAAAACCAAAACAAATACACATGTTCCTGACATCAGATAACCAAATTTTATGCAGGGTCACAAAGTACACAGACGGCATTCCTTATCTAAACTAGATTATTGTTCATTCACAGAGTCATCTTACATACAACATTTAAACCTGAACTTGACATATTTAAATCACTACACATTCGTACCCCTATATCCTGACATTTATTTCTGAGATTTTTGTATAAATTTTTCTCAGTTTTGAAACGCACACGTTTACTTGGAAATACAGATTTGAATTTGTTTAATATACGCCGTAATTGCCTTATCTCGCAACCCATTAACTGAACCTTGGGGGTCGGTGAGTTATTCGTTATCTTATCTTTCGAGCGTCCTAGTCTGATAACTTGAGGTCGACAATCAATTTTAGCTTGCAATAATTCTTTCTGACACTCCAATGTAGCATGCAGTTTATTAAATTTATCAACTTCCCAAATAATATTATGTCCGAGTTTTCTAACTCCAAGGACGGTCGCATCTATTTCCGTACCCTGTTCGTATGTTGTTTTAATTGCCTGTTTTTCAATTACCTGCGACTCACACGTTGCTGATTTTATCCTTGTGTGACTTACCTGCAGAATCGGCATTTGTACAAAGTGGTTTGTACACCTCTTTCGTAATTGCTCGTCCAACAGCGACATTTCTGTGCCACTGTCGGACAACATCTCGTCAACATAACCACTGATTTTTGCTTCGACAACAAGGTCGGTGCAATTTTCAATACTAATATTTCCCTCATGTTTATTACTATTATCATTTTTACACACTAAATTATACCTAATTGCTGCAGGATATAGGCCAGACATAACCGTTTTGCTCTTATAACTAACATTTTCCATAATTGATTGCTTGAACTGCTTTTCAACTGAATCATTTTCAGTAACTGTTGCTAATAAGTTTGTATTAAATTGCTGAGTTGTATTTTTATGTTGTTGTGATTGCGGCTGATTTTGTGGTGTTTGAACATGAAACTGATTACGCGGTGGTTCATTATTATTTACCATAATTGTTGTCACCTTATTGTCATCAGTATCATTCACCTCTCCGTCCTCCATAAACACCTCAGTACCTGATATAGATTCATCTAGTACCTAATCATTAGGCCATGTGTCATAAATACCTGCACCGTTAGTATCCATACTAGTTCCAGGCTCTACTACTGGTTCGGAATTTTTATGTGTTATGCATATACTGTCCGCATCCATGATAGCTTCAGATTCTATCATACGTTCACGGTTCTCGCATGCTATATCTGTTACACTATAAACTATCACCTCATCACAGCACTTACCTGAAGTATGTTCCAGACTACTAGTGTTGTTACTACTAATTTCATTTCTGTTATCTTCACTACAATCCGATGCAGAATCTAAATACTCGACTTTACCGAGATATGAACTACTAGGCCCTAATAAGGTGGTTTCTGTATAATCACTTTCAAGTTCACCTGCTACGCTACTGTTCTCCGTTAATCCTTCAGATGTCACATCTTGGTTAACTTCCATATTACTTTCGTTGAGAGTATGTTCAATCAGAACATTTGGTACTTCAAAATTATCACAAGGTACACTATTCCCAACAGTTAAATCTACTTCAGTATCAACTGACATTTCCTGTAGTTTCGCCATCCTCTCCTCTCTATCGGCGTCCATTTCTTCCAAAAATTTCTGCCTAATGGCTATCATCTCCTCATCCCTGGCTTTACTTTCCTCTGAAATTCTTTGCATATCCGCTATCATCTCTCTCTACTGGCTTTCATTTCTTCAGACATGGTTTTTAGACTAGCTAATATGGCTGCTAAAGTATTCTCTATCCCTTTTGACTCCGCCATAGTGACCAAATTTCAGTTTAAAATTTAGTAAATTTAAATTTATTGATTTATACGCATAGCAAGTTATTATTATCACAAGATTAGAACGTACTGTATCCAGTTTATATGCACACGGAAAGCAGTTCAAAACATCAACATGTAAATACCTTATCTAACATACAACAACTAATAATCTACCTCCAATATACTGATAAAATCTGTTCATATATGATATACAAGAGAATATGCACAATTGAAAAATTATATCCTCAGATTTTCATATGAACTATACACATACAATTATTACGTTAAATATAATTATACGTCGGATTTTTCCAACAAATTTTTTTTTACTCATAGATAAATATTTAATAGCGTAAATTTACCGCTATTTTACGAGCCCTACGTTGCTAAGCGCCAAAATATCTCTATGCGACAACACAAATTACTAAAATATTGGCGCATAGGATATGATAGTATGTGTATTCAAAATTACAAGTCTATATTGGAGGGTTTAAGATTATTTATTGCACAAAACACAAGTTATAGTTGATATGGTATATTTGATATGTACAGAATATAATGTTTGATATAGAGTCTTTCTTTTAAAATGTTAAATAATGTTCATACGCAAGACGTGATACGTTACATAAGAAGACTCCCACGATGATGTTGTTGAAGAGAAGGGCCGGTCTTTGCGGTGTAGTTGGTTCGTCAGATGCAGCTTATAAATGACAGACGTTTCCCCAGAAATGTTTACAGCTGGGCTGGCGTCCTGTAACAGCTTGGCTGATGTCCTGTAACAGCTGGGCTGGTCCTATAACAGCTGGGCTGGGGTCCTATAGCAGCTGGGCTGGCGTCCTATAACAGCTGGGCTGGTGTCCTGACAGCTGGGCTGATGTCCTATAACAGCTGGGCTGATGTCCTATAACAGCTGGGCTGATGTCCTATAACAGCTGGGCTGATGTCCTGCAATTCCCACGATGAATCCGACACTTCGCACACACAACGGTACTACGGATTTTATTACTCGCAAAATTAATATAGAGCTTATGACCAAGTAATATCTCAGGTGACAGTGAGTTTAATCTAATAACGGTATATTGAGCTTATACCACTCCGGCTGCTTCAAGTGTTCACGCGAATACAAGGTCTACCGCGATCGGCAGACCACCCTATGAGGAAATCTTGCACTAGCACGGAAACGTCTTGATGGCACAACTACTATTGCGTAACAATTAATGATACTGTCACTGCGGAAAATCTCGCACAGTGATACAGTTACACTCACTTCTTACACACGTAATACTACAATATTAATATCGTGTGTAAAGAGATAATATCAACTGTTATGCGTCACACGCATTACTATCCCCGAACAGTCTTAACAGATCCTTGCAAGCGGTAGAGTCTTGTACAAGGATTGTATGTATCGTTCGCGGTAGCAGCAGTGAAAAACTGCCTATAATTTTACGCACAATGCGTTAAAACAATACTGTGTAGATGTACTACACACACAGTTCTGAGTCTTCCCGTTTCACTAACGACGAATAGTTTTTACAACACCTTGCAAGCGGTAGAATCTTGTACAAGGGGTGCACGTCCCGTTCGCGGTAGATGGCGTAGAAGAACTACCTGTGTAACGACAGGCTTAAGAAAATTTCCAACCACCACTCAGCATTCTATTGGTGGATGGAAGTCACATGGTTATTACATAGTGACAATGCACTTTTCATGCAGTAGAGTGCATTTACTTTGTAACAGCATGCATAGCGGTAATCAGACTACCCGTATCTCATGCATAACTGCCTACATACTAATATCATACATGAACGTAAACAATAGTCAGAAATGTATAGGGAATGTAGCAATACATATGTCTAAGTTCAGTTAATGTCAACACAACGATAAATACTTCACGCACCGCCCGGGAAACGTTTACCACTCGCGCACGCGCGCACATTTCCACAAACACAGTACATGAATAACAATAAATAATAATGCACAGTTTTACTAAACTAAACCCTTATCCTTACTAAATACAATTGATAACAACCAAACTTAACCATCTACCAATATAATATGAATGTCCATTGTCTGTGTAATATATGAACTTGCCCCGCCTATCATGATCCTGTGATTCGTTGCAGGATTAACCCCTTCCCGCATAAAAAAAAATTTTTTTTTTTTTTAGTTAATTCACAAAAAATAAAAATTTTTTTTTTATAACCAAACAATTTCCTAATCCTGAAATAATAATAATAATACCCACGAACTAAAATCAAATAAACATCATCAATTAATACTAACATTTCCTAACTGTCATTTTGACAGAAGCACCAAATCAAAAGACACGTGGTAACCTTAAAACCAAAACAAATACACATGTTCCTGACATCAGATAACCAAATTTTATGCAGGGTCACAAAGTACACAGACGGCATTCCTTATCTAAACTAGATTATTGTTCATTCACAGAGTCATCTTACATACAACATTTAAACCTGAACTTGACATATTTAAATCACTACACATTCGTACCCCTATATCCTGACATTTATTTCTGAGATTTTTGTATAAATTTTTCTCAGTTTTGAAACGCACACGTTTACTTGGAAATACAGATTTGAATTTGTTTAATATACGCCGTAATTGCCTTATCTCGCAACCCATTAACTGAACCTTGGGGGTCGGTGAGTTATTCGTTATCTTATCTTTCGAGCGTCCTAGTCTGATAACTTGAGGTCGACAATCAATTTTAGCTTGCAATAATTCTTTCTGACACTCCAATGTAGCATGCAGTTTATTAAATTTATCAACTTCCCAAATAATATTATGTCCGAGTTTTCTAACTCCAAGGACGGTCGCATCTATTTCCGTACCCTGTTCGTATGTTGTTTTAATTGCCTGTTTTTCAATTACCTGCGACTCACACGTTGCTGATTTTATCCTTGTGTGACTTACCTGCAGAATCGGCATTTGTACAAAGTGGTTTGTACACCTCTTTCGTAATTGCTCGTCCAACAGCGACATTTCTGTGCCACTGTCGGACAACATCTCGTCAACATAACCACTGATTTTTGCTTCGACAACAAGGTCGGTGCAATTTTCAATACTAATATTTCCCTCATGTTTATTACTATTATCATTTTTACACACTAAATTATACCTAATTGCTGCAGGATATAGGCCAGACATAACCGTTTTACTCTTATAACTAACATTTTCCATAATTGATTGCTTGAACTGCTTTTCAACTGAATCATTTTCAGTAACTGTTGCTAATAAGTTTGTATTAAATTGCTGAGTTGTATTTTTATGTTGTTGTGATTGCGGCTGATTTTGTGGTGTTTGAACATGAAACTGATTACGCGGTGGTTCATTATTATTTACCATAATTGTTGTCACCTTATTGTCATCAGTATCATTCACCTCTCCGTCCTCCATAAACACCTCAGTGCCTGATATAGATTCATCTAGTACCTCATCATTAGGCCATGTGTCATAAATACCTGCACCGTTAGTATCCATACTAGTTCCAGGCTCTACTACTGGTTCGGAATTTTTATGTGTTATGCATATACTGTCCGCATCCATGATAGCTTCAGATTCTATCATACGTTCACGGTTCTCGCATGCTATATCTGTTACACTATAAACTATCACCTCATCACAGCACTTACCTGAAGTATGTTCCAGACTACTAGTGTTATTACTACTAATTTCATTTCTGTTATCTTCACTACAATCCGATGCAGAATCTAAATACTCGACTTTACCGAGATATGAACTACTAGGCCCTAATAAGGTGGTTTCTGTATAATCACTTTCAAGTTCACCTGCTACGCTACTGTTCTCCGTTAATCCTTCAGATGTCACATCTTGGTTAACTTCCATATTACTTTCGTTGAGAGTATGTTCAATCAGAACATTTGGTACTTCAAAATTATCACAAGGTACACTATTCCCAACAGTTAAATCTACTTCAGTATCAACTGACATTTCCTGTAGTTTCGCCATCCTCTCCTCTCTATCGGCGTCCATTTCTTCCCAAAATTTCTGCCTAATGGCTATCATCTCCTCATCCCTGGCTTTACTTTCCTCTGAAATTCTTTGCATATCCGCTATCATCTCTTCTCTACTGGCTTTCATTTCTTCAGACATGGTTTTTAGACTAGCTAATATGGCTGCTAAAGTATTCTCTATCCCTTTTGACTCCGCCATAGTGACCAAATTTCAGTTTAAAATTTAGTAAAATTAAATTTATTGATTTATACGCAAAGCAAGTTATTATTATCACAAGATTAGAACGTATTGTATCCAGTTTATATGCACACGGAAAGCAGTTCAAAACATCAACATGTAAATACCTTATCTAACATACAACAACTAATAATCTACCTCCAATATACTGAAAAATCTGTTCATATAAGATATACAAGAGAATATGCACAATTGAAAAATTATATCCTCAGATTTTCATATGAACTATACACATACAATTATTACGTTAATTATAATTATACGTCGGATTTTTCCAACAAATTTTTTTTTACTCATAGATAAATATATAATAGCGTAAATTTACCGCTATTTTACGAGCCCTACGTTGCTAAGCGCCAAAATATCTCTATGCGACAACACAAATTACTAAACTATTGGCGCATAGGATATGATAGTATGTGTATTCAAAATTACAAGTCTATATTGGAGGGTTTAAGATTATTTATTGCACAAAACACAAGTTATAGTTGATATGGTATATTTGATATGTACAGAATGTAATGTTTGATATAGAGTCTTTCTTTTAAAATGTTAAATAATGTTCATACGCAAGACGTGATACGTTACATAAGAAGACTCCCACGATGATGTTGTTGAAGAGAAGGGCCGGTCTTTGCAGTGTAGTTGGTTCGTCAGATGCAGCTTATAAATGACAGACGTTTCCCCAGAAATGTTTACAGCTGGGCTGGCGTCCTGTAACAGCTTGGCTGATGTCCTGTAACAGCTGGGCTGGTCCTATAACAGCTGGGCTGGGGTCCTATAGCAGCTGGGCTGGCGTCCTATAACAGCTGGGCTGGTGTCCTGACAGCTGGGCTGATGTCCTATAACAGCTGGGCTGATGTCCTATAACAGCTGGGCTGATGTCCTATAACAGCTGGGCTGATGTCCTGCAATTCCCACGATGAATCCGACACTTCGCACACACAACGGTACTACGGATTTTATTACTCGCAAAATTAATATAGAGCTTATGACCAAGTAATATCTCAGGTGACAGTGAGTTTAATCTAATAACGGTATATTGAGCTTATACCACTCCGGCTTCTTCAAGTGTTCACGCGAATACAAGGTCTACCGCGATCGGCAGACCACCCTATGAGGAAATCTTGCACTAGCACGGAAACGTCTTGATGGCACAACTACTATTGCGTAACAATTAATGATACTGTCACTGCGGAAAATCTCGCACAGTGATACAGTTACACTCACTTCTTACACACGTAATACTACAATATTAATATCGTGTGTAAAGAGATAATATCAACTGTTATGCGTCACACGCATTACTATCCCCGAACAGTCTTAACAGATCCTTGCAAGCGGTAGAGTCTTGTACAAGGATTGTATGTATCGTTCGCGGTAGCAGCAGTGAAAAACTGCCTATAATTTTACGCACAATGCGTTAAAACAATACTGTGTAGATGTACTACACACACAGTTCTGAGTCTTCCCGTTTCACTAACGACGAATAGTTTTTACAACACCTTGCAAGCGGTAGAATCTTGTACAAGGGGTGCACGTCCCGTTCGCGGTAGATGGCGTAGAAGAACTACCTGTGTAACGACAGGCTTAAGAAAATTTCCAACCACCACTCAGCATTCTATTGGTGGATGGAAGTCACATGGTTATTACATAGTGACAATGCACTTTTCATGCAGTAGAGTGCATTTACTTTGTAACAGCATGCATAGCGGTAATCAGACTACCCGTATCTCATGCATAACTGCCTACATACTAATATCATACATGAACGTAAACAATAGTCAGAAATGTATAGGGAATGTAGCAATACATATGTCTAAGTTCAGTTAATGTCAACACAACGATAAATACTTCACGCACCGCCCGGGAAACGTTTACCACTCGCGCACGCGCGCACATTTCCACAAACACAGTACATGAATAACAATAAATAATAATGCACAGTTTTACTAAACTAAACCCTTATCCTTACTAAATACAATTGATAACAACCAAACTTAACCATCTACCAATATAATATGAATGTCCATTGTCTGTGTAATATATGAACTTGCCCCGCCTATCATGATCCTGTGATTCGTTGCAATATATATATATATATATATATATATATATATATATATATATTATAACAGCACCAAATATTAACTATTTGGGGTTATATGTTTACCGCATACTGAAAGCATATTTAAATAAAAGTAACAGTCAAAACTCCATTTGAATGTAGAGCATTGAAAATAATGCTTTGAAAAGCAACGCACACGTGGTCATTATGTAATCAGTTCGCTGTACAAGGAAGCGACCACACCCAAACTGTTAATTATTAATATCTCGGAAACTAATAAATAAAGGCGAAATCTAATATAGCCAAAATGTTTGCCGAGATATTAATAATGACGTGTGCAAATTTGATGCAATATAATTAACAAATGAAAGAGTTAATTAAAATAATTGAATAACTTCTGTCAAAATAGAGTTACAATAATGAGATTTTAGTATGTTATAAAGATAATAATTTCTGACAGATTGTATATTTTAGATTTCACACAACTTGATTTGCAACCAAGTTATTGCAAAATTAAATAAGTACAGGATATCCGCAGCGACAAATTGGTTCCGCCGGATAATTATATTAGATAATAATATTCTATTCTCCGTCTGTGGGAATCAGACTTCATTCTCACGGACCAAGGGAATTCAAAATTTTATGTGGTAGGGAGAGTGTGTCGACCAATGAAATCATTTCACGCGAGCCCCGGCTAGTGCGGTGTTTTATGGTTGAAAACTCACTCTTCTGTCAGTACTCACGAAGTTAAGACGTAGTCCTTCGATCGTCTAGTAACCAAAGTGGTGAAGATCAACAAGAAGACTCTACGTGGTCAACACACACGCAATTACGAACACACTAACTACAGATCATCTGTATAGCCCGTAATTGTTGCGTAAAGGCGAGATACTCTTCAAGACATCAACCAAGCTTATTGTGTACTACCAGATAGTCATAAGCACGCAAGAGATCCACCCGACTTCAAGACCAGACTTCAAGAATACAGCAGAGAGGCCGTCTAAATCATTGGTGAACAGCTGACGAGCAGAGCGACCACCCGAACGAAGCACACACACACACGCTGACGTGCAACGTGCGAATCGACGAGGGACAGGAAGCACTTCCAGCAGACAACAGCAGACGTTAAAATATTCACAAACAGCAAGGAAGCAGAGTGTTGCCGAATTTTGAACTCCACGACCGAATCCAGCAGTTCTAAGCAGATTACTTTCTCTAACCAAGGACTCGAATCGACAAGGGACAAATCGGGACGACATCCTCTTCAGTAACAGGAAAGCAAAATCCACTTATTTATTTTTCAGATCAAATTTTCTATTTTTCAATTAAAACATTGTAATTCAAATAATTCAGGTGCCAAACAAAAAGCAAAGACTCTAGTATTTAAAAAGTAAATTCGTTGTGATAATCTGTATAGCAGTTTAAGGCTTTAGTAAGTTATAGTTAAGAAATAGAAGTAGTATAAAAAGCGCTATACAAATCTTAACTGACAATCTAATCTTAGATCATACTGCAGTAGATCAGAAGTAGAATCACTAGAAATGAAATAACGTGAACTAGACTGTCACGTCTAATTTATTTTAATTAATTATTCTAATTAATTTCAGAGTTTTATATTTTGTTTCATGAACATTTAGATTCAATTTAATTAAATAAATTTAATTAAATTCAAATCAATTAATAAAGTAAAATTTAAATTGCAATTAACTCGACAAAGAACGAGTTCAGTTTGTTTCAACTATTGACCGATCGAAAAACATCGATTCATCATTGTAGACTATAAGAAAATTAATAATATAATAACCATTCTATTCTTGTGTGTTGTTGGTGTAATAAACAACGTTTTATTACCCCATATAAAAGTGTTTTATTGTTGTACGATAAAGCCTACCAGTCTCACAAAACTCTCCCCCTTTAAAGTAACTTATTTTGTGTGTTGTTGTAATAATTTGAGATTACTAGCTTGCGAACTTCAAATCCAAAATCCACACGCCCTAGTCGGAAGAATCTGCAAGATCAGACAGCAGGTGGGTACTCACACATTACACGACATAACAATAACGCATATAGAGAAAGTGCGTGTAGTTATAATATATATATATATATATATATATATATATTATAACGGAACCAAATATTAACTATTTGGGGTTATATGTTGCCCGCATACTGAAAGCAGATTTAAATAAAAGTAACAGCCAAAACTCCATTTGAATGTAGCGCATTGAAAATAATGCTGTGTAAAGCAACGCACACGTGGTCATTATGTAATCAGTTCGCTGTACAAGGAAGCGACCACACCCAAACTGTTAATTATTAATATCTCGGAAACTAATAAATAAAGGCGAAATCTAATATAGCCAAAATGTTTGCTGAGATATTAATAATGACGTGTGCAAATTTGATGCAATATAATTAACAAATGAAAGAGTTAATTAAAATAATTGAATAACTTCTGTCAAAATAGAGTTACAATAATGAGATTTTAGTATGTTATAAAGATAATAATTTCTGACAGATTGTATATTTTAGATTTCACACAACTTGATTTGCAACCAAGTTATTGCAAAATTAAATAAGTACAGGATATCCGCAGCGACAAATTGGTTCCGCCGGATAATTATATTAGATAATAATATTCTATTCTCCGTCTGTGGGAATCAGACTTCATTCTCACGGACCAAGGGAATTCAAAATTTTATGTGGTAGGGAGAGTGTGTCGACCAATGAAATCATTTCACGCGAGCCCCGGCTAGTGCGGTGTTTTATGGTTGAAAACTCACTCTTCTGTCAGTACTCACGAAGTTAAGACGTAGTCCTTCGATCGTCTAGTAACCAAAGTGGTGAAGATCAACAAGAAGACTCTACGTGGTCAACACACACGCAATTACGAACACACTAACTACAGATCATCTGTATAGCTCGTAATTGTTGCGTAAAGGCGAGATACTCTTCAAGACATCAACCAAGCTTATTGTGTACTACCAGATAGTCATAAGCACGCAAGAGATCCACCCGACTTCAAGACCAGACTTCAAGAATACAGCAGAGAGGCCGTCTAAATCATTGGTGAACAGCTGACGAGCAGAGCGACCACCCGAACGAAGCACACACACACACGCTGACGTGCAACGTGCGAATCGACGAGGGACAGGAAGCACTTCCAGCAGACAACAGCAGACGTTAAAATATTCACAAACAGCAAGGAAGCAGAGTGTTGCCGAATTTTGAACTCCACGACCGAATCCAGCAGTTCTAAGCAGATTACTTTCTCTAACCAAGGACTCGAATCGACGAGGGACAAATCGGGACGACATCCTCTTCAGTAACAGGAAAGCAAAATCCACTTATTTATTTTTCAGATCAAATTTTCTATTTTTCAATTAAAACATTGTAATTCAAATAATTCAGGTGCCAAACAAAAAGCAAAGACTCTAGTATTTAAAAAGTAAATTCGTTGTGATAATCTGTATAGCAGTTTAAGGCTTTAGTAAGTTATAGTTAAGAAATAGAAGTAGTATAAAAAGCGCTATACAAATCTTAACTGACAATCTAATCTTAGATCATACTGCAGTAGATCAGAAGTAGAATCACTAGAAATGAAATAACGTGAACTAGACTGTCACGTCTAATTTATTTTAATTAATTATTCTAATTAATTTCAGAGTTTTATATTTTGTTTCATGAACATTTAGATTCAATTTAATTAAATAAATTTAATTAAATTCAAATCAATTAATAAAGTAAAATTTAAATTGCAATTAACTCGACAAAGAACGAGTTCAGTTTGTTTCAACTATTGACCGATCGAAAAACATCGATTCATCATTGTAGACTATAAGAAAATTAATAATATAATAACCATTCTATTCTTGTGTGTTGTTGGTGTAATAAACAACGTTTTATTACCCCATATAAAAGTGTTTTATTGTTGTACGATAAAGCCTACCAGTCTCACAAAACTCTCCCCCTTTAAAGTAACTTATTTTGTGTGTTGTTGTAATAATTTGAGATTACTAGCTTGCGAACTTCAAATCCAAAATCCACACGCCCTAGTCGGAAGAATCTGCAAGATCAGACAGCAGGTGGGTACTCACACATTACACGACATAACAATAACGCATATAGAGAAAGTGCGTGTAGTTATAATATATATATATATATATATATATATATATATTATAACGGAACCAAATATTAACTATTTGGGGTTATATGTTGCCCGCATACTGAAAGCAGATTTAAATAAAAGTAACAGCCAAAACTCCATTTGAATGTAGCGCATTGAAAATAATGCTGTGTAAAGCAACGCACACGTGGTCATTATGTAATCAGTTCGCTGTACAAGGAAGCGACCACACCCAAACTGTTAATTATTAATATCTCGGAAACTAATAAATAAAGGCGAAATCTAATATAGCCAAAATGTTTGCCGAGATATTAATAATGACGTGTGCAAATTTGATGCAATATAATTAACAAATGTAAGAGTTAATTAAAATAATTAAATAACTTCTGTTAAAATAGAGTTACAGTAAAGAGATTTTACTATGTTATAAAGATAATAATTTGTGACAGATTGTATATTTTAGATTTCACACAACTTGATTTGCAACGAAGTTATTGCAAAATTAAATAAGTACAGAATATCCTGAGCGACAAATTGGTTCCGCCGGATAATTATATATTAGATAATAATTCTATTCTCCGTCTGTGGGAACCAGACTTCATTCTCACGGACCAGGGGAATTCTAAATTTTATGTGGTAGGGAGAGTGTTTCGACCAATGAAATCATTTCATGCAGCCCCGGCTACTGCGGTGTTTTCTGGTGGAAAAATCACTCTTCTGTCAGTACTCACGAAGTTAAGACGTAGTCCTTCGATCGTCTAGTAGCCAAAGTGGTGAAGATCAACAAGAAGACTCTACGTGGTCAACACACACGCAATTACGAACACAATAACTACAGATCATCTGTATAGCTCGTAATTGTTGCGTAAAGGCGAGATACTCTTCAAGACATCAACCAAGCTTATTGTGTACTACCAGATAGTCATAAGCACGCAAGAGATCCACCAGACTTCAAGACCAGACTTCAAGAATACAGCAGAGAGGCCGCCTAAATCATTGGTTAACAGCTGACGAGCAGAGCGACCACTCGAACGAAGCACACACACACACACGCTAACGTGCAACGTGCGAATCGACGAGGGACAGGAAGCACTTCCAGCAGACAACAGCAGACGTTAAAATATTCACAAACAGCAAGGGAGGAGAGTGTTGCCGAATTTTGAACTCCACGACCGAATCCAGCAGTTCTAAGCAGATTACTTTCTCTAACCAAGGACTCGAATCGACGAGGGACAAATCGGGACGACATCCTCTTCAGTAACAGGAAAGCAAAATCCACTTATTTATTTTTCAGATCAAATTTTATATTTTTCAATTAAAACATTGTAATTCAAATAATTCAGGTGCCAAACAAAAAGCAAAGACTCTAGTAATTAAAAATTAAATTCGTTGTGATAATCTGTATAGCAGTTTAAGGTTTTAGTAAGTTAGAGTTAAGAAATAGAAGTAGTATAAAAGCGCTATACAAATCTTAACTGACAATCTAATCTTAGATCATACTGCAGTAGATCAGAAGTAGAATCACTAGAAATGAAATAACGTGAACTAGACTGCCACGTCTAATTTATTTTAATTAATTATCTTAATTAATTTCAGAGTTTTATATTTCGTTTCATGAACACTTAGATTCAAATTAATTAAATGAATTTAATTAAATTCAAATCAATTAATAAAGTCAAATTTAAATTGCAATTAACTCGCAAAGAACGAGTTCAGTTTGTTTCAACTATTAAACAATCGAAAAACATCGATTCATTGTATAGACTATAAGAAAATTTATAAGATTATAACCATTCTATTCTTGTGTGTTGTTGGTGTAATAAACAACGTTTTATTACCCCATATAACAGTGTTTTATTGTTGTACGATAAAGCCTACCAGTCTCACAAAACTCTCCCCCTTTAAAGTAACACATTTTCTGTGTTGTTGTAATAATTTGAGATTACTAGCTTGCGAACTTCAAATCCAAAATCCACACGCCCTAGTCGGAAGAATCTGCAAGATCAGACAGCAGGTGGGTACTCACACACAACATTGCATTACAATAACGCATAGAAGTGTAGTTATAAATGGCTTGCCCGGAACGTGGGGCACGATTCAATTAAATTAATTAAATCACAACGAGATTGAAACGCCACATTTGTAATAGAGTTATAAATGGCGCTCCAATCTCGTGGGGCTCGAGAAAATTAATTAAATGCAATTTAAATTTAATTTTCACGTGTTAAACAAACATTGCTGTTTTAATTCGTAAAACAGCTGGCGTCCAACTAAACAATCCCCAAAGAGTTTTGTGACTGGTGTGTACAACGGTAAAGTTATTGTGTGTATTTGAAACTGTTCTGTGTATATTTGACATTGTTGTCTATTTAAAATGGATATGGATAAAATACTTAAACAAATACAGCAAATGAACGAAAATATGAACGCGAAATTTGAGAAAACAAATGCCGAATTGACAGCTAATATGAACGCGAAATTTGAACAGAGTGCAGCCAAAGCTGAGCTCAGTATAGCGGAATTAACTTCTAAAATCGAAGCACAAAAAGTTAGTCTAACCGAAGCATTAGAACAAAGTAACGCTGACATAAACGCCGAGATTAAGCAAAGTAATAAAGAAAGTAGTAAAGAATTAACTGCGAAAATAGACGAAAGCGTAACCGAGTTAACGGTGAAAGTCGCGGAAATCGCCGAAAAAGTAAATATGGTCGATACTAAAATCAATGAACGGTTTAAGGTTTTTGAGACCACTATGCAAAAATCGTTTATTGAACAAGTAACACGTATGGAAGGCCGGTTTAAGGATCACATAAGCCGTTGTGAGAAACAGACACTAGAGGTTTCCAGGAAGGTGGAATCCCTAGAGGTAAAAATTCACGCGGACGTGACCGAAACGCAACGACGAGTAGATAAATTAGACGCTTCAATTGTAGAGACGCGATCTAACATTGACTCTAATAAAGAGAGTGTTTTACAAACGTTAAGCGACGAGATTTTGAAAGTACGACAGGAGGTACGAAGGAGGTCTGCTCCAAATATTTTGGTACAAGATCCTGTCGATGAGAAAAATCGCGTGTATTTTACGGGGGAACATAACGAAAACCCCATTGAATTTTTATTAGCGTGTGAGAGTGAGATGGCTAGAGTAGGTTCCCGACTAGAAGATCAAGACAAAATACAGTGGGTGGTTAACGCGATGCGTGATTCGGCGCGTAAGTGGTATAACATTGTACGCGATAGAGTGTCCACATACGCGGAGTTCAAACAAAAATTTGAAAGCCGATACTGGAACTCGCATACCCAACGACTTCTGCGCAATGAACTGGAATATGGCCGTTTTGATAAGAAAATGGGTATTACCGCTGAAAATTATATAATCCAGCAGGTCGAACGCGCGAAGCATTTAACCCCAGCATTTGCGGAGATTGACATAGTCACCAAGCTTGCCTACCATTTTAATCATAACATTAGAGTAGCTGTATTTACCCAGGGTATTCGCACGGTAGACGAACTCCTCATTCTAGTGTCCCAAAGTGAGACGGTTTTTGATTTTGGTGGGTGGCGTTATAATCCCGATTTTCGCCGAAATAATGAAGGGCAGAATACGCGACTACAGTACCATCAGCAAACGGATCAAAAACCGAGTACCAGTTCTACTCCACCCCAAACACCGTCAAAACAGCCAAATAAAACCTTTGAGTACAAGGGAAAACAAAATTTTGGTAGACCAAAGGGGCAGGGTAAGGGTAACGACGGGGCACAAATTAGAGCGATTCAAACGGTCGAATTAGCCAAAGCTGATACAACTGAAAAAGACAGCGACTCCCAAGGCAATAAAAATTCGAACAATAAATCGAAAAGTTACCAAGCTACAAAAAACGTGCCAAAATGCGCATCCAGCAAGGACGCGCTATAAATTCGGCAAAATTGTGTAAATATAAGCATGTTAATTATAAGGATTATATATTGTGTGAAATGTGTACGTTTAATTATGTAAGTTGTGTGCCCGTTAATAATGTGTTCCCACCGGATGTCAGGGATCCGTTGCTAGAATCCGGTCCCACGCGACAAAGGCCCGTGAGCGCGGCGTGTCCGGTGTTACACGCCTTTGTCAATAGCGTTCCCACGCGGATTTTGTTGGATACTGGTAGTGTTGTATCCGGCGTCAGTGAAAGGTTCCTGCGTACCAATAAAAAATATTTTCGTACGGCCATCACTCCCAATCAATCAATTTTATATACGAACCGCTACCGATACAAAAGAAAAAATTGACACTCAATACTATCTAACTATCATGCTAGACGAAGTGCAATTTGAAGTGTGTGTAGTGGCTATAAACAATTTAATATGTGATATGTTATTGGGGGTAGATGTATTGGAACAAATACGTGCGGAAATTAACACCAGTGAACACTTATTAAAATGTACCATAGACAATGTTAGTTACACTTTTAAACTGAACACACAGACACACACACAAAACCCTGGTGACCCAATTAAAATCACACGGCCACCAAAACAAGTAATTCATTATAAAGAATGTGAAGAGGGGGAGACCACCTTAGATTCCCGAACTGAACGGAGATTGTCGTCGCTGCAAGAAGAATTCAGCGATATCTTCAGTGAAGAACATTCAATCTCGTCAGTGTATGAACACAGAATCCACCTCACAGAGCCGGAGAAGTTCATAAGGAGAATCTACCAGGTCCCTATAAAATACCAGGCCGAGGTCCAGCAGGAGATACAGCGGATGTTGGAAGAAGATATTATTGAAAGATCTAATAGCAGCTTCCTCAACCCACTGCTGGTCGTCCGCAAGAAGACTGGAGAGATCCGACTCTGCCTGGATATGAGAAACTTAAACAGTCTCGTAGAGAAAGAGTTTGACTGCGCACCGACAGCGGAGGACCTCTTCATTAAATGTGAAGGAGCCAGGTACCTCACGAAGTTAGATCTAACAGCAAGCTTCTGGCAGGTCCCGCTGTGTGAGCAAGATCGTAAATATACAGCATTTATATTTAATAACAAATGCTATCAACACAAGGTGGTACCTTTTGGCCTTAGCACGAGTCTCGCCGCGATTGTAAGATGCCTCGAGAGAGCTCTAGGACCTGAGGTAGACTCATACACGGTAATATTCGTGGATGACATCCTCGTCATATCCCGCACGTTGGAGGAACACTTCGAGCATCTTAGGAGCGTCTTCCAGAAGCTGAGGTTAGCCAACATCAAGCTCAAGCTACACAAGTGTGAGTTTGTAAAGTCCCAAATGAAGTTCCTGGGACATATAATCTCAGCTACAGGTATCAGTACGGACCCAGAGAAGCTCAGGAGTATTATGGAGTTCCCGGTGCCCAAGAACCTCAAAGCACTGCGAGCATTCCTTGGACTCACGGGATATTACAGGAAATTTACCAGCAAATACGCAGAATATACAGTCCCGTTGCTACAGCTGGTACACAAAAATATAAAGTGGAAATGGGGTTCTGAACAGAACGATGCGTTTGAGAGGGTTAAGGGCCTGTTCCAATCTAATTTACAATTGTTCCATCCACAGCAGGGTAGGAAGTACGTAATGTACACTGACGCAAGCGAGTACGCTATCGGCGCCGTGTTGCATCAAGAAGACGAACAAGGTAGTCTTCATGTTGTAGCATACGCCAATAGAACGCTCAAAGGCGCTGAGTTGCACTATTGTACTTCCGAGAAAGAAATACTAGCCATAATAAACGCACTCAGAAAATTCAGACACTACCTATACGGTACCCATTTCGAGATTCACACTGATAATCAGGCGTTATCGTTTATATTAAAATGTCGATTAGCAAATTCCCGACTAACACGACGGGTGTTAGCTATTCAGGAGTACTCATTCACTATTAAATATTGCAAAGGATCAGAGAATACCACCGCAGACACTCTAAGTAGATATCCGCCCGTAGAAAAGGAGGAGGTATATGAAGCAGCTGACGACGAGTTGAGAGTGTTAAACATGCAATACACTGTCGCGCCTGAAGCTACTAATATGCTACAGAACTTAGGACGCGAGCAGGACGATAACCTCGCACTCCTTGCTAAAAAGCTAAGGTTAGCAGCTCACCCAAATCCTCACTATCTTATACAAGACAATATATTGTATAAATTGTTACAGGGCGAATGGAAAGTGGTATTGTCTCCAGCGATGCTTGCGTGTATAACACAATCTCTACATATAAAAATGGCGCACGCATCTCCTGTAAAATGTGTCAAAATATTGCAGGAGGATTTTACAATAACCAACATGTACCGTAGGGTAAAGAAATTGCTAAAAACATGTTATCCATGCCAGACAGCGAAAGTACCAAACGTGCACACGTACGTGCCCATGGCCAATGTGATAACGGAAGGTAAGGGACAGATGATCGCCATCGACTTTCTGGGACCATTACCCAAGGCTACCAGAAATCTAAAACACATGGTAGTTTGCGTCGATGTGTTTACTAAAAAAGTTAGCCTTTATGCGATCCCTAGGCCCACCACAAAGTCCGTTTTAAATATTATAATTAATAAGTATATCCCACAACATGGACCAATAAGGAACGTACTTAGTGATCAGGGAAAGCACTTCCAAAACAAACACTGGGCAGCCACCCTGGAACGTAACGGTATCAAAGCAGTCCTAACCTCGATACGACGACCACAGGGAAACCTTGCCGAAAGGGTGAATCGGGAAATCGGTAAAATGTTCCGTATCTATTGCTATAAGGAACAAAGTAAATGGCCCGAGTTCTTACCGTTCTTCGAAAAGGCAATAAATGAGAGTTATCACGATACCACGGAATACACACCAGCAGAATTAGACTCTGGAACCACGCCAGAGAGGTTTTGGGATAATTATTTAAGTAAGCCAAAGACTTATAATCTACCTCTGCCGGTGCAATGTAAAAATCAACTTGTGAGGGAAAGAATAGTTGAAAAAGGGCGAAAAAGGGCAGACAAGTTTAATACGACTCACAAATTAACGAACTTTGTAGTAGGTGAGAAAGTACTGCTCAAGGCGAATCCTGTAGGCCGAAGAGACATAAATGTGGCTGCAAAGTTTTTTCGCTTATATAATGGTCCCTATCTGTTGGCTCAACAACTCGCACCTCACACGTTTATCGTTACGACGCTGGACCGAACGAAAACGATCGGTAAATTCCATGCGAGCTCTTTGAGAAAATACTTTGAGTAGCATGGCGTCCCAAAGCGCGTCGCGACGAAATAATAAGACTTTAAAAAGATAAATAGTATTTAGAGTTAATAATAATTGTAGTATAATAATTAAAATTAAAATAAGTAATTTGTGTTTTATAATATTATTAATAATAATTATAGGTAACTTGTGTATTAATAATAATGTTTTCCTAGCGCGATAAATAATAAGCCTATACAACTGAACGAGCTAACGGCAGGAAATAATTACGTCACGCGATAACAACTACCTGACCCACATTTGAAACTAGGTCAAGCAATTAGACGCGCGCCTAGCGATAACGGTTCTATATGCTGTCAGCAAATTCTTTGTACGCGTGCCATTGTTTATAAACAAAAGATACTACTCGTTTTAAAAACATTATACGCAATAAGTTGCGAATATGATAGTTTAATACATGTATTTAGAGTTAAATTGTATATAATGCAATAACATTAACACTTGTGTACGTGTCTTCAGAATAAGTAATACAATGTATAGCTAGTAAGAATAATGATTACAGAATATGTGTGTAGTGATTAAGAAAAAAAAAATAACTGTAATTATTACATTCATTTTTTTTTTAAAGCGGGTGTGGGAATATATAACGGAACCAAATATTAACTATTTGGGGTTATATGTTGCCCGCATACTGAAAGCAGATTTAAATAAAAGTAACAGCCAAAACTCCATTTGAATGTAGCGCATTGAAAATAATGCTGTGTAAAGCAACGCACACGTGGTCATTATGTAATCAGTTCGCTGTACAAGGAAGCGACCACACCCAAACTGTTAATTATTAATATCTCGGAAACTAATAAATAAAGGCGAAATCTAATATAGCCAAAATGTTTGCCGAGATATTAATAATGACGTGTGCAAATTTGATGCAATATAATTAACAAATGTAAGAGTTAATTAAAATAATTAAATAACTTCTGTTAAAATAGAGTTACAGTAAAGAGATTTTACTATGTTATAAAGATAATAATTTGTGACAGATTGTATATTTTAGATTTCACACAACTTGATTTGCAACCAAGTTATTGCAAAATTAAATAAGTACAGGATATCCTGAGCGACAAATTGGTTCCGCCGGATAATTATATATTAGATAATAATTCTATTCTCCGTCTGTGGGAACCAGACTTCATTCTCACGGACCAGGGGAATTCTAAATTTTATGTGGTAGGGAGAGTGTTTCGACCAATGAAATCATTTCATGCAGCCCCGGCTACTGTGGTGTTTTCTGGTGGAAAAATCACTCTTCTGTCAGTACTCACGAAGTTAAGACGTAGTCCTTCGATCGTCTAGTAGCCAAAGTGGTGAAGATCAACAAGAAGACTCTACGTGGTCAACACACACGCAATTACGAACACAATAACTACAGATCATCTGTATAGCTCGTAATTGTTGCGTAAAGGCGAGATACTCTTCAAGACATCAACCAAGCTTATTGTGTACTACCAGATAGTCATAAGCACGCAAGAGATCCACCAGACTTCAAGATCAGACTTCAAGAATACAGCAGAGAGGCCGCCTAAATCATTGGTTAACAGCTGACGAGCAGAGCGACCACTCGAACGAAGCACACACACACACACGCTGACGTGCAACGTGCGAATCGACGAGGGACAGGAAGCACTTCCAGCAGACAACAGCAGACGTTAAAATATTCACAAACAGCAAGGGAGCAGAGTGTTGCCGAATTTTGAACTCCACGACCGAATCCAGCAGTTCTAAGCAGATTACTTTCTCTAACCAAGGACTCGAATCGACGAGGGACAAATCGGGACGACATCCTCTTCAGTAACAGGAAAGCAAAATCCACTTATTTATTTTTCAGATCAAATTTTATATTTTTCAATTAAAACATTGTAATTCAAATAATTCAGGTGCCAAACAAAAAGCAAAGACTCTAGTAATTAAAAAGTAAATTCGTTGTGATAATCTGTATAGCAGTTTAAGGTTTTAGTAAGTTAGAGTTAAGAAATAGAAGTAGTATAAAAGCGCTATACAAATCTTAACTGACAATCTAATCTTAGATCATACTGCAGTAGATCAGAAGTAGAATCACTAGAAATGAAATAACGTGAACTAGACTGTCACGTCTAATTTATTTTAATTAATTATTCTAATTAATTTCAGAGTTTTATATTTTGTTTCATGAACACTTAGATTCAAATTAATTAAATAAATTTAATTAAATTCAAATCAATTAATAAAGTCAAATTTAAATTGCAATTAACTCGCAAAGAACGAGTTCAGTTTCTTTCAACTATTAAACAATCGAAAAACATCGATTCATTGTATAGACTATAAGAAAATTCATAAGATTATAACCATTCTATTCTTGTGTGTTGTTGGTGTAATAAACAACGTTTTATTACCCCAAATAACAGTGTTTTATTGTTGTACGATAAAGCCTACCAGTCTAACAAAACTCTCCCCCTTTAAAGTAACACATTTTCTGTGTTTTTGTAATAATTTGAGATTACTAGCTTGCGAACTTCAAATCCAAAATCCACACGCCCTAGTCGGAAGAATCTGCAAGATCAGACAGCAGGTGGGTACTCACACACAACATTACATTACAATAACGCATAGAAGTGTAGTTATAATATATATATATATATATATATATATATATATATAAAAGCGAAATACCACTCACTTATTCATACACTCACTCATCACGAAATCTCCATAACTACAAAGCCTTCAAACTTGAAATTCGGCACGTATGTTCCTCTTGGCTTCTAGGTGCTCGCTAAGAGAGGGTTTTGAAAACTTTAACGCCTTACCGCAAAAAAACGCGAAAACCCGCTAAAAATCGTGACACCTATAATGCAGCTTTTTTTCATCTGTAAGCTTCCTGGAAGTCTAATGTTTATTATTTTTAATTTGCTTTAGGCTTTTGTGGAGTTACTAAACATTATTCTTTCATCTAACCTCTAACCACGAGGAGGCGCGAAAATAATTTCGACACAGTTCAACCTGTCCCTCTCTTCCTTGCTATGTGGCGTTGAGGATTTATTTCGAGGTTTAAGTTCGGTACATATATTCCGATCAGGGTACGGAGACACTCTATGGCCAGTTGCATATTAAAAACGTTCAAGCAAACCAAATAAATCCTGTTTCAATTGTACTACAAATGGTTCAATGCTGGTGAAACACAGCACCTGGATGGTTATCCTCAGTATCGCAGGCGATCCCCGGCAGACGGTGGGTTTACTGCCTACATCAGTGGATTCGATTTTGACAATCACTGGATGGTGCTAACCAACCCCGTCCTGTCTCGCACCTTGTCGGCCCAGATTAATGTTGAGTACTGCAATTCTGTAAAATCCATAAAATACAGCTGCAAGTACGTTAACAAAGGGTCTGACCAGGCAGCGTTCACCGTTGAAGATCTGGACGAGGCGACGAGGTATGAGGCAGGACGATACATCAGCAGCTCTGAGGCAGCCTGGCGCATTCTCTGCTTCCCTATCCACGAAAGGTTTCCTCCTGTTATGCACCTTGCCGTACATCTCGAAAACGGCCAAAGAGTTTATTTTACTGAGGAAAATGTCGTTGAGATGATCAATAACCCTCCGAAAACAACACTTCTGGCCTTTTTCGAGCTGTTCATATTCGATGCTTTCGCAAGGACCGTTTTATATTGGGAAGGTCCGACTTATTACGTATTGAAAGGCAACAAGTTCTGCAGGAGGAAACAAGGGAAGCCTGTGCCAGGTTATCCGGGAGTGAAGAAAGATCAGGTTTTGGTCAGAGTGTACACCGTCCATATCGGTAATGCTGAGTGCTACTACCTACGCCTTCTCTTGCACGAGGTCCGTGGCCCTATGTCATTTACTGCCCTAAAAACTGTGGCAGTGGTAGTCCACCCAACATTCCACGCGGCGTGCAGAGCACTTGGCTTGCTGAAGGACGATGCTCACTGGGACCGCATTCTAGAAGAAGCCTCCATCTCTGACTTTCCTAACAAAATCCGTGAGCTGTTTGCCATCGTGCTGGTTTTCTGCCAAGTAGGAGATCCCATAAAATTGTGGGAGGAACACCGATACAGTCCTGCGGAAGATGTTAGACGGCAAATGGAGAGAGATGCCCAACTGGTCCTTGACATTGTTTACAACCATGCCTCATCCTTCTTGAGGTTATTGTCATTTCCATGTCGGGTAAAACACTCCTACAGTTTGGACGTCCACCACCTTCACGAGCGCAAGGAGCCGTTGTCGCCAACCACGAATGCCTGAGGGAAATGTCTTATGATACCGTTCAGCTGTCCAAAACAGTTGCTGTGAATGTTCCAAAATTAAATCAAGAACCGAGAAAAGCCTACGATTAACTCATGCACAGCATTGCTTCTGATTCTAGGCAGTTGATCTTTCTTGACGCTCCTGGTGGGACTGGCAAAGCCTTCTTGATCAATCTGCTGCTAGCTACAATTAGGGGCGAAAGGAACATCGCCGTTACCGTTACTTCCGCAGGTATTGCAGCTACCTTAATCGACGGAGGAGGCAATGCCTTGATGACGGTTCACTCTGCCTTCAAGTTACCTCTCAACCTGAATCATTCTGAATCTGCACTTTGTAACATCTCTAACCAGAGTGACATGGCTCAGGTGCTTCGAGAAACCAAAGTTATCGTGTGGGATGAGTGCGCCATAGCCCACAAGGGAGGAATTGAGGCTCTGAACAGGACGCTCCAGGACATTGATTACCCTGTGGAGTTTTTGCATACTCTCGACCCACCAGGAGTACCACCTCACGTCTTCTACCTCAAGGTTGGCGCTCCAAACATGCTGTTGCGCAATCTAAATCCTCCGAAACTGTGCAATGGCACCAGGCTTCAGGTGAAAACTCTAAACAAACATGTCATCGAAGCCACGATTTTCACAGACGTCGGTAAGGGAGAAACCGTCTTCTTCCCCCGAATTCCTGTGATCCCATCAGACTACCACTTTCAGTTCAAACGTCTGCAGTTTCCCGTTAAGTGTGCTACGCCATGACCATCAATAAGTCACAGGGGCAGAGTTTGGTAGTGGCTGGTGTGGATCTGAGGAGTGACTCTTTCTCCCATGGGCAGTTGTACGTGGCGTGCTCCAGAGTCAGCTCATCCTCCAGCCAGAGAGCAAAACCAGGAATTTTGTTTACAGGGAGGTCCTGAGCACTTAATCTGAGGGAGCAACTGAAAGTATATGCTAAGCAAGTTATTAGCCTGGCTACGTAGACAAGAAAACCAGGGGTGGTGGTGGGATCAAAGGGCTTAAGCTATTGTTGTTAGACTTACAATAAAGGACTGTCTTAATCTCTAACAGAAACTTAGCTTACCCTCTTTAACTAAATAATAAGTCATTTTTGATAACTCATTAATTTTCAAGCTTTAATAATTGATTGATCGAGCTTGATCAAATTGATCATTTTCAAGCTTGAGCATCTTCAAATTGATCGAGCTTAAACAGCTTAAATAGTTTCTCTTAGTTTCAAAATACCTGTATCTAAGCTTCACAAATAACCTATTTCTTTTTTCTGATTTCACATTCGGTTTTTCTCTGATAATCACCGTAGCGAAGCACAGGTATCCAGCTAGTATATATATGTATATTACAACGATACATATTATTAAATGCAAGCGTGTCGAGCCCCAAGTTAACGGGCGACAAAATTATATAACAATACAAATTATATATGCAGGTTGTAAGTAATTATAACAATACCAGGTGTAACTATAATAAGAGTAGTAGATTTATGAGTAGTTAAAAATTCATATTTATTGTTTTATCAAACATTATAAATAATAAAGTATTGTTAATAATCTTCGATCACGATATCACTCATTATTAAGCGTTTATCTCTTAAACTATACGGTGTTACACACTTTTAAAACACTCTTACATCTAGACATGTTAATAATCTTAATCTAGACATTATTCAACGTGATTTACTCAAACAAAATAAAATTTAAATGTAATTTTAAATGAATGCTTTTAATTCAGATCTGACCTCAGTTTGCTCAGTCTATACCGATGTTTCAAAAAAATAAATTTAAAATTATATTCATTACTCTTAGACTGGCATTTGTTTCATATTCAAAATTTAAATTATTCTTTTCTACAAAATGCAAATATCAAATCATTTCAATTATTTACTTTGATAAACAAAAATATACTATCTCAAATTTAACTCTTTTTTTTATATTTCTCTATATGCGATTGCTCATTCTTAGGACTAAAACAGTTATCTAAGATTCTAATACATTATTTCTAATTATAAACTTTATTTTGTTTGAATTCATTGTATTTTTACATAGTCATTATGAGCTCTTTTAAAAAAATCATTTATAAATGCGTTATGCATGTCCCCTCGAGTTTTGATGACCTTACGACTTATTGACGGGGTCCAGCGTTGTCCAGAGTTGGGTTTCCGTTACTCCTGGCTTGGCGTGGTGCTGGATATGGCCAGAGTTCAGCGTCGTTCTCCAGCAGTGTGTTGTCCGTCCCAGAGAATTACTATCTGCTGCGAGGAGGATCTCGTTCGGCAGTTAGGCGTTTCAAAAGCATCTCCTAACGTCCAGCATATCGCGTTGCTCTTTGTAGCTTCTCCGTAGATACTCTGCTGACTTAAACGGTCCCGGTACTTACATTTCCCGAAATATCGTAAACATAATTACTGAAAGTCTTTATTCGTTCATAGATGAGACATCTAAATAAAGTAAAACTGTTCTGCCGACGGACAGCGTGTCCGACTGCAACTGTGTCTTGAAATGAAGAGAAGGGTTTTCAGTCGAGATTCCGCCCCTGTTGGTTCCGAAATCATCTTGTTGAGACCTGCAGATCACATGCCAGCCCACACTCCCGAACCTTTTCATATATTTGCAATTTTTTTTCAAATGGCAATGTTTCCCACGGAATCGAGATAGCACAAATCATAGCCAATTTGATTGAGCACTCACTGTATTAATTTGAGCGTCTTAGGGTAATTTGCGTATTTTTGGCACATTTATTTCGCACTGTCTTCGCTTAGTGTGTCCTATTAACGTCATTTCCTTACTGTGGATAACTATAAAATTTACACACACTTCGGTGCCTTTTGTTTGTTTATACACTAATTAGTTTTCACAGAGTGAATTAAAATAATTATTTTAGTAATTACTTGGGGAGGGTAGCTGAGATGTACATGCATCACTAACACACACAAGATACACGCGTAACACACATAAAATCGAGCAGGTGTTCCTTGCCTGTTGAAACAGGTTAATTCCTCCCCTAGTATAATAATGAAACATTTTTACAATCCCAGACCTGTCCATTTATCCCTAACTTATATTAATTAAACAAATTTTAGATTTATTTAAATCAATGGTCAATACAGCATATGGCTGTATCGTTGCATTATATATATATATATATATATATATATATCGACAGCATCACCCAATCATAGAGACAAGATATTGCTATTGCTTCTGGAATTCGACTTAACCAAAATACGAGTTTGGATATTTTATTGTATGCTGACGATGCAGTCTTAATTCAGAAAACAAAGGATAAGTTGCAGTATTCTTTACTTAGTTTAAATCATATTTGTAAACAATATGGCTGTCAAATACCTAACCAGAAAACAAAACTATTTTTGTTAATGAAAGAATAGTTATCTAAGCAGAAAACAAAAATCATGGCTTTTTGGGGGAAAGTTTCCAATTAGATGAAAAATTGTTCTTGAGGGAACAGGTTTGGAACAACTCTCGGACTTCAATTACCTGGGTTGCACTATCAGTATTGAGAATGACACAGGCCGGGATACCACTACAAAAATATCGATGTTTCAGATGATGTGAGGTGTCATGCATAGAACGTTGAGGAGACGAGCCTTAAATTTTATAAAACAGTGGCAGTGCCTGTTTTACTATATGGGTCTGAAACATGGGTTCCTACAGAGAAGATTAAAAGCAAGATTGGTTACAGCATCTGGCCAGAATGGAGGATGGACTATCTAAGGTAAACGTTTCAATATAGATCTTTGGTACAAGAGATGTAGGAAGACCTAGAGTGAGATGGAGATATACTCTGTGAAGACGGAACAGGCAAAATGCCTATTCCGTGAGGTGAAGAAGAAGAAGAAGAAGAAGAGGAAGAGGAAGAGGAAGAGGAAGAGGAAGAGGAAGAGGAAGAGGAAGAGGAAGAGGAAGAGGAAGAAGAAGAGGAGGAGGAGGAGGAGGAGGAAGAAGAAGAAGAAGAAGAAGAAGAAGAAGAAGAAGAAGAAGAAGAAGAAGAAGAAGAAGAAGAAGAAGAAGAAGAAGAAGAAGAAGAAGAAGAAGAAGAAGAAGAAGAAGAAGAAGAAGAAGAAGAAGAAGAAGAAGAAGAAGAAGAAGAAGAAGAAGAAGAAGATTTAATACATACTCCTCTCTTGTTTTAACGGAAACATGTAACTATCACTATGGCTCTAAAATAAGTACTAAGTAAAACCGTTTAGAACATATGTTGAGACGTTCGGGCAGACAAAATTTCTATGTTGCTTGACGGAATTGTACAGAGGAAAATGTAAAGAAAGAAAACGATTAGAGTAAAGAGCCAAACACTGAAGTTTGCAGATTTGTAATAAAAAAACATAACCGGTTGTATAGTCAAAGAGCACAAGGAAAGAAGAGGAAATTCATTAGAAGAGAGATTTACAGGTTTACAAAAACCGGAAACACGGTAAGGGGATAAAGATAAGGAAAAGGCACTTTACGGTCATCGTCAGCGGTTAAAGAAGCAAATAGAGAATATTCAAAAAAAAAAAAACAACCAAGCAAAGCTGTCACGAGGAGTACTAATGATAAATCGTGGAATACATGTTTCATTTAAACTGCATGGGGAAGATACACAAGGTATCTCTGTCTTGCAAGGTACACAACGTTTTAAGTAAACCGGAAAAAGATACTTAAAATTTACAGGTAACGAGATGATCGTACATAGGCAAGAATAAAGATCCGAACAGCAAGGTGGCGATGTATCTTACCTGGAACTGAAGCAAGCACTCCCTTAGATAAGAAACAACAAAGTGTCTAGATAAACTCTCGTCTTTTAAACTTAAATGTCTATGTACATAATCGTCTTCAGTAAGTTTCCACGAACTTCTACAACCGTTAAAATTTTAAATACACAACATTGTGACCACTAATAACTAGTGGTAGCCTTCGGATGTAACAGGAACTGTTCTATTGAATTTAAAACTACCTGCAAGAAACATTTTCAACAAAAGCCTTTAAACATAGAAAAATAAATATTGTAATAAATTACAATATTGAAATAAATCAGTGTCTGACTCTGAACAAGGAAATGATGGTAAAAAACTGGAAGTCACAGGAAGAAAAATATTAAGAAAAATCTTGGGATCAATACAAGATGGAAAACAGTACTGAAGACGCCACAATAATGAGCTGTACACACGTGTTGAGAAAATCACAGACGAAATTAGAAAAAGAATTACTTTCTACGGACATGTTCAAAGAAGCTCGTTGAAAATCCTGACAGACTAACAACAAAGCTTTATAACTATTTCAGAAAGCTCAAAATGTTCAATACGTCGTTCAAAGAGACAGAAACGTTTATAGAAGAACTCCAGATTACTCAAGAAGACATTGAAGAATTCTAGCCACTCAAAAAGCATTTAAAAAATGCCCATGGTTTTCAGAAAAAACCAAAGAAGAGGGCAGGTGCCCTCTCGACTGACAAAAAGGAGGGAGAGACATCGATGAAGAAAGACGGAAATATAAAAGAGGAGGAAAAGAGAAGAGGAGAAGAGAGAAACCAGTTGAACTACTCAGTGGCTCATACGAAAAAAATAAAATATAAAAAATAAATACATAAATTACACTAGCGGTAAAACAGGATCCGCTTCTTCATAGAATTTGTATCTGTAACTTCATAATACAAAAAAAACCTTGATGTTCGCTGAGAAGAGCTGAGAAGGACAACAAAGTGAATGACCATAACTCCGGAAATCAACAACACCTTTTAAATTACAGAACTTTGCATGGTATGAATGTGTCAGCCCAATTGGGCATATCCGATGCTCTGTCTCCGCCCTGACACCACATCTTACATTCGTTAACCTGCACCGTGTACCCGTTAACCAAACACTAGACACATCTTTACTAGTAGCTTGACTGATACAATCAACGTTTACAGTCAGATAATGTGTGTCTTATCATTTTACGCTTAATTATATTAAATTAATAAACTTGTGTTAGTGGTAATAATCATAAACAGAAATAACACTATTTCACACCACTATAAATAATAATTTTCCAATTAGCGCTTTTAAGCTTCACAGCTCATTATCAGATCGGACATATATACGTAGTATAAGAACGAGACATTGCCTTTATAACTCTACTTGCCCTACAGCGCGTAAACATTTTCCTAAACAAGCTTTCTTAAACGCCCTTTACTTCTCGCTATTAACTTACATCTGTTTGTACATCCCTTTCTATCACTAGCGCTTACGCAAACAAACAAAGACACACACACAGAATGTACTAGAAATAAATGTAAAAATACCGACAAGTGTGATTGAAACCCCATTAAGTTAATAGCCAGAAGCTAAGGGCGTTTCCCTCAAAGCTTGTTTAGGATAATGTGTACGGTCTATAGGGCAAGTAGAGTTATAAAGGCAATGTCTCGTTCTATTATTGTATATACCCGATCTCATGACGAGCTGTAAAGCTTGAAAATGCTAATCGGAATTTTTTTTCTATAGTATTGTGCAACAGTGTTATTTCTGTTAATGCTATTAGTTTTTCGCCCAATGATGTCTACTTGATCCCACAGGATTATACGTTGTTCATCCCACACATATGTTCAGCTAATTTAGAAATATTAGGTTAGTGATGTTTTCTTATGCTTCAGGAGACGTACTTTTACTGATCGAAATTCCGTAATCCAAACTTACAGAGAGTTTTTTGTTTCAGGTCTTCTTGATTGTGCAAAATTTTGTGAGAGTTATGTGGATTCCGGTTGTGGTCAACGGGTCCGACAAAGGTAACTGAGGATTTTTCTTTTGTTTTATGAATGTTTCTAGTTACTTATCATCATCCTCATCAGTAGCTCTACAGCCCACCGTAGTCCTCAGCTTTTCTCACGTATTTTCCTCCAGACTTCCATATCCTTAACCAGTGTCCACCATTTTTTCAGCCCAAGCACTTTTACATACTCTAGGATTCCATCAATCCATTGTAATCTGGGTTTTCTACGTCCTCTCATTCCTTCTGATGTGTGTTTCATAATCCTCTTAAGAACATACTCCTCATTCATTCTCTGTACATGTCCTGTCCATCTCAGCCTAGCTATCCTAATTGACGTCACAATACCGGGCAATCTATATAAATCATACAGCTGTGTGTTCAACCTTATTCTCCATTCTCCGCCTTCCCTAATGGGTCCATAACTCTTCCTAAGTATTTCCTTTTCAAAAGATGCAAGTCAAAAATGGTTTTGTATCACTTAATTTTATAGGTTTGTGTTGCTTTTTTATATAATTATTTCCAACGTCTTGCTTTTGTTGTTGCAGACATCGCACGCGGTGTTAGTTTCAAATTGTTTGATCAAGTCTTTAATACATTTTGAAGACGACCAAAAAGATTGTTTTCACTAGAAACTGTGGTAGTAGTCTGTGAAAACGAATCAAGCATTAATCTAATGTAAAGTCAGCATCTGGTAAAATATATGAATGAAGAACCATACTTGACTTCCATGTTCTAAGGTTTGTATTTAAAATCATTTACTTGAATTCGGTTCGGTAATGTTTAAAAAAAATATACTCCACCTTGTAAATTGAGTTTTGTGTTTGACAAATTAAAATAAAATATTTCCATATAAACTACTTTTTGTGTACTTCTTTGTTGCAGATAACGTAGTACACATTTCAAAAATTATCCCCTGCCCCTTGAACTAACATTTTCATTTATAGAAAATTACTCTTTCCCCTTCAACTACACTTTTCATTTATAGATATTTCATATACCTTTCTACAGTGGATTATTGGGACTTTCTTTTCAGGATACTGTATTTATCAAAATTAAATACCTGGTAAACAACCCCTTACTCTTAACCGATCTTTACCAAAATCAATAGACCTTGAGTCCTCTACAATTTGGGCACATGTGCAAAAAAATATTTGTTTCTGTTTGAATTTGCGGCAGTTATCGTTCTCCATATAAAAAATTCTACACACAGACACACACACTCTCTCTCTCTCTCTCTCTCTCTCTCTCTCTCTCTCTCACACACACACACACACATACACATTTTGGAAAACGACTTTTATTCATATTTTGAAGGTAGTGCAATCAGAATCAGTCCTTATCTGAACACGATTTTTTCGCAATCATCATACTTCCATTTCCTTACGGAACATGGAAGTAAAAAAAAATGGTTTACTGAATGTATGTCCTACAAGAAAGTGTGTTTACACATTGACAATCATAGTGGTTAACGCCAGTATCTGCCAGATTGCGATACAATTTTTATTTAAAAAAATGTTTACTTAAATTAGAGAACGTAGGTTTTTGTAGAACAAGGTGCGGCGTCTTTATAAGCTTAACAGCTGCATCTCCTTGTTCTAAAACTTAACGTAACAGCTTAACTCAATTTTCATTATAATATTCCGTATGAAGCAAAAAGCAATAAGGCGCTTAGACACCTTCGTAATCCAGAAAATGGCTACAAAGTCCATTTACGGTTGGCATAATATCGTCTTGTATAAACTCGACCTTCGTTTGCTGCGGAAAATGTAATAGACGAGCTCGATTTCTGTTACGTGCAGCAGTTCTCTTAAAATAACTATGACTTCATATAAAGTAAGCATTAACCGTTAGGATAATCCACTGGAATAACAAAACCTTGTTTGTCTGTTTATTTGATTCCACATGACACTGGGTATAATGTCACCGATTTTTCTATTTCCCAATAAAGTGAACAGGAATGTTGTTATGCTTGATTTTATTGAAGACACAACACTCATTCACGTGTTACCAATCCATAACTGGCTCTATTTAAACACATAGGTGACGATTTTTTTTTTCTTCAGCATGCTCCATTATAATTCTGTCATACTACATTCAAAGATTTTCCATATTTAAACTTGAATTACAGTGTGTTTATACACATTTAGGCCTACATTAAGTAATAACAAATACGTATTACATAACATAGCTTACAAAGCTTGTATGTCAATATTTCGTTATTTGCAATAAAAGAACTTATCAGATTTCTGTTGCACCGACAAAGGTTTTGAATTGTTTTAGATGTTTCTTTATAAGACCTACTTTTGTAAACGGTCAAGTTCCTGTTTCTGTTTACTTTATCGCTTAAACTTAGTCCCTGACTTTTTAATATCTCCTACACTGTAGTAGACAACTAGAATCATACACAGGATCAGGATAGCAAGAAGAAAAGCAGGGCAAAGAGAACATATAACATTTTCCGAACCGTTAGGCTGTGGTCCATGAAATCACTAAGTTAGGTCGAGAGCGTTTTACACGTTTGTTCCCGCACCGCTGATGATGGTTGTCGTAAGCACGACGGAAACATCTGGACCTGCAAATATTAGACTTTATGGACCATGGCCTAACAGCTCAAAAACTTTTATCTGTTCAGACAACTCCCGCCGTCGGAGTTTGCGTTCATAACAAGATGAACCGGGAGAACGAGAAGAAATCCAGAACAAAGAGAACAAGCGGAACAAGGAGAAAAAGAGGAAAATAGAGAATGACAGGTACAAGAAGAAACAACATGAATAGAAAGAATAAGGAGAGAGTAAAGTTTGAGGACGAGTGAAAAGAAGGCGGAGAAGAATGAAGAAGAAGAAGAAGAAGAAGAAAGGTGACCAAATAAACGAATATGAGAATAAATCTTTACATTATTACTTATTACATTCTACATGAAGTAACGAATTATCCGCTGTTATTTAAAGTCTGAAACGACATATACCGAAACACGAGTAGCAACGTGGCTCGCAATCAAAGTCTGTTTGTCACATGGCATTCAGTCTCCTGGGGGTCTCCTTAGATCGAGTCAATCGACTACCGGAAATTAACAGTCAGTATTGCAACTTAAGAGGGCGCCAAGGTTGGGCCGAGAATCGCATTTTAGTTTACGGGGTGGCCACCAAGCGCTGTCATCGCGACGCCTGCTCTTGCAGCTAGGCAACATGCAAACGTACCATCCACTTTCATGAGTCATATAAGTCAGCGGCGCGGTGTTGTCACTTCGCTAGGGTAAGCAGCGATACGTACAGTGTTGCCGCTATTTGCACAACACTCCATTCAAATTCAACCAACTTTACTCGCCTGGCAGTGCCGTGAACTTACCACGGCACTTCGTCGTATGGCCCTCCTGATTCCCGACTGTGTTGTGTCGTTTAGCACCCACGGACCGTATTAGCTTATCTTTACATTAGACCTGTAACTTTCGTATAACTACTTGCGTAGTGCTAGATATATAGCGTTATTACCGTATATCGTTATTCTCATTACAAATTGTTATTCAACAATATTTTTCACGGGTCTAATAAACAATTGTAAAATAGTTAATATAAGTTTTTCCACCATATTATAAAAATGTATTAAACATCATTAGAAAGTGAAAGTCGTGGAGCGACCGGGATGTTTGACGATAATTTCAGTGGAGCGGAATTTACTCGCTTTTTATAGTATTGTTTATATAATTCACAATTTCCGCTAAATATAAAGTATTATACATGAAATTGGTAGCTCAGAATGTCTTCTTTACAATGGTATAAATATCAATGCATTTAGAGAATATATAATACATGCTTTTTGCAAAAACCAAGAGGCATGTCGGAACGGCAACATATGTTGCAACTTGCCACTTGACTCGCGTTTTCTGGCGCAGCAACAAATGTTGCGGTCTGCCACTACTAGGGTTAGGGAACAAACAAATAAACAGATCCGTTTTTACAAAAAAATGCTATTCCTTATTTTCTATCACTTTTTTTAGATCATGGAAATGTTCTACAAATATAGAACATAGTAGATGGAATTTATACATAATGGGGAAGGAGAAACCTAGATTTTAATTTATTCTTACAGAAACTGTCATGCTGTCAAATTAAATTACTCATAGATGATACAGATACATGAATGGCGGAAATGCTATTCAAAGACAATCTAGTAAAAACGGGGTACTCTACACAATTATTGATGCTAAACATGTTTTGAGTAACTATATATTCAACGAAAAAAAGAAAATGTAAACAACCATTAAAGGTTACATTACAATACAAAAATGGTGTTTATATATTTAGCAAAAGTAAAAAAGTGTACTCCGTACTTTGTAAATTCACATGAAATAGATATTATATTATATATTTTCCTTTGACAATATACGAAGTATAGTCTACATACATAAATGGTAAGAGAGATAATAAACACTATATATAATAAAAATATATAAATTAAAGCAACACACAAATTAAATTAAACCAATTACATCAACAAACAATAAAACAATACCTAAAAAGTCACACATACAAAAGCATTATTTTTTAATGAATAGAATTTTTATAACTAAATAAATACAGTTGAAGGAGAAATTGTTCTAATGGAAACTATGGATGTGCTATGTACAGATGTCATATATTTTTAAAAGTTATTGTTGAGAGTTTGCTTTTTTCTCTCGGGACGTATTTTGGGCCTCTAGTATGTAAAGGGGATTTCTTATTGGCATGGAGCGGTTGTGCCGAGGGTCAATTATTTCAGGTAGGAGGCAGTCCATGTAAAACCTTTTGAGTTTCGGAAACATTCGATCACGCCAAAAGACTTCATCCCGTTCAATTGTTGTGGTTTTGAGGCCCTTGGGAGTCCACAGTGCAAAAATGCAGTATTTTCTTTTAGTGACTTGTAGCTGGCCCTGTACCTGGTAATAGAAATTATGATTTGTTTGGATATCCCCAATTTCTCCTTCTTTGGTAACTGTCCAGAACGTACACTTCCGTTTCTTGACTGCATCGTCTGGAGACAGTTCCCTTGCTGACGATGGACATTTTATCTCTACATTGGAATCATCTTTACAAGGCCGTCAGGACTTTCCCTTAAGAAAGGATTATTTCTATCAATAAAAATCCCACATTTTGTGATTTTTTCTCCAATCCTAGAAGCAAGGTCTTCACGAGCTAACTCCTCGTTGTTCCGGCCATACTCCATTGCCTCGCAATCGAACGCAGTGTAGAGAACCTGCTTGACAAGGGACTCGCAGCCAATGGTTGGTCTCATCTTGCAGACCCGACCAAAGTTTGATGCAGTCAGGATGTTTCGGCGAAGTTCCAGCCATTCACTGCAGTCCCTTTGCAGTACTGTCTGTTGCTCAATTCTATTAAACTCCTCATCTGATTTATGAAGACTATTCAAAAATTCATTGGATTGCTGTACCATCATGTCCTCGTCTATGTCTGGTCGTTGAGCTGCTAGACCGTAGTCCTGCTTTTCAGTACCGTTTCTAATAAATAAAGACCTACGACATCTTTTACTTTTTCTGCGGTTATCTGATTTTTTTTTTCTCTTTATTTCGGTACTCTTGGAAAATGTTCCCGGGCTGGAATTGTACATGTTCTTGTGGAGTTTGTAGTGCGCAAGTCCGGTGTTGTGATGAACAACAGCCGCAGAACATCGACCCTTGTACGACCCACTTGTTGCAAAATTAATCCTCTTTCCGCCGATAAATTTGGCGACTATGGAATTGTAGTGCTCGACATAGTTGCTTGTCACATCAGCAAGCAAGCTCCTGCTGTGACGACTTAGGTCACGGAACACATCCATAATCAAGGGGTATAGGCTGACTGACACAAGGTTGGGTACAAGGTTAGAATCTGCTGGGGCAGATGACGAGTCGAGCTTGCAAAAGTATCCCAGCTTTGCACAACTCTTGTGTTCACCGAACACGTGGCTAGGGATATTCAAGATATCTTGCCGAAGATTTTCTATCTTTTTGCTTGTAGGTCCTTCTTCTCCTTTTCTGTGATCTGTGGCTTTGGTTACTGCCATTCTGCAGCGAAACAAATTGTTCCCAATTTTTTTCCTTAACACTATTGAAGGCTTTTGGGTTTTAGAACCAACAATATTTTTCAAGCGAGTGCACATGTTCCGTAGGAGATGGTTTTTACACTCCACCTTTTCAACTGTCAAATACTTATACGGCCGACGTTCAAGGATTTTTTTATATACACTACTGTCGCCATCGGCAATGAGCTTAGCATACCTTAATTTATACATGTCCTCACTTTTCTCGAAACCTTCGCAGATAATTGCTGCTTCCATGCTAGTTGAACTCTGTTTCATACCCCAGTTCTTGTAGCAAGTGTGTGTTTTTGCCGTCTCACTCTTTGTCTCAGCTCGAGCGCAGGTTGTACAGTACTTGTTTTTCACGCCGATGAACAGCACCTTTCTCGTCCGATAACCAACAATGGCTGCCTGAAAATATAATGACTAAATATAATATTGAAAATCACCTTTATTTAAAAATCCTATACTCTAAGCTTACAAACATTACGTTGGAAAACTGGTTTCACCATTGTGGTCTGCTTACTTGGACCTTTAATTTTATATCTGAAATGGCCGGTTTACTTTAATTTGTTTGGTTTATTCCATACATTTTTCTTTTTTTAGTTCAGTTTAGTTTAGTTTATTTTATTTATTTTTTTCTCCCTTTCACATAAAGTAAAATTCAAAAATGCGACATCGGTTGTCTATGAAATTAAATCGGGAGTTCCCCAAGGTAATGGCGGCATGTGTTTTGTATGTCCGTATTCATAATGAAATAGAAATTTCGATGTTGCACATTTCATAAGTTTTATTTTTGCTGTGGATGTTTAGTATGTTTAAAAACAATATATTTTACGTGTTTCTGCTGTAATTTTTAGGCAAGTGTGTAAGTTTGTGATACAATAATGACTTTCACTTTGTTTATTCGATTCATTAATGACAGATGATTCAAATTCATAATGTGCTGCTTATATTCATTATATTATACAATCATGTGACAGGTTATTTAATCACGTGAGAGGTTGAATAACGAACTTAGCCTCTGTTTTAACAATACAAGAGTGCATATTAAATTTAAACTCTTTGCGAACAACCGTTTGACAGCTATCGATGACACAATGAAAAATCGGTAAGAAATCTATAAAAACATAAATTGCAGTTTAAAGACGTAACTAAAAAAATAAAGGGGTTTATTTAGTAAAGTTAAAAACATTTGCCGAAAAGTGGCAAAAGTCGGACCTTAGAAATAAGTTATTTTAAAACCTGAGTCACATTCATGAGGTGTTATAAAAAAGTAACGTTTTTGCCAAATTTGAAGGTATATATACATTATAACGATTCATATTAGCGTCCTATCTGAGCGTTATATGAAAGTGTCTGACGGAGGGAGTAGAGCAGCGTAAGCAAGAGAGAGAGCGTACAATCGCAGCCATTTCACTCTAACCACGTCACAGCGACATCAGATACTGGTACGAACATGAAATTTTACTCAATACAAATTACCAGTTCAACCTGTGATAACTTAAAATCTAATAAATATACGGTAATTCTGAAAACAGCATTGTATTCAGCAAGTGAAGCTTTATAAGTAGCCGCAATCTCAGTTAATATAATTAACAATTGAAGAAGTTATACGGAAGAGGTACGCAAAAAGGAATAACGAGAGAATTATGCTACGTAGGAATTAGGTGTTTTCACACACACACAGATAAAGACCTAAGCAACAATATTCTGTGGTCAGATCTTTGAAAACACGTTTGCAAATACCTGTAATCAATCGATTTGCAAACACAGGAAGTACGATTTTAACTAGAAATTCTCTGCAATATATATAAAATTTTGAACGAACGCTAAAAACGTGTTTTGGGGTGTCAGGGTTGGTGCATATTTCGCACTCCCGAGTCTGGGTTTCACCGTAAGGGCCATCTGAATAGCTAATTTTTCCTAAGGAAATTCGCTAATAAGGATTTTAAAAATTAAATTTTTAGCATTGGCCTTTTGGGTAATCAAGATGGCAACGAGATCATATGACATTAACAAGCATGTAAACGTAAGATCTGTAACAAGCAATTTGTAAACATTAGTATCAAACATCTGACATAGAGTAGTAAAACAGATAGAGTCAACAGCATAGCAATAGCACATCGCGCGCCTAACCTCATATCGGTCTTTGGCCTGGGAGTTCATTACTTCACTTCGCTTGCGGAATAGTCTCGCTTCCCCTACGACTAATTAAAAATTAACATTTCCATCAATTTAAATGTTATCATTGATGGTTTTCGTTTCTAGACTAGGGGAATATAAATTTACAATTAAAAATTTGTAGAAATGTAGTTTGCAACTAGCGTTTTATAGTAAAATCAAAGATTGGTATTACATTATTATCAAAATAATTTTATAAAACTGGCCCATTACACGAGTTTTCCATTTTTACAATTACTTCTCATTTAAACCATCATTACACAATACTGTAGTTGAGAATAAGAGGCTAATTTCATTACATGAGATTTCACTTTCACCCATCACTTTCACTCTGTTCACAACTCTCTCCAACAGGAACGTCACACTTCATCCCTCAAAACACACCAAACATCAATGGTTGAGGGTCATTATCCTCTCTGTTATGCTCAACTGTTCGTATTCTATAAAATGTATAGTGGTATATGCCGCTAGGCTAAGGCCCCTCTACCCTCTCCCAAAATGGTTTTTGGGCTATAAAAGCTTACTACTCCTAAACTAATAAAGATAAAAAGACGCGGTTTTCGGCATATTATTTAGCTTTGTCGCATCTATGTTTTGAGTAAGTTTCAGTAAAATCCGATGGTAAGTTTGTGAGAAAAGTAGGTTATTTTTCAATTTCTATAACTACCCCCCCCCCAAATCAAAGTTTAAAATATGGATTACACTTACCACGCCAGATAAAGAGGAGTAGTTGGTGCGATAAGATCTCTTGCACCAGGCACCGTCAGCAACCACCGTGATGAGCGGAACGCCGTCCTTGTCCACCTCTCCGTGCTCCCGCGCCAGCCGCGACTCCTCCGCTGCTGCTTCCTCCATCTCCGCTGCCGCCGCCGCCGCCGCCGCCCACCCTTCTGATACCACTTCTTCATATTTCTTGTATGTTCCTTGGCCCATAGGAGGAATGTCAAGTACACCAAGGAACTCCTCCATTTGAGCGTGCCCACCTCCTGTCGTAAATGTACCGCAAACACCGGCAGTATTGACATCCATTATGTTATTACGGGGTGTTTCAGACCAAACGGTGGTTTTCAAATGGCACATTTCACACCGAAAAACAAAAGCACTTCTTAATCCTTGTCTTTTTTCTGATATTACTTCCATATTTGAAAATGTACAACCAACTGGACTATGTTTGTCTAAATCTTTTATTTGCTGGAAAAGATCCACAATATTTACAATTCTTCTTCCAGTTAGTTTCAGTGGGTCACGTGAAGGTTGCTGTGTCGTTGCAGTCACTAATTCTTGTAGTTGCCCCAGAGGAACCGCTGGGCCTGCGTCCGGCTCCTGCTGCTGCCTCAACACTGCTTCCGCCTTCATGTTCCTATATAATAAAAAATATAATAATAAAGACTAATTGGTTTTTTTAGTATCGTCTTCAAACTGATACCACATGTGGTAATACATAAATCGAAGGTCTAACCCAAATTAATTACAGCTTACCTTCGTTTTTCGTTGTATCGTTCAAGCACAGGGTATAGTCTTCTTTTTTCCGATATGCAGAAAGTGCAAGGCGAGATTTCCCCATATTTTGAACAAAATTAAAAAATATGAATAACAATACACATGCAGCGATATAAAAAAACTGTACAAATAAATCACAACATTCAAAGAAATACCGTCGAAAACAATGGGCACATGTATTTGCGTTATAGTTAAAAAATCACAGTCACAAAGAATTACGTCCAGCCAACTGACCATGAAAAGTACGACTAATAAATAATTCTATAAACTCCCACATGACGCGTCATTACTGTACTACCATAGCGAGTGGAACTACTTTACCGACACTGCACTAATGCGACCTGTAGGCGAACCGGCAAACTTCCAGCGCGGCAGCGAGCAGCGGCCCTGAATTATAAAATGTAAACTTGTAGAAAAACCGTTGTATAAAGAATTGAGAGAAAAAATACATATTATATCACTACAGAATCGTTCTACACAAAATATACTTTAAAATGGTATAACTTCCAACGTTATTGACAGTCACGATAAATTTTAATCGTTTAGGCAAAATCAGTATAAAATAAATATTCCTTATGGAAAATTAACTTTTTAAATTAAATTATAAAAAATTATTTTTTAGCGGAAATCACATTGGCCTAGTTTTATTAGTAATAGGTTAATTAGTTCTATGACATGTTAGTGAAGTTTTATTTTATTTATGACGTTCTTATATTAAAAACGTAAATTTAAACAGTTATCCCATGTTAAAAGCGTACTCTACCGCGAGCGCCTGGCTGGCCAACCTTGGCGCCAGTCTTAACCGGGCTAACAAATATACACGTGCACACCACTTTCTACAAACCCCTCACTAACGCTAACCGAAAACCAAAACATCAAGCTACGAATAGCGTCATAGCTCTTCAGTAAAACCGGAAAAGTTTTGCACACAACCATCGGCCGGAAAGATTATGCTGACTCCCTTTTGGGATAAATGAGTGTACTTTTAGACCACTACATGCGTATGGAAGAACCGTCTGCATCCTGTAATCAGGCTTAAACGACGTTGACGTCTGGGACAGGTGATTATACAAGTGATTATATCGTACAAGTAGTATGGAGATATGGAAGTACAATTTAACGTTTTAGAAAGAAGGTTAACAAAATATTTTTTTCCTAGAAAGTTAGAACTAATAACTCGATGTTGTAAGAAATCGTTTACAGAATTGTCATATATTTTGTGTTATTTACAAATCACTATATAAAGTTAGATTCAGTGTCTGTAACAATATACGGATGTCTATTTCTTCGGCACAATGAGCACACAAGTCTCCAAAAAAGTGGTCTTAGCAGGTCAGAAAGATGTACAGATTTTAGAAGTCTCTATTTTTTTTGTGACTAGAGTTTTCTAATTTACAGTATTTTGTAACGTGAAAACACCACAGCACTCGTGCAAAATCGCAGCCATTCATGATCAGAAATTTCAGTGTCCACCACATTCGTCATATCTTTATACCTCGTTCGTAGTTGTTTTCATGTTTTGGTCTATTCAAAATGGGTCTACAAGGCAAAACTTTCAAGTCTCGCAGAGAGGATACCCATGCGGTGTGTAAGTGGCTAGGCTACAATCACGACCTTGATTTAGCTAGTACTTTCCAGGTACTTTCAAAGCGACGGAAGACTTATGTAATACACGTCATGGAGACTATCTTGAAAAATGATTTAAATGTATTGTTACGACCGTCTACTTGATCGTCGTTTGGTACATTGGAAAGAAATATACAAAACATCAATTAAGTAACTAATCACCAACTTTAATTATCACAGTTAAACAGTTCGTAATTAACAACACAGTCTCTTACAACAAATCAAATAAAAATTGTTCACACGCAATAAAATGTCAACTAATATAAAACACAATTGTATTACAATTGTCCCGCCCGATTATAAAACACAACACTTCACTAATAATAAGCACTTGAACGCAGAGAGTAAACGCCGACAATAACTCGCAACTCAAACTGAAACTGAACGTCGTTGAGTACTTGTAATTATAACCCGCCTAAATACTAGAATAATCTATACTGCGCATTAACAATAAAGGAAAACATTAGAGCGTAATTCATTGTGGCCTTGACACACTTCGCGCGGCTTCTGTCACAGTATAGCTAATACGTCGAGAATCACTTACGCCATACACATTCCTCTGGAACATTCGATTGTTCTGTAATGTCGTAACAGTACACTTACTGTTCAAAAGATTACATGATTCAAATTAATTAAGGTTTCTGCTTGACTAGTCCTTATACGCGTACTTTCATTATGCCCGTACACAGTTCTTGAAGGTAACAATAAATATTGTGGAAATGTCGAAACAAATATTTTCACTTAATTGGCTGAACGTCAGAAAACATTTTATCGTTTATTAATTCATTGTCACTAAAAAAATAATGATTCTTGTCTCTCTAAACATACCGCTTATAACGTTGTCGTACAAGACTGAAATTGTAATCGTTAGATCCGATGTATCTTTACATTTGCATTTGAATCGTCGATACCGGAAGATTTAATTGCTAAAACTGACACATAGTTAAATGCGTTATCATTATAGACAAATTGTAGTGTAGTTTTTTTATTCTAACAGAAACAAGCAACAAAGGTATAAAGAAGCTGAAGAACATTTTTTAAATAATTTGTTTCATAGATCCATATCAGGATAATAAAAAAATGCATTCAACAAATTACATCCCGTTAACATCAGACAGGATTATTAATAGCGTAACGAGAACCGTATCGAACAGCCTAGAACGTTCTCCACCCGTCCCTCCTATACCCGAGCAGTTGTACCTCAGTCAAGGCCGCGCAAAAGTACGTTCCAGAGTACTGTGGAAAACACTTGAAATACGCATTGGCTGGCGTGCAGTAAGGAGGGAAAGCTATTCTGGACCTCTCCGCGACCTATAAAAGCAGAGCGTCTGGCTTAATCAGATCAGTTCGTTGATTTTCCTTAGTATGCATCGAGTGATTCTAGAAGTATTGGAAGGAGTGTTACTGTGTTATAATTAGAGTGGAACTCTATTACTTGAGATTATTATTGCGTGTGGACATATTTAACTGGTATTATTGTACAAGTTTATTACAAATTATTATTTGTGAGTAATTAAAGATGGTTATTAGTGGCTTCTTCATTGGTGCCTGTATTTTGTTTACCACTGTACCATACGACGATCAGTAAGATCGTTGTAACAGTAGGTTAAGAAAGCGTGGTCTTAACTTGGTATCAGTAAATAAACGTAATCATTTCTCATTACTACCAAACAATAAATAAACATCAAATATACTAGGAAAAAATGGAATTTATTAAATACATTGTGCAGAATGTAATGCTATTTATATTGGACAATGTGGTGGTGCCCTGAAACGTCGCATTTCTGAACGTAAGCAAACGATTTTCAATAATATAGCAAAGTCAGGTTTCACAGATCATTGCTTATAGCACAACTACTTTTTAGACACAAAACAATAATACTACTGGATAACATAAAAAAAAAATAAATAAATACCTTTTTCTTTATCCGTGCTGCGACTACGTCTTTGATGTCTTACGACATGTTTCGGGAACACGTTCCCATCATCAGGTAAAATTGTTTTTTCTTCTAGTTCATAACGAACGTGTCAAGAATATAATAATTAAAACACATCAACACATAAACACATAACACAATGAGTATGATAGAACTCAGTCCACGTAACAGTGCGCACTGCCGTACTGTAACTGACCACGTAATCAAACTATATACTCGGCTGGTGTACACAAGCGTTATCACTCTTCAATACAGTATCATATAAACAGTGAGATTTAAATGTTAATTGATCATTAAGCAGTAGGTTTGGTTGAAATAAAAGCGCTTTATATATTTCATATTCTTCCATGGCATCCATGTATCGGCTCTTACTGCATATATGTATGGGCGTAAAGTTATCTGTGAAACCACTATAACTGTGATTGCTGTTTACCAGATGTAAAGCAAAGTTGGATTTGATTGACTTGATGTTCCTTTTTGGCAAATGTTCTTTATATCTGTCTTTAAATTTCCTGCCCGTTTGTCCTATGTAGAATTTATCACATTCACTACACTGGATTCTATATATGCCAGAACTGTTTTCGGTTGTTTTTTGTGTTCGAGGTTTTAATATGTTCAATATGTTATTGGTAGTTTTGAAGGACACGATGATGTCTAATTTTCTTAATTCATTTTTTATTATATTAGGAATCACATTAGTATATTCAACTGAAATATAATGGTTCTTTTTACCATCTAATTTTAATTTTCTTTCCATTTTATTCCTACGTTTGCGAATTAAGTTATCTATTATATCACTTTTATATCCATTATTGACAGCTATATGTTTAATAATATTTACTTCATCTTGAAAATCTTCCTGGTTCATAGGTATAGTTAAAAGTCTATTTACGAAAGCATTAAAAGAGGCCATTTTCTGTGTATATGGGTGGAATGAATCAGCATGGACAGTTATATCCGTGGTAGTAGGTTTCCTGTATATTTTATATGTGATACAATCAGCGTTTCTTCGAACAGAAAGGTCTAAAAAGTTTAGGCAATTTTCATTTTCTACTTCCATGGTGAATTTTATGTTGTTATTTATGTTGTTCATGTATTTGAGTAACATGTCCATTTGTCTACAAGTGCCATTAAAAACCATGAACGTATCGTCAACATATCGCGTGTATGAGATAATTTTTTCGTGGTAACTGTTACAGTTAGATAGCAGATAATTATTTTCATAAAAGTTAAGGTATATATCTGCCAGTAATCCACTTAAAGGAGACCCCATGGCTAACCCTTCTCCTTGTTTAAAAAACTTGCCGTCAAATGTAAAATAATTTTGTTTCAACACTATTCGTAATATCAAGATTAATTCGTTAATTTCCTGTTGATTTAATATTGCCGTATTAAGTAAATTGTTTTGGAGAATCTCTATTGTTTCTTGTATAGGTATATTTGTGTATAAATTGACAATATCAAAAGAAACCAGCTTATAACTCGGTAATAAGTCGATGGAATTAATTTTGTTTATGAAATCTTTATTGTTCTTGATACTATGATTATTCTCTAGCTTTATACTGTTTTTTATTATATGTTGAAGTTTTTTTGCGATTTTGTACCCAGGTGCCGACGTGTAGTTAACTAAGGGACGTATTGGCATGTTGTCCTTATGTATTTTTGGCAAACCTGTGAATGCGGGTGCCTGTGCATTTATTTGTTTAATATGGTGTCTAACATTTGCGTCAAACAAATTTATGCATTTGTTCACAGCGGAATTTAGTTCCTTTGTGTACTTGCTGGTGGGGTCATGCTCAAGTGTCTTAATAATGTTATTGTTAATAAATTCATAACATTTCTGCGTGTAATCTGCTTGACTCAATACAACTACAGTATTGCCTTTATCGGCTTTGGTAACTATTGCCTTATTTATGTCAATCTTTTGTTTTATTGTTTTTATAAGGTTGAGCTCCTTCTTGTATTTTAGAAACTGGTTTTTATTTGTACTTAAGCCATCCATTTTTAATATGCGATCCAATTTACTGTTGATTACCGATCGTGTTACTTGTTGGGTTTCTTGGTTTTTAATGCATTTTATAGCAGCTTCAGCGTTTATAACTCCACGTAATAGGCTGTTTTTGCTAAGTTTAGGTAAGTTATATTGTAAACCTTTAGATAATAATTCTGTCTCGTCATTAGATAATTCGTAAACGTCATTTATAAACGCGTAGTAAATTATACCAATATCGAATTATCTAATGACGAGACAGAATTATTATCTAAAGGTTTACAATATAACTTACCTAAACTTAGCAAAAACAGCCTATTACGTGGAGTTATAAACGCTGAAGCTGCTATAAAATGCATTAAAAACCAAGAAACCCAACAAGTAACACGATCGGTAATCAACAGTAAATTGGATCGCATATTAAAAATGGATGGCTTAAGTACAAATAAAAACCAGTTTCTAAAATACAAGAAGGAGCTCAACCTTATAAAAACAATAAAACAAAAGATTGACATAAATAAGGCAATAGTTACCAAAGCCGATAAAGGCAATACTGTAGTTGTATTGAGTCAAGCAGATTACACGCAGAAATGTTATGAATTTATTAACAATAACATTATTAAGACACTTGAGCATGACCCCACCAGCAAGTACACAAAGGAACTAAATTCCGCTGTGAACAAATGCATAAATTTGTTTGACGCAAATGTTAGACACCATATTAAACAAATAAATGCACAGGCACCCGCATTCACAGGTTTGCCAAAAATACATAAGGACAACATGCCAATACGTCCCTTAGTTAACTACACGTCGGCACCTGGGTACAAAATCGCAAAAAAACTTCAACATATAATAAAAAACAGTATAAAGCTAGAGAATAATCATAGTATCAAGAACAATAAAGATTTCATAAACAAAATTAATTCCATCGACTTATTACCGAGTTATAAGCTGGTTTCTTTTGATATTGTCAATTTATACACAAATATACCTATACAAGAAACAATAGAGATTCTCCAAAACAATTTACTTAATACGGCAATATTAAATCAACAGGAAATTAACGAATTAATCTTGATATTACGAATAGTGTTGAAACAAAATTATTTTACATTTGACGGCAAGTTTTTTAAACAAGGAGAAGGGTTAGCCATGGGGTCTCCTTTAAGTGGATTACTGGCAGATATATACCTTAACTTTTATGAAAATAATTATCTGCTATCTAACTGTAACAGTTACCACGAAAAAATTATCTCATACACGCGATATGTTGACGATACGTTCATGGTTTTTAATGGCACTTGTAGACAAATGGACATGTTACTCAAATACATGAACAACATAAATAACAACATAAAATTCACCATGGAAGTAGAAAATGAAAATTGCCTAAACTTTTTAGACCTTTCTGTTCGAAGAAACGCTGATTGTATCACATATAAAATATACAGGAAACCTACTACCACGGATATAACTGTCCATGCTGATTCATTCCACCCATATACACAGAAAATGGCCTCTTTTAATGCTTTCGTAAATAGACTTTTAACTATACCTATGAACCAGGAAGATTTTCAAGATGAAGTAAATATTATTAAACATATAGCTGTCAATAATGGATATAAAAGTGATATAATAGATAACTTAATTCGCAAACGTAGGAATAAAATGGAAAGAAAATTAAAATTAGATGGTAAAAAGAACCATTATATTTCAGTTGAATATACTAATGTGATTCCTAATATAATAAAAAATGAATTAAGAAAATTAGACATCATCGTGTCCTTCAAAACTACCAATAACATATTGAACATATTAAAACCTCGAACACAAAAAACAACCGAAAACAGTTCTGGCATATATAGAATCCAGTGTAGTGAATGTGATAAATTCTACATAGGACAAACGGGCAGGAAATTTAAAGACAGATATAAAGAACATTTGCCAAAAAGGAACATCAAGTCAATCAAATCCAACTTTGCTTTACATCTGGTAAACAGCAATCACAGTTATAGTGGTTTCACAGATAACTTTACGCCCATACATATATGCAGTAAGAGCCGATACATGGATGCCATGGAAGAATATGAAATATATAAAGCGCTTTTATTTCAACCAAACCTACTGCTTAATGATCAATTAACATTTAAATCTCACTGTTTATATGATACTGTATTGAAGAGTGATAACGCTTGTGTACACCAGCCGAGTATATAGTTTGATTACGTGGTCAGTTACAGTACGGCAGTGCGCACTGTTACGTGGACTGAGTTCTATCATACTCATTGTGTTATGTGTTTATGTGTTGATGTGTTTTAATTATTATATTCTTGACACGTTCGTTATGAACTAGAAGAAAAAACAATTTTACCTGATGATGGGAACGTGTTCCCGAAACATGTCGTAAGACATCAAAGACGTAGTCGCAGCACGGATAAAGAAAAAGGTATTTATTTATTTCAATTTCACTGCGACTGGAGACCAAATATAATGAATAAAAAAAAAAGTAAAACAATGAATTTATTGAAAATTATAAAATTTACAAAAGCAATTAAAAGTAACAAACGAACAGACAGAATTCTTTGTATCTCCTTTCATGAAATCTGTTATTTAGTTTAGTTAATTTTAGAATTTTCATTCTTATTGTATTTAGTTTTTACAGTCATTTGACCTTCCCTATAATAGCTCCTCCACCCCCTCCCTCATACACACTCCACACACACGTTTGTATACACAGGCTTAACACATGTTCACCGTCCTACACATTTTTCGTATTTAGTTGTTCTTCAGCTCTTTGACAACAGCCTAATAGACTGAAAAGAATGTCAGACGTTAAGAATATATCGTAAAATTACCAAGAGCATTTATTTTTTAAATTCTTTGTAGTAATATACGAAGTCTGTAAATTAAGTAGTGAGACAAATTCAGCAAAACGTTTTATTTAAAATCAAAATATGTCTAGACTCTATCGCCTTCAAAATAGTTCCTTTGCAAAGCCACACAGAGCTTTAGACGGGTTTTCCACTCTTCATAGCAATGCTGGAATCTCCTTCAACTGGTCGGTTACATTTTTTTTAATGTTGTCTATTGTCCTAAAATGGTGTTCTTTGAGATGTTTTTACAAACTCAGGAAGAGAAAGTAGTAAAGGAGATTCAAGTCAGGTGAATAAAGGTGCTGAGGAACTACAGGAATATGTATCTTTGCCGTAAACTCATTAACCGATAATGGTGTGTAACAAGGTGCGTTGTCATGATGCAGCATCCAGGTGTTTACGATGGCTGGTCTCATGCGGGCAATTCTTTTCCGCAGATTTTTAAGAATTCTTAGTAAATATGTTGATTGTGAGTCTTTTCCGTAGCCAAAAATTCAGGATGGATAATTTCATTACTATCAAAGAAACAAATGAACATGGTTTTGATTTTGGATTTGCTCATGTTGCTGTTTTTAGGACGTGGTGAGTTTGGTGAGTGCCATTCCTCACTCTGGCATTTTGTTTCTTGATCGTACTCAAATATCGCACTCAAATGATTCATTACCGTAATAACAGTTTTTAGAAAATCAGGATTATTTTTAATTCGTTCTAGAAGATTACGGCACACTTCCATCCTGTTGTCTTTCTGTTCAAGAGTGAGAGTTTCTCGCACCAATTTCGCACCAACATTTCTCATTCCCATTTGGTTTGACAAAATTTGATAAACTGTAGTGTGGTTTAAATTTAATTGTTCTGCAATGATTCTGACGGTTTATCGACGGTCAGACCACACCAAGTCCGTAATTTGAACAATATTGTCGTCAGTTCTTGACGTTGACGGTCTTGCAGAGCGTGGATCATCCATAAATCATTCCCAGCAGTATAAAAATGTTTTAAACACTCTGAAAACCAGTGCTCGTGACAAAGCTTCATCTCCATACGTCTTTATCAATTTTGTAAAAGTCTCAGTAGCATTGTGCCCGAGTTTAACTCTAAACGTGATTGCACCACGTTGTTTGTAATTGCTGTCATTCGTTTTTGTAACGCGCAACAAAACTCAATCCACGATAAGCTTGTTTATGTTTCACGTAGCAACGATAGACAATAAATATTAATACTCAATATTAATGTGCTGTTTATCTAACCACCTGCGTTAATGGAAACCTTACAGTGATGCCATGTTGACTGCTATATGATTAGTCTCATTATTTAACTCACAGATCTCGTATTTCACCAAGTGCCCAACGGGTTTTCAGTCAATATCATTAGAAACAAACAATTAACGTGGGCACAAGTAAGAAGATGCACTTTCACGCCGAGTCGTAGGCTAATTAATACGGTAATAAACCACATTGACTGTGTTGTTTATTTGGTGCCCGTCAGTATCCGTTTGGATATTATTGTACATACAGCTTGGATGAGTAATCAATAAATTACATACACTTACGAGAGTTAAGACTTAATGGTATGAAGTTAAATGCTGGTATATTAATAACATAACCGCAAACAGAAGTTGGCGACTGATTTAGCGTCCCGAGAATTCGGTAAGCCTTGGTAAACTTGTTTCATTATGTAGTTACGTTGATCCAGGATTAGTGCGGCTACTAGTTTCGCTCCATGCAAACAGATGGAACAATCGTCAAGCCGGAATAAAGAAAATGATTTAGTTTCTTATCTTTCAAACGAACAGATACTACGACGTTTTTAAACAGGTACCACGTGTAGACAGTTTTTGCGGTAAAAACATTTATAAAATCTTAATGACTCCTGAATTCTCCAGTTAATGACTCCTGCATTCGGCAGTTAATGACTCCTGCATTCTGTTCTGCAGAAAATGCCTCCTGCATTCTGCAGTTAATGACCCCTGAATTCTCCAATTAATAGTTCCTGCGTTCTGCAGTTAATGACTCCTGCATTCTGCAGTTAATGGCTCCTGCATTCTGCAGTTAATGGCTCCTGCATTCTGCAGTTAATGGCTCCTGCATTCTGCAGTTAATGGCTCCTGCATTCTGCAGTTAATGACTCCTGCATTCCCCAGTTAATGACTCCTGCATTCTGCAGTTAATGGTTCCTGAATTCTTTAGTTAATGACTTCTGAATTCTCCAGTTAAGACTCCTGCATTCTGCAGTTAATGACTCCTGCATTCTGCAGTTAATGACTCCTGCATTCTGCAGTTTTTATCTCATATTTTCTCCATCGTTTCTACCGACTTAATATATTTTTAACCCTATTTTTTAATATGATTTATTCTAAAAACACAAACGTGTATTTTAAAAGTATATTAAGCCTTAGATTTAAAAAATACTTATATTGTTTAATTTTTAATAAAAAGAATTTTATTTAAGTTAAATTGCTAAGTTGATTTAACTAAGCAAACGTAGTTAATAAATACGTTTGCTTAAAGTTAACAGTTTTACGTTACACACTAAGTACTTATCCATTGAAAGAAAAGGAAATAACGGAAATAATGTAGAATGTAATAATGTTGATTTTTAACTTTGTTTAGCTCTATTAATTAACAAAAATTGCTTTTTTAGAATTATTCAATTGATTACGTGCACATTTCCATTAGGGAAGTTGGAAAGTTAAGAATAAAGTACAACAGAGAGCTCTACGAGTTATATACACTGTCTGGTATTGTGACATCAATCAGGATAGCTAGTCTGAGATGGGCAGTACATGTACAGAGAATGAACAAGGAGGAGTTCGTATTAGGATTATGAAATGCACACCTGAAGGAAAGAGAGGTGTGGAAGACCCAGACTACGACGGATTGATGGAATCCTAGAGGATGAGAAAGTACTTGGAGTGAAAAATTGGTGGACATTGGCAAATGATAGGAAATTCTGGAGAAAAATCCTGAGGCAAGCTGAGCCGCATGGTAGACTGTGATGATGATGATGATGATGATGATGATGACGACGTGCACATTTACTCATAAATTAATTACTTAATTTGTTAAATGTCTTACACACACGTACATGTATAGCAATAAGCCAGGTTGGGGTTTGAACTGAAATTGCAGAGGTACTGAGTAATTAACGCATTTATCGGAAGGCCTACTACGAAATTTTATACAAAAAATTATTAATTGTGCTTTGCATTTCCAAAAAATAAATTTTGTTGTACTATAATTTTAGGTTAAGTTTTAAAAATTAACAGCTCTTCAAATATAATCGTCATAATATAATATTATAATGGTTTAGTGGATGGTTAGTGAGGATCGGTCAATAATACAATTTTTAGTTATTTTGCGTCGACGTTTCGACAAGATTTATTGTCATCTTCAGGACCTGTGTATGAAATACAATAGAAATATCAAACGTAACGAAACAATTAAATATTTGATTGTTTCGTTATGTTTGACATTTCTATTGTATTTCATACACAGGTCCTGAAGATGACAATAAATATTGTCGAAACGTCGACGCAAAATAACTAAAATTTGTATTATTGACCGATCCTCACTAACCATCCACTAAAACGTTCATTGATTGACGGTCACTAAAGAATTTAAGGATATAATATTATAATGTTGTTAAATTATAATACCGTATAATATTAAAATTCTCTAGTACAATTAACTCGATCATCATCTTCATCATTATCATCTTCAGCAAGAATTATATCAAATATTGTGTGTTCCGGTCCCAAGGAAATAGACTAGAGCTGGTCACTCCAACACTTCTTCGGACCCCCCACGCCTCTCCTCTCCGTCCTTTCGGCTTGTAATTCCATATATTTTTGGTGATACGGCATTCGCCCATTCGGTTAAGATGTTCCAACCATTTTAATCGATATTGGGCAGTTCCGTCCAGTATACTGATAATATTCAGCTCCTGCCATACATCGAAATCGCTATTGCGATTTTGAAAAGTATATCCTGCCACGTGCTTGAGAAATCTCATTTCGGCCGCTTTAATATGACTGACCTGGAATTTCGTTAAAGTCCAATTCTCAGACCAATTCTCGGAATTTTGAAGAGGGACGTCACCCTGTACAGCTTCAACTGCTTTTGTTTACTCGTTGATTTCAGAGTTCTCCTGATGGTCCCACACATGAGGTTGAACTTGCGCAGCTTCTTCACACATCGTTGTTTGTAATGTAAGAGACAATAAAGCTGAGGTATTCAAAATTACTGACGTGCTACAGACAGTAGCATCTACAGCAATAATTTTTGCTCGTGTGGGGTGAGCTCCATGAAAAGTTTCTCCACCTTGGTCTTCAATGTGAAGGTCTGTAATCCAAAATCCTTTCATATTCGATTCAATTAGTGTACAGCCATCTGCTAGCCGATTTTGAAGTTCGACAGGATAGCCTGGTCATCAAGAAATAACTCTGTCAACTACAGAGTTACCAATTACAAAATATTATGGAAGGTTCATCTGCCAATTGTGTTTGACATTGTCTATACATGAATTAGAAAGAGAGGGTGACAAAGGATGCCCTTGTCGTTCTCTAAAATTGATCAGGCCCGCTCTAGGAGTATAATTTTGATAAAAATTAAAGCTCGAAGTAAGGCGGGGTGGCCCTTGCCTATTACTATAAATGTTTTTCTTTTTGTGGCAGAACTCGTTTTTCACTATTACTCGGTTTTGTGAAGATTACTGGAAAAGCAACAAACCTGAAGAAATGCGGGATGCTATCGGCCTAGATGTCACTAATTTATTTTCTGTTTCACATAAAATTACCTTCCAGTGAAGTTTTGAGATTTTACAGATTAACATAAAAGAATATAGACCACCTAACGAATAACGAATCTTGTTTTCATTTGTTAATACATTTTTTTTTAAATTTTAATCTTACTATTCAGAAATAACTGTTGTTTTTGTTAAAAATAATTTATGTTCTTTGTTTTTAATGCTTCTTATTTTAAAGCCTTGTGTAGATACACTAAATGTTATATTTTCCATAACCATGGAATTTATTTCTTTAAACAGTGAGCTAAAAGCAAAAAATCATTATTACCTCACCTAACAAATGAAACAACACGTATTTTCGCTTTTACATTAAGGAAAAGAACAATTTACAATTACTACACTTCTTATTCTTTACGTCGTAGTGTATCGATACAATCGCATATTCAACACGTCGAAAACGTAGCGTGGGAACGAATATTGGGACAGTACCGGATAATCTTGTCTTTTCTTTTTTCTAATTGAGCAAAGTGCCTATTCATTTCCCATTCACATTTTTGCCCACCGACTAACTATATCTGCCTCAGATTATCTGTTAACCCCTACTTCCAATTTTTTCCGGAAATATCACGTTACACCCTTTGATGTATCCACTCACTTACTACTATTTTTTCGACTTTTACATTCATCACTTTATAATCTTTCTTAATACTTTCATTTTTACCATTAAATATTTTAATAGTTCTCGTTTTTCGTAGTTTCTTATTTTTAATCGTTACTATTTTTTATAAAGCTTTTGCATGTTATTACGAAATTTTTCTTTTCAATTTATGAACATTTCCATGTTAGTTTACTTTGGCACCCCACAGTTATATTGTTGTTTGTTTCTTTCACTTTCTTTCTCCCGTTTTCAGAAAATATCACTTAATTTTATTTCCTTAGTGCCTTCTTTATTCAGTTTTAAACAATAACAATAAACGAAAATAAATTTGTTGCATACATAGTGATAGTGAAATTGATGATATTCAACATTTTAATCTTCTTTTTCTTTTTCACTACATGGCTTGAGCTATAGTCTGTTCCGACTTCACAGAGTCTCCGAACATTTTTTCCAGGGTCTTCCATGATCTCTCGTCCCCAATGGCCTATAGTCAAACGCTTGTTTAGCGACACCCGTGTTTACCATGCGTTCTACATGGGACGTCCAATTCTGATTGTATTACTCTAGAACAGATTGTAACTTCAGGTCTTTCTTTAGTAGATTCTTTCGTTTTGTAGACGATCTCTCAAAATCCATCCCTTCACTGCTCTTATAAATTTCATTCCCGAGGCCTGAACATTTGAAATATCTTTTTGCAGGAGAGTCAATGTTTCACATCTATACATTACAATCGGCACATCTTATAGAACTTTAGCTGTGTCTTCCTCTGCGTTTCATTCTTCAATTATCGTCTTATTGTTCCACAGGTATAACTAAATTCATTTAACTTTCTCTCGATATCGTTATCCTTTCTATATGAGATGTCACATCCCAAATAATCAAAATGTGATACTTGCTCCAAAACACAATTATCAATTATAATTTTTGTTCTTACAGGATACTTCCCTGGGAAGTCCATCACTTTTGTTTTAGTATTTGAGATCTTATAGTTGTATTTCTGGCAGATTGTATGCAAGGTTGACGATTTACAACATTTTAATTAAACTTTTAATTTATGGAATCGTCGTCTGTCTTCTTCCAGTGACGTGTAGGTTAGCAGTGCAAATAGACATACGGTACTACAGTAGTTCACTCCTTGCGTCTAATTAAGCCGAGATTACACAACTACAAGGTGTTTACAAGTTTACATTGCACACGTCACGTCACCTAGCAACACACTTTGTTTACGTTAGCTTAACTAATTGCTATATTGTATCATTACAGTATATTAGTTACTGAACTACCATTAATGTGTGCCACTAATGGACAAAATAAATGCAATACGGGCATTTGTGTAAAGAGAAAAATATCAAAATATCGGTATGGAGAAACATACGTGGTTTCCATTTTCTAATATTTATATTTAAAATCATTTACTTCAATTCGGTTCGATAATCTCTAAAAAATATCTGCCACCCTCAAGCTATTTTCACTATTTACAGATATTTTTTTTATTATGGGGTATTCGTTTAATGTAATGTTATTTTCGAGTTACTTTATCTATAAAAACTTAGGTGCTTTATTCTTATAAAAAAACTGAGCTACTCAGATAATCATCCCTCCTCCTCAACCGATACCCACTAATAACGATATTTACACTTTTATAGAGTAATAGTTTTATCGTATGTAATTTCTATAGTACCTTACCCTTCATAAGTAAATATTCTTACTTTACTTGATTTCAGCACAGCAATTTTTGAAAATCACCCCCTCCAGCTTCAACTACCCACTCGATTTATAATTATCTCGTTTACCATTTTACAGTGGATTAATATGACTTTATTTTCAGGTCACTTACTTATTAATTTTAAGTACTTTACTCTTGTTAAATCACAAAACAATGCAGTAAACTACTCCTCCCTCCTAACCGAACAACCTGGTTGCCTGGCAACAAAATTATTTTATTTTTAACAATCACCATTGTTTGGAAAAGTTTAAATGAATATTTAAGTGCTTTACTCTTGTTAAAACGTAAAACGTTGCAAGTAAACTACCCCTCCCTCTTAACCGATCTTCACCAAAATAATAAGCCTTGAGTCTTCTACAACTCGAGCACATATGCAAAAAATTATTTGATTTTGTGTGAATTTTCCCCAGTTATCGTTCGCCATAGAAAAAATTCTACACACAGACACTCCTCGGAAAATGACTTTTCTTGTTTTTTGAGGGTAGTACAATCAGAATCAGCCTTTATCTCGAACACGATTTTTTTGCGATTTTGCTATCACCTTTTGGAACGTGATCGCATTTTAAAACATGATCACCTTTTACGATCACCAACCTTTCAGAACTGGAAGTAATTAAAAATATATACCATTGCTCTTAAACAAAGACGACATTGAAGGCCTGTACTAACTTAATTAACTCGATACAGAAAAACGGATAGGGATTAATGTAGCATCTCAATATATATCATTATATTTATTAAAATAAATTTAATTTAATAGTATTCTAAGGTTTTTTACTCTCATTTTTTATATTGAGCAGGTATGGACCTCGTGAAATAACTCATGATCTTCCATTATTTTTTACTTTTTTATTTTTCCCGTACTTTTCATCTTTCCGATATGCTCCTTGTTCCTTTCCACTGCTTAGACAATGTTTTGTTTTGCTTAAAACTCTTGAACCCCTTATTACTTTTCCGATAATCATCCCTATCTAAGCTATACTCTACCGTGATATTCATTTCAGTTAAATGTTCCTTACGTTCCATAGACTTTCCTTTTTTATGGGGGTTCCCATCAGAATCATTAAATATTTTGTCTGTTATCTAACCCGGATTGTTTGAACCAGGTGACCATAGAATGTAAACTTTTCTTTCCACCTAGCGCTTAAAAGGTTTTAGTTTCTGTATTTCTTTATCGTTTCATTTCTTGCGTTTATCTGCATTTCTTCTTTAGACAAGAATCTTTTATAATGTTTTTCTCTTATTATTTTCTAATCACTAATTTATCCTTTGGCTTTACAAGCAAAGATTCTTTTGCACAAAAGCATTATAGATTCGTGACTTTTCTGTAGAGGCACAAAGGCATTATAGATGTTGCACTTTTCTACTTTATCGAGATTAATCTTTGTTGTACAGATCCCGAATGGTATAAATCAAATTTGAGGTTTTTTGTTTATTTATATTTGAGTAATTATTTGGTTGTAGATCCGTTGATGAATGTAAACAATTTCATAGATCTCTTGACGTTAGTTCACTCTCCTGTGGAATAGTGTCGTCTGTGTGTGTCAGTGTATAGTCTTGACAAAGTTATTTTACATAAATCAACCTTCACGTACCTGTGATGTAGTACTAGACGTTCAGTTAGTCACAGGTGGTTAATAAACTGTCAAGCTTTTGATCGAACAGTATATTAATGCTGTGAACGCTTTTTGTAAACACTTTTAAATTTTACTTGGGCGCCATATGGGCATTCGAAAGAAATGTCCCATAAAAGAATTCTTCTGAATAAATTAATAGTTAATTCTGATAGTTTATAAATCAATAATTGATCAAATGGTTAGATCAAGATCATGCATTAAATTTATGTTTATTTGTTTATTATAAAAATGCACCTCAGTAATTAGTAATACTGATTAATTACTAGTTGAAATAATTGTTGACAAGTGTTCTTGCTTTACAATTCTGTTATTTATTATTCATTATGGAATAAATTCAATTAACTACATTCATTTGAAAATAACAAACGGATCACAGTTCATCCGGCTTATTTACTTTTATTTAGCTCAGTTTAGTTAACATGAAAACTCTAGTTATAATCGATAGATTATATATATTGGTTATTTATCTCAAGGGTGACTTCTTTTAAGTTACAGAATAGAACGCCACAACCTTATTTTACAATGCTATTATGATATATCATATTGTTAGGTTAGACACCTTTAGTTATTGAAAGTTAATAAACGAAAAGTTCGTTTGTTCTGAATAAATTTTAGGTTAGTTATAAAAACGTTGACGTATGAAATCTTACATCGGAATCTGTTAATTCCTCTAAATAACTTTAAAACAGTGTCAGTTACTTATAGTATTATTGTTTCTTGCGTCAGTACATTTGTGTATTATTCTATACTGTTATTGGCTAAAATGTAAACAAAGTAATTATTAGCACTGTACTCCCTGGTGATTAATCGCAGTGATTAACTTATTAACACTTCTAACGATCTAACGATCTTATTCAATGATCGTGTTTACACTTCACTGATTTTCGCACTTGAACGGGTTAATTTTCTTCTTGAATAAGCTACTTCTTTGGTTATGTTTGGTACCTAACCTCGTTCGTTCACACGCACTTCTGGTTAAAGTTTCACTACTATTGTCGATGCACTGATTGAATTATACTTCTTCTTTCTCGTTGATTTATAAAATTTTGACGATTAGTTGGCCTGGATTTGTTGTTGCTGGTTGAGTGAATTTAGACAAAATGCTTCTCTGTTTACAATGACTATCGTTTATATACTTTTCCAGAAAGCCGCTAGGCGCTCTAGGACTCTTACTAAAATCGTCCGTGATTGGTCCGAAATTATGTCATGATGACGTAATTCTATTAATAGGCATTACATATTTGTATTTTGCTCGCCGGTGTCCTTTGACTTTGTATTCCTTGTATTTATTCGATATTCACCAAATTTATGATGCTACCGTTTATATCTCAATTATTACAATTTCAATTCCAGTTCTATTACTATCATTGTAAAGCTTATTTATTTATCTTTATTTTGACATGGCTTGATGCCAGTTTGGTCACAGTTTTCATTAATATTTCGTTACTTTAAATTTACTAGTGCATTGTTTACATGCGTCGTCTGCTAAATGTTGCAAATCCGACTATTAACTTTTTTCTAATATTTGCTTAATTATTCTTAATTTCTAATTTGAACATGATTAATTGATTAAAAAGAATACCTTATTATATATAAATGCTGCATTCAGCTGAACAATATTAATTATCTGTTTACATTTGTTGATTTACTAACATAAACTTCCATATTTTACTATTTTTATTTTAACATATTTTTATTGTCCTTCTCATCTCTTATTTTTATAATATCACACATGTGGTGGTCCTTTACATTCGTTTCATCATTGTCATGATTCTATTTCATTATGCTTAGTAGGGTTTCTATTTGGTTCTTATTTCTTTGATTTAAATTGGTCATTCAGGGTCTGTTATCATCATGTTACAATGTTTTGTTCCCTGACTATTTTTATCTTTTTGTACACATTTTACTTACTTATGAAGTTACCTAAGCACATACCGTGCTTACATTTATAGTTATTCTTAATTTATAATAATACGTATTTGGCTTTCACATTATGTTTTAGAGTTTGTGACTATTCCTAGCATAGTTCAAAATATTTGTCTTTTTTTAAATCATTGTTTTGACTTAGATCAGCTAATGTGCTGATTTTTTATTCATAATATATAGTAAAATACCATTCAAGTCGTTTATTATTTTACTTATTCTGTTTGATTTTATTTATCAAATGTTTTTATTGAGGTCACTTGACAGTTTATGTGGGAAACTTGTCTTGTCATTTCGTCTTTATCATTCAGTTTATTTATGTTGTAGTGTCATTTAGTACACGTAGTGGGTTTATCACTGTTTACTTGAATTCCTTCTCTCCTTTCCTTCTTTTTGGTTTATTATTTTTACTGTTACATTCTTTCTGGTTACTCATTGATAGTTCTTTTAGTATTATTCACCCTTCTGGTGTTCATTATTATTATGGAACATTTTGTGATGTTACAGTATTTTTTTCATACGTAATCTTTAAATCTGGAACAGTAATGAAATTTGTTGCATGACGTCTATTTTAGTAATGTAAATTTTATGACACTTAACATGCACAAAATACGTACACACCTTAGGTATCCGTAATAAAAGATTATCAGATAAAGTCGTTGGTACCAAATAAAGATTAGTATTAATTTAAGCAAATTGTGAATTTAATTTTGAATTCTGATTGTCAAATGGTTGGTGCAGAATCTTTTGCAAGAAAGGATTATACTTTAATCGGTTGTCGATAAGTGTTTCCGTGTATTACCTCATATTGAGGTCAAATATCGTGGCAGTTAGTTCCACCTGAAGAAAATGTAATCGTCTAAAAGCGCTTACCGGCAGCCGTTTGTATTATTGTTATGACATCACGTAGTGGAGCAGATTTTAAACTGATGAGTCATCACACAACCCACGTCATTCACTAAACGACTGCAGTAAACGTCGTCGTGTACATATATGGTGCCGTCACATCCAGTCCGATGCTTATAGACTTTATTGATCAATTGTTGTTATTGCTACTGCAGTCACAGTAACATTATTGAAACTATTTATTATTGTTACGACGGCCTGACGGATTTGCCTTCCTTGCGAGAGCCGTCTGCCCCGGTGACGAGTCCCTTCGACTCGGCGGCCGCCTACGGCCGGTCGAGCCTCTTGTTCTCGCCAGCGTGCCTCTAAGTTTCCGTGGGCTATGTCCTCGGAGACCAAGGAGCCGCGACCAGGCGTTGTAATTGGCTGACGCCATGACCACTAAGATCCCCGTCAGCACCTGCTTTGCTGATTCGGCAGGGTAACGACCTGAGACACGGGCTCCCGCGAGGTTGTGCAAGTGCCTTCCTTGGGGAAGCTGGCTGTCTCGGAGTCATTCCTTATCGTCTCGGCCGACGCCCTACGGCGCTCGAGCCTCTTGTCCTCGCCAGTGCGTCACTACGTTCCCAAAGGTTAGCCTGAGGGACCGTGGTGTCGCGCCTCGGCGGGACAATTGGCTAAAGCAAAAGCTCAAGCTTGCCTCCGTGGTGGCCATGTAATTTATCATGGACCCGCGGACTGCACCATAACTCCTTTGTGCAGAGCAAACGACCGCGCTGACCTGTTGGCACCTGGCGTTCATCAGGGCTAGGCCTGGACAACGCACAGAAATTAGGGCGCAAGACGCCCGCGCATCATCCATCCATCCATCCTCACGGATTGTTGTATGGTACAGTGGAAACAAAATACAGATACCAATTAAGTCACTAATTGCCAACTTTAATTAGTCACAAATAACAATTTTTAATAAGTAAGGTATTCTCATACAATAATCGAAGTTAAAATTTTGCACACGCAATAATAATGTCATCTATAAGATTTCCGCACCAATTATAAAACAATAATCTGTTTTCACTAATCGTTTTTCCTCATTATATAAATCGCCCGCTGTAACTGGCTGACTAAGCCGGCCGCTGTTGCTTTAATATACCCTGCATGTTCTAGAATAATGGTCCATTCTTTTAGCGGAGTGCCAGCATAATTTGCATTGTTACAAATACTAGAACAGTCTGGAGTGCTACTTGAGTGCACGGGCTTGACAGAAACACTCCACCTACTCGACTAGCCGAGAAACGTTTGGAGCTTTTATGTAACTGAAGCAGTTGACGTTTCGTAGCAATTTCGTAGCAATATTTAAAAATAAATGTTAAACAACGGGTTTAACTAGGCGATATACTATATTAGAATGTTTAATTGTTGTTTCTCTCTTATTTTGTAGATCCGGCTGAACGTAAGCCTACAGCTAGTCGTGCTGAGTCGGCCGACAGCAAGACAGACAGTCTGTTTAGAAATACTTAGGTATGTCAATAAGTACCCGCAAACAATTCTTATAGTTTATTATAACAACAATACAAATCTGACAGTTAGCTCATTTTTCAACATAGTCCTCTTGCATAGTACACTTGGTCCATCAGTGCACAAAATGCAGATGCACTGAGAAAAAAATTTTTCGGTTAAGTAGCAAGCCACGTGTGCACCTGTTCCTTCACTTCTTGGTCTCTGAAAAATCGGTGGCCCTTTAAGGCACCTTTAAATTGGCCAAAACTGTTGTTATATGACGAGGCGAGATTGGGGATGTATGCAGGATGCTCTGACACCTCGAAGCGCAAATTTTCCAAGTGTTTGAACAGTGTGGGCGGCAGTAAGTAAGCGCCCGTTGTCATGCAACAAAAGCACTCCTGCTGACAATAGGCATCGGCGTTTGGTTCAAAATGCAGCCTTCATTTCGTTGGACAGCATCTTACTATTTACTGTTGAGCCCACCTCCTCCAAGTACTGTTGGAGTATTGGCCCTTGTGAGTCCCAGAATACTGTGAGCATTATCTTTCCTGCAGATGATTGACTCTTGAATTTATTTTTGAATGGAGATTCAGGGTGTTTTCATTCATTGCTCTGGCGATTACTTTCAGCCTCAAAGTGATAGATCCACGTTTAATCTCCAGTGACTATTTGCTTTAAAAAAGCTTCACCTTCATCAGCATAGGGCAGTAAGCGTTGACAGCTGGCCACAAGATTGCGCTTGTGCCTTTCAGTGAAATGTTTTTGGATCCATCTTGCATAGACTTTACGAGAGTCACGCCTGTCATAGATAAATTCATATGCCGAACCATGAACTTGCAGATGGTATGCCACTTCATCGATAGTCATGCTTTAGTTGGTTTGAATAATGGCAATAGCTTTCAAATAACTGCATTAGTAGTGAAAGAGGTTGGGCATCCTGATTTTTTCTCGTTCTTGACGTTTATCAGACCGTTTAGTAATTTTTCAATCTATTCACATTGTTACGACGGTCTAACTGATCGTCGTAGGTACAGTGGAAACAAAATACAAGACGCCAATTAAGTCACTAATCACCAGCTTTAATTTTCACAGTTAAACAGTTCGTAATTAACAACACAGTCTCTACAACAAATGAAATAAAAATTGATCATACGCAATAAAATGTCAACTAATATAAAACACAATTGTATTACAATTATACCGTCCGATTATAAAACACAACACTTCAATAATAACCACTTGAACGCATACAGCAATATCTCCCGATAATAACTGAAAAACTAAGGCCGCTGACGCCTAGTATTTATACAACGCTCACAGACCAGAACAATCCAAACTACTCATTATCTCTAAACTACGACGTAATTAATTGCGGCTTTGACACAGTCCGCGCACCTGGCGGCTTCCAGAAAAGTCTTGCGAGCGCATGTTGAAATCACGTACGCCACATCATTTAACCGTATTCCACTGGATTCATCTGGAACATGCAATTGTTCTGTAATGTCGTAACACTGCCCCCTCGCTAAGTCTGTTCGTTCCGAACTGGCAAACCGTCTCTGAAGTAATACTTAGCCACGCGATCTAGGTAGACGAACTTCAATTTTCGCTGTCCTTCCTGTTGAATTCAATAAACAACATTGTGATTCTTTTTTTCACTGTGTAGGGTCCTTCCCAGTTAGTCTGAAGATTAGGTGAGCGACCACGACGGCGCTTTGGGTTGAACAACCAGACCTGATCTCCTTCTTGGAAACCTACACTATTGCTGCGAATGTCATACCGAGTTTTCATTTTATCATTGGCAATCTTCAGCCGTCCTCTTATCAAGCGGTCTATTTCTGGCAGTTGTTTCTCTAATTGCAAGGAATAGTCCTGGGGCTTTTGGGACTGAGTCTCAGGTGATCCGAACCTCAAGTCCCCAGGAAGGGGAGTCTCCCGCCCAAACACCAATTTTGCTAGAGTCATGCCGGGTGTGTCTGTACTGACGACCTATACGCCATGAGGAATAGTTTATACGTTGATCCCAGACTGTTTGATTCTTGTCTGTTTGATTCGAAAAATGCTGCTCAAGTGTCCTATTGAACCTCTCAACCATTACGTCCGACTGAGGATGCAGAGGCGTTGCCCTGGTCTTTCGAATTCCGAGTAGACGGCATAGTTCTTTAAACACGCCTGACTCGAAAATCCTCCGTTGTTCCGTATGGATTTCCATAGGGACTTTACAACGGCAACAGTGGTAACCTCCTGATTCGGAATCGCGTAAGCTTCCACCCACTTAGGAAAGTAGTCACCTATAACCATGATGTACCGGTTTCTATCGTCAGTAACTGGGAAAGGTCCAGCAATATCTATGGCGATTCTCTCGAAAGGCAGTCCAACGTTATACTCTCTCATTTTTCCCCTGTTTCTGATTTGTGGGCCCTTGCTTGCAGCACAAATTTCACGTGTCGACACCATTCCTCTACGTCGTGGCGACGATGAAGCCAATAGAATCGCTTCCTTATTTTGTCAAGGGTTTTGGTTACGCCAAGATGACCTCCAGACGTTCCGTCATACATCACCTTCGTGCACTTTACTTCGAGGAACTATCTGCTGCATGACCACGACTTTTCCATCTGCATTTTCCCAAGCACTTTTCAGCAATCTGTTCTCTAAGGCAAGAGATTCCCATTGTGCCCAGTAGCCCTTCAGCACTTCCAAACCATGGCAGATAACTTGCCAATCCGGGTGGCGACCTTCCTCTTTTGCTCTCAAGATCGGTCCAATGTCTTCATCAGTTATATTTATTCTTGTCGAAAATTCGTCAAGTCATCTGTTCTTATCGTTTTTCGTACAGCCGTCTGCCAGAAAATGTACAGTGATGGCTTGAATATGTTCGTTGGCGTTTTGTTCCTTCCTTTTTGTGGCAATGTCGGCAGTCTTCTGGGCACGGTCTTCGAGATAAGCCATCTGCATTACCGTGAAAACGCCCCCGCCTATATTGTACCTTGAAGTTGTACTGTTGGAGACGTTCAAGCCATCTTTCCAATTGCCCTACCAGATTTTTAAATCTCAAGAGCCATGCAAGCGCGGCATGGTCGGTGCGTAATGAAAATAAATGCGCTCCAAAGCTCCGACGATTACCAGCAACTCTCTCTTTGTAACACAATAATTCCTCTCTTGTAATCAGGACATCTACAACGAGATTGTTAGGTTAGAGCTTAACAGCAGGGAAGCGAGCCGTTCTTTAGTCTCTTCTCTTTCCTGCCTGCGTTCTTTATCCTATCGTTTTTCTGTTTCTTTCGCCTTCTGTTTACGTCTTTTCTCTGCTTTCTCTGCCTCTTGTCTGCGTTTCTCATCCTGTTGTTTCTCTGTCTGCAACAGCAGTGCCTGGAAATTTTCCATCATCTAACTGGCATCCATAGTTTACCGATTAATTACAAATTTCACCAGTCTTGTACAAAGTGTCCACTGTTTCCACTATTAACGGTTTTATCCCACTTCTGACACAACTGTTACAATGGTCTCCCTGATCATCGTATGGTATAGTTGAAAACAAAATACAGACACCAATTAAGTCACTAATCACCAGTTTTAATTAATCACAATTAAACAGTTTGAAATCAACAAATAATTCAACTTGTTTAGTAATTCAAGTTAAATTTGTACGCACGCAATAATAATGTCAAGTAATAGAGTCCGGCATAATTATCACTTTTTACTAATAACCACTTGAACGCACTGTGTAGTCGCCCGACGTAAACTCAACTCCAAGCGGCAGGTGTTGGCTATTTAAAATCCTTACCAAGCACTCGAAAATCCTAGAGGATACTTCAGCGTGGCCTTGACAGTGACACACACATAGGCCTACTGGGCTAAGCGAGAAACGCTTAGAACAACATTTTCCATAGTACCAAAATGTTCCGTATTGAGTAACAATATACATTTCGCCGTGGTAAAACATTATCACCATATTGTATTGAAAGTCTTCTATGGATTTCAACTCCTGATACACCTACATACCACAAAAAATGGATCACTGTACGCTGTTTTTCGTTGGTGAAAACGAAGAGAGGGGCAACCATGTTTATCACACATCAATCCACAGGTGACTGACGCGACGGACTGTCTAACGGTCCACAAGTGGAGGCAACGGCCCCATCTGTCGGCGTACAAGAGCACTAAGTGGTACTGCCAAGCTACAGACGATTATAACAAAACTACGAATACTTATTGACCGACCCTCATATTAAGCAGGTCGCACACTGGATCCGCTCCGCTCAGCTCAGATTGGATAAAAACGTTATAACGCGTCCGACCCTTATTCTCAGAGCAGTGGCAGTTGAACTCATGCCTACACTGTTCGGTTGAAGTAGTTCCGTTGAACGTTGTGGTTTGTACAATTGTTGGCGGTTGTGGAATGTCGGTCTGAACACAGGTTCCAGAATGAGTGACAACAGTAGTTATTATTTATCTTTATTAAATATTATATACTATATTATTTACCACTTTCGTTCAAATGTCCTGATGTTTCTTCCCAAATCAATTTCTTTATTGTTATGTTATAATAATTTTTGTGACTTAATTCACAGAATAAAAGATACTGTTCCACCATGACGATTAGGTTTTCGTCTGCACACGCCATACTGATGTAATCCACTTTCTCAAAATGCCAAGCAAACCCAAATATATGATGCAGGAGGGGGGGATACTGCTGAGGAGCTTAGTGCTCATGGGTGTCTCTTTAGAACGCTTCCGATTACGAACAAAATTGCTCGAAAGCAGTGTGTGGAATTTCATTTAAATACATGACTTGCAAATCTTTTGATCTGAGCGGAGCCGATCCACTATGAGACCTGCTTTAGCTCATTTGAGAACCATTTATATTATTCCAGCACCTTATTTTTTCGCCGAAATTATTAATTCACCTATAAAATCAACTAGGCTAATTATCCTTTAGAGATTAAATCATAAAAAATAAGTATCTTCAAATTTTTGTTCCAGGCTGGCGATGCTTAAAACTTTTTTAAATGTGTTATGGTAATGATCATCTCTGTTAAGAAACCCTACTTCAACCTCTACGTAGGCATGAGCTGCGTGGATCCTAAACGTTTAATGAGCGTGAATCCGTGAGCATTGTGTAACATGTAACAAACGTACATTAAGTAGGAAATAAGACGCATGAGAACTAGTAAGAACATGAAAGGCACAACTTTCGTATATTAAAAAATTGAATAAGGTAGGTAAGGTAATAAAACTCGGCAGCAAATTCCGATTTTTCAAGAACGGAAGTTCTAGCGAAGGTAAACAACTCGTCGCCTAGAAGAAACCTTGGTGAGCCTTAAAAACAGGATTGACGAATACTAAAAAAGGAAAAACAGGAATGGGAATAAAACTATAGGATAAAAAGAATGTGGGACAGAAAACAATTTTTTTTTAGTTGTAAGATGCTACAGTTGCTATATGAGCCTTGTCAAACATAAAGTTAAGTAAAGTTAGAGTAAAGCAATCGGCAGTATTATTATATTTAACAAAATACAAGCTGAAAAATGTTAAATCAAAATTACAAAATTTCTTAGAAGTTAACTGAAAATTTAAATATAAATGTGTTTATTACACTATAAACAACCACTGCAAAGAAATTGACTTTTATTATTATTATTTCGGCATCAAAACGTCCTACAACCTTGTCCGATGCCTAATTATCCGTTGATGTCTGTCGTTGCAGTTTTCGTCGTTTAGTCCTCTATCGCTCTTTGATCTTCTTATGCCCTCTATTAATGTTTTCTTGAATCTTCCGTTCTTTCTGTGCTCTCTAGGTGTCCATCTCATTGTTTTCTTTGGTTGTCGGTCATGTCCCATCCTTTATACGTGTCCGTACCAGATTGTTCAATGCAGTCGATGATTGTCTTTTGTACGCCCATTTCTTCTTTGATCGTTTAATTTCGTATTTGCTTGAGCCTTGAAGTTCTAGCACCTCGTCTCAAAGCATCAATTTCTGTAATTTCGAACTTTATTTTTACCTGTTCTATTATTTCTATGATTCGGATCGAAACATCAAAGTGCTTTTATTGACTACATCAAAGAAATTGACTGCGGTAATCGAATAATATTATTAAATTCTTCGTCACGTCTAAACTTTTTCCCTTATATAGTTAACAGTGGATAGTTTTTCTATATTATTTAACTAAATAATTAAATCATCTAATATATTTAAGTTACGCATACGTAATAAAGAGTTTAAATTTAACATATTTTAATATACTACAAAAACACTTTCTCTCTCTCTCTCTCTCTCTCTCTCTCTCTCTCTCTCTCTCTCTCTCTCTCTCTCTCAATTTCTACCTCTCTCTTATATTAAAAAATGTTAAACTTAAAAATGTTTATTATTAAGTGTGTTCAATGTAAAATATATTAAAGATATAATTATTTAGTTAAAGTTAAATAATATAGAAATTTATACAATAGAAAAATTTACAGTTAGTTATATAATGGAAAAATTTGTAACGTAATGAAACATTTATTGAGATGAATAAATCACTGCAGTCAATCTCTCTCTCTCTCTCTCTCTCTCTCTCTCTCTCTCTCTCTCTCTCTCTCTCTCTCTCTCTCTCCCTCTCTCTCCAACATACACTCAATGTTTTATTTATATATTTTATAAATGTCTTGCTTAACAATAAATACTTGCAGTATTCGTAAACATTACTGGTCTTCGAGACGCTATAATCTCGTTCGTTTACGGAAGACATCGATTGAGAAGTACGAAGACTGTCAGGGCAGTTTAACGCAAACTTACATATTGCAAATTAGTTGCTTGCTACTAATAACTAAACTTACTTATCACTTTGTTGTTCGGACATTCTCAATCCATACATACTAATACGAGTATTATACATGTATTAGTTTCGTGTTCAACCAGACGTGCAACAGTATTTTTACAATCAGTTTGGCACTTCCGCTTTTAAATTCCTCTTTCTGTTTATGACGGTTAGTTTGTATTTTATGGCGGTCCATAATACTAGATTACACGAATAAATAAAAAAAAAACGACTTATTACAGTAATACTTTATTCTGTTGTTGTGAAAACGTTTTAATAACAATATGAAACAGTAGGCCTACATTTTAAGATAAAACAAATAATAAATGATGATTACAATCACCAAAACATGCAACAGAGAAAGGTTAAAAGCACAATACAAATTATTCATGCACGCATGTAAACAGGAAGACAGCGACTGATCTATTTTTAGACAGCGCTCGACTTATCACAGCCTTCTCTTATCTTGCTCCGCTCCCCCTCCAGTTACCACGCCACGCCAACAAGCGATCGAGATTCCTGAATGCTGACTCAACTCATATCAGTTGACCACTGAAGAGTTCAGCCGAATTAGTCCACACGAAATAACTGCATCGACGTCTTTTATAATTATAAGAGGGCCCCACACCACAGTATTAAAACGAAGACATTTTTTATTTTAGTCTATTCAAAATTAAAATTTTTAAACAGTTTTTTGTGGTGCGGGCCCCCTTTGTGGTGCGGGCCCATAGGCTGCAGCCTAGCTTGCGCGTAAATGCGGCCCTGATTAGTATCGCCTGTTAGTCTGACTAGAATGAAGTTAGAAGATAGTTATTTATACAACTCGTTGCAAAGTGTCTTACGTCTCCAGGAAAATTACAAACGTGGTAAAGGCGGTAAGGCGATTACTCTACTAACAGACACGGGCCAATAGGCCTAATGCTCCCATCATACACACGATTGTGTGTGTGTGTGTGTGTGTGTGTGTGTGTGTGTGTCTGTCTGTGCGTTTGAGGTTACCAAATAATTGTTTCGTATTATTAAAAAAATATCATCGAAAAATGTACATACAACACTCGTATCCACTTTGTTAAATGTGTAGAGGAGCTGACAGCTAAAATAGACTTGAAACGGGTGTCTGGTTGCGCAGTGTAAAAAGATCTCATTGGGCATGTATCCCGAGCAATCATTTTGTGTTCAGAACAGCTGCATGATTTGTGTGTACACACCCCACTACTACCACTGACTTCCCTGCTCCCGCTACGACATTCGCGGACCATTTCATGTCTTAATACTTCATCTGTGATCACGCGAATATTAATATTTTATCTGTATATACGCGTATCTGTAGCATATATTGTAACGAGTAGAATATGCATATAAAATATTACTGGGCCTTAAAGGATATGATAGCATGTTTAAATGAAAATATGTATAAGTAAGACTACAGGTTTGGACACTGCATGTTAGTCGATGAGAGACATGTTCAAATTGTTAGTTTGAAGTATGTTTAAACAGTACAAAAACTGTTAGCGTTGTGAAATGGTCCAAAAAGATGCGTAGGCGTGAGGTGAGTGCGCGTGTGGAAGAATATTTAACTATTTTATGGAATAACAAGAAAAACATATTAAATCGTATAACTTTTGTTCTGTATGAAATTGTGAGTGCGCCTAATGAAAAGACCTATCATTTGTCAATAATTGTTAATAAATTAAGAAACCGAATATATGAATTTTTTAACTAAGAAAGATTTATAGCCTATTAAAAAGGTTGTAAAATTATACTGTCTTTTTTTTGACAAGCCGCAAATGCTTTCACAAAGTCTTATGCAAGTATACGTGTTATCTTGGCCACAGAAGCAAGGAATGGTTACCAATTAGCGTACTAGAATTAAGACAAATTTTCATTTGAATTTGCATTAGTTCCTCTGCTAATGAGATCTGACATTTCTTAGTGGCACCTGTGTTGTAATGGGTGGGGTAATTAGAACTCAACAATTTGTGTGAGCTCGTGTTCGGTTATCATGGCAAAAATAAAAAACAAATGGTTTTATAACCTTAGTTAAACAACTATACCATTTCAGTAAAACAAAGCTCAGTGGCGAGATGAACATCATGCGTTTGCTGTAGAAACGTTTTCAAAAAATAATGATACCTATATAACCAAATATACAGATTAGCCGACACGAGTTCCTAAACACTATGCTGTTTGCCGATGACCAATTTGTAATCCAAGATAGTGAGGATAAATTACAACTGGCTATCCACAGATTAAATCTGTTATCAAAAGGTTATAATTTGAACATTTCAATAGGAAAAACTAAGACCATGGCATTCCTAGGAAAAGATTCGATTCAGACAAAAATTGTAATTGAATATAACATTTTAGAAAAAGTATCACATTTCATTTACCTAGGATGTGACATTACATATGAAGAAGACAAAGATATTCTTAATAAAACAAACAACGTCCAAAGAATATGTGGGAGATTACGGAGAACACTCAAATGAAAGGCCACGAAAGAAACACAAATAAAATTCTATAAGTGATGGCAGTCCCCATGCTATTATACGGGTCCGAATCATGGCCGCCAAGAAAGAACGATTAGACCTATAGACAGATGGAAAGGTCTGAAATGAAATATCTTAGATCTGTGAATGGTTGTATAAGATTAGATCACATAAAGAATGAAGATATAAGACAGGAATTAAAAGTACAACCAGTCACGGAACTAGCGAAAAACTATTAAAAAATGGAAAGGCATGTTATGCGCATGTCACCAGAAAGAATTCCAAGAAAAATCCTGAATTATAAGCCAATCGGAAGAAGAAATGTTGGCAGACCAAGACGGAGATAGTGAAGCCGGTAAAGGCAACCTGCCTAATCCTGGACAGGTAGATGATGATGATGATGATGATATAACCCAAATAAGACTGTTTAGAAATAATTTCAACGATGGGAGACATGGAAACGTTCCAGATTTCTCAACAGTATCTAAATGGGAAATAACAAAAACAATTTCATCGGGCCAATAAATAATTGGAGGAAGTGTAAAACCAGTGCATGCGCCAGAAAATGTGGAATGGTAAGTGTTAAGTCATGTGTCCAAAGATCGGTTGTTCTTAAGATTTGGTTCAGTACCCTGGCAATCACAATCTCTAGTCCTGCATGCGTGTGATTTCTTTGTGTAGGGCTATCTGAAGTTTAAGGTTTCCCAGTCACGATCACGTGATTTAAATCAACCGTCAAAGAAATTCATGTGATTCCGCAAGTTATGCTGCAGAGAGTAATGGATTGGTTTTTCAATCGACTTGGAGAATGTAAGCATGGGGGGTCACTACAGGGATGGTATTTTCAAACGATGAACATGTCTAAGTAAAATGGCATCTTATTATATGTGTATTTATATAATCGGGCGGTATAATTGTAATACAATTGTGTTTTATATTAGTTGACATTTTATTGCGTGTGAACAATTTTTATTTGACTTGTTGTAAGAGACAGAGTTGGTAATTACGAACTGTTTAACTGTGAAAATTAAAGCTGGTGATTAGTGACTTAATTGGTATCTTGTTTTTGTTTTCCACTGTAGCATAGTGAGATCGTCGTAACAAAATGTTACAGCTACATGTGTAAGCAATATAGGCTATACATTTAGGTTATGTGTATATGTGGGTGTTCGCTTAATTTACCTTTTGATTGTTAACACATGAATTTAGCAGAGCACAAAAATAAACGTTTCCTTCATTATTTATCTAATACTCGTGAGTACTGTAACATAATGTCGTAAATAGGTCTTTGTTGTGCCTATATGAATTGTGTATAGCTAAATAAAAAGCTTTAATATTCGAGAATGAATACATCGACAACAACATAGTGAAATGTCAAAAGTTAAATTCAGCGGTATGTCAGAAGTAAATGAAAACGCTAAACACTCAAAGTAAATGTCGAATAAAATGAAAATATATTATACCATTCACCTTCATCATAATCATCATCGCCATCATTATCATTACGTCTTCCTTTGTCCATTGTATTATCTAAACGTTTTTAAAACTTTCCATAACATTGTCTACATTCTGCTTTCTTCATCCAATGTTCAGAATTCCTCCTCGTCCTGTAAATGTTCTGTTCGCTCTTGGTATCCTATCTCTCATCCTATTCAGCTATCAATCTTTCTCCATATCACCCATTATTTGTTCCAATGTCATCTTTCCTTCTTACTGGCGGTGGTCCACTCAATGCCCCGACGACTCTTAGTACCCGGTTCGCTGTCCTATTTGTCTCTCCATCATTTTTATTTCTCTTTTATTTTGAGTAAAAAATTTATCGACTAACGTCAGGTACTTTTGTATGTTTTGTAGTCCATGTGTTTTTGTTGGTCTTTAGTGTTATTCCCAATAATATCCCATTCCACTTTCGTATAAGCTATATAAAGTTTCGTTTGATTACTTTATTAAATGTGTCCTTTTTACTACATTAACGACCTTTAGATATTAACGACTTTTCCGTTTGAGATCAAAGTGGCTGAGAATATTTGTTTTTTCTGTGAGGTAATTTTCTGCTTTGTTTTAGAAACACAAACACTTTCTGTCTCTCAATTGGCACTACGGCTCTTGGAGAGCCTTGGCCTCCTGGACAATCTGCCTCTAGTCGTCTCGATCCTCTGCTCTCAATCTCTATCTTCTTACACCGAGCTTGCGCAGGTCGTCAACCATTAAGATCATCCAACCATTTTTTTCTGGGCCGACCCCACCACCTTCTTTTACCAGGCCTCCCCGTAAAAAAATCTTTTATGTGGCTGTCTCTCACATTCTCTGGACATGCCCTGCCCACCGTATTCTACTTTGATTTATGACAGTGACGATTACTGGTTATCCACAGATTTGCTGGATTTCTACATTCGTCCTTATTCACCATCTTCCTTGGACGATCACAGCGACAAATATCCTCCTGGGGACTTTTCTTTCCCATCTGCGCAGCCTTCCTTCCTCTGTCACTGTCATTGTCCAAATTCCGGACCCGTACATCACTCCTTGGTTAAGAACTATTTTGTAGAGACAAATCTCAGTTATTCTACTTATGTTTTTCATTTAAATATTCCTCGTAGGGGAGAAGTAAAATCTGTTACCAGCAGATATCCTTTCTTTTATTTCTTCGGCCATAATGTTGTCCTCAGTAACTACTGAGCCAGGTATTTAAATTTTTCTATCTTTTGAAATTTGTGTCCTCCAATTATCAGGGGTGCTCTTCTGTCTTATGTTTTACTGCCTGTTAGAAACACAAACACCGTAATGAAATGCCAGTTGTGTACAAGCAAATATAAACAGACGCAGCGACATAGACGAGCGTACATCTTTACATACTTCCGCGAGCAACTTTTGAAGGATACTTAGAAGCGATAGATCAAACTGTAATGGATAAAAGCCGTGGTATGCACACAGAGCAACCTACCCTACATAGAATGCTTAGGAGCCGTTATAACAGAAGTCGGTATAGGTTACACAATGTGCTAACTGACATATTCCTTTGTGATTTCAAAACCTAAGTCAACGAGTTCAAATTAAAGTAGATTGAATTTGTTTCCAAGACTTACAAACATGTAATTAAATGTTAGGCTGGTATAATATGGCTCTGATATTTCATCAGAAAAATATTTTCTCATGGCCCATATACAATATGCTAGGAATAACATTGCAGCATAATGTTAGTAACGAGGGCGCTCGGTTCACTCTGATACCAACCCGTGACGTAAATGTCCTGTTTAGTCGTGGCTCACGTAATGGTCGTTTGTTTAAACACATTTTTTCATCCTCTACTTAAGAATTTTCTTCAAATTCTTAGTATTTTTTCTAAAGGAAAATAGTTTGTAAGAGCTGTTCTAGTAATAAAATATACAAAGCACTTTAATAATATGTAGTTCCAACTGATTTCGCAAATTTATTGAATTAAATTGAGCATTAAATGATTAGCTAAATTACGTTAAAAGAATTTCTGTTTCTGAATTTCCTTAAAAATACGCTATCACGCATCCATAAAAACAGTAGGCCAACATATTGCAACAATACAAACATTAACGGTACTGTGCATTGTCAAAATAAATGAAATAAATAATAAAAATAAATAAATATAAATTAATAAACATGATTCAGATTGCATAAGCTAGATCGTAGTAAAAATAGGGAGCGCAGAATTCATGCATGGACATGCATTTTCGACACACATGTCGCTAGCGTTGTGTACGCGCGTATTTTGTTTGTGTGTGTGAAACCTGTCCGTTCCTGAAATGTAACCAACCCTTTTCAAATAGAATAGTTATATGTTTATTTTAATTATAAGAAAACCATGTACGATAGGATAAAACAAAAGAGACCAAAGTGTATAGAAATTATAGATGAATAAAGTGTTAAAAACCGTACAGATGTGACGAAAAGTGCAATTACTATAAGTAAAATATGAATAACTCTTTTTGTGAGTACCATAAAGAAGTGCAATTTACGTATAGTAATCACATAAAAATTAGTGATCGATTGAGCATTGAGTGATGTGAAACAAACTTCGTTATTCGCAAAGATAGGCGAAAATTGTGACTGGAACCAGAGTGGGGAAAGTGACGATCGACAGAATCTGACAGGTAAAATATTGTTCAGACAGGAATTTTTGCACGACCTGACTATAAATACCACGTCGCGATAATAAAGTTTCTTCTTCTCAATTCAACCGTTGCCGCAGGAGGCTATGTCAGTCGACGACGCCAATTCACATCTATAGTAAGAGTCACAGGACAAACTAGATGTCCAACCAGAGCCGCAGAATAAATACGATGAGGTCTATGGACACACCGGCAGCATATGACGTGAGACGAGACGACTATTAACCAGAAGGAACGGAGAACACGACCAGAGGACCAGAAGGGCACGGAGAACACAACCAGAGGACCAGAAGGAGGACGTACAGATGAATAACCACGTCAAACGAGGTGATAAAAAACCATTGTAAGTATAAACATTTGAAAGACACTAATTAAAGTTGGAATGAAAGACATTCAACCAATATTAAAATAAATAAATTATACATAAATGTAAAAGCAGAATAAAAATTAGAATAATATTTCTTGTATCAAATTTAGTACTGTAATTAGTAACGTAAATGATAAGAGAAATATTTAAATTTTGAATTAACGTAATTAGTAAATTCTTTGATGATAAAGGAGAATGCATATGCAGTAGAAAGTTAAAACAAAGTAATATAAAAAAAATTTGAATAGAAGTAAATTCATTTTTGAAGCTAAGGAATCAGCAATTGCAAAAAGATGAGCACACAATGAGTAAGCCGAGAGCAAAATAAATATTTTAAAATAATTAAAATTAGATAATAAGATTTGTGTATTACTTGTGTATGTAATTTGTTAGCAATAAGTTATGTACGAAAACTTCGTACAAACGATATAATTATGAGTCAATGTTTAATGTGCGATATGAAAGATTTTGTTTAATAAATAAATTATGGAACAATTTTGAAACTTAAATAACGTATCATCTTCTTATTACGATTACACCCATGAAATAAATTCAATAAATTAAATTGAATGTGTTATGTTATATAACACACACATTTAAATTACATTAAATAAATATCAATTTCTAGTGTTATAAAATTTTGACGTCACAAGAACGTGGGGCTCCTCAAACACAAATAAATTTGTATTTGCAACCTATATACACAAAGATATACCGTTGTAATATTTAAAACGACATAAATTCTGACAATACCGTATTCATAGCCTTATACACGAATACCAGAAATTCTTCATTTGTTAGAAATCGATGAGGAAAACAGATTGAAAAGAACACTTCTTGAAATGATTCCTTTGTACATCTAATAAGTTCTCAGAGTTGTGTAACTTTGCTAGGTAAACTTTGGAAAATCCTTATACGTGTCTTCTGCATGCAGTGTTGTTCCGAGAATCTCTAAACACTATCGACCAGAAAGAAATGAATTATCGACAAAGTAGAGAAGAGACGGTAAAGCCGGAGAGCCTAATTTCAAAGAAAAAGGATAAGAACTAAATTTGTCTAGTGCTTTAATGTACGTTTCATTTCATGTTTAAGAATAAGTTTTTATAAGATAACACAAACGTACACGTTGAACAGAGTCGTGTTATACTCGTTGAATACGGGGAATTGTCAGTATAGAAGTTACATTAATGGGAAAACTGGACGTTAAGAAGTAAATACACAGAACGAGATAATTTCGACAAAAGTCTTAAAAACCAATCCTTCATTTTTTGTTATTTATTATCCTATCATCTTTGAAAGTATGTAGCAAAACAGTACGCTACGACAATTACGCTGCAGGTGCAGTTACGTAAACGTTGTGCACGTTTCTCGGCTAGCCGGGCAGGTGCAGTGTCTCTGTCAAGGCCGCACACTCAAGTAGCTTCGAGATTGTTCGAGTTCTCTTAACTGCGAAAATTATGCTGGCACACGCCGTCAAAGGAATGAAACTTTATTCTGGGACAACTGCGGTGAATAAAGGTGTACGGCCGGGTTTGAAATTAGTTACACCTGACGAGATTGTAAAGTGCGGATCAAGTTATTGCTACGGATTAGGGGAAAGTGATTATTGTGTTATAATTTGCGCATAACTCTAATAGTTGACATTATTATTGCGTGTGGACAAATTTAACTTGAATTATTGTATGATATTGCCTTGATGATTTCACATTGTCGTTTCTGACTATTGAAGCTGGTAATTAGTGACTTCATTGGTGTCAGTATTTTGTTGTTTCCACTGTACCATACGACGATCCGTTAGACCGTTGTGACAATACACACCACAATACAGCATTTAAACAATGAAAGAGTTTAACGAAAATGATAGGCGAGAGATTGGTTTCGACTCTCCGGATGCGTACATATATGCTGAAGCATTTGTTAACACTTGCTTACTGAGAGACCGTGTTATATATCTGAATAATCGTATACCGTAAGGTTATGATGTGTGGTCATTGTGGTTATTAGCATTAAATTAAGATATAAATTACACGCAAAATCATCAAGTTAGCAAAAATGTATAATACTTTATAATTAGAAAAATATTTCTTTATTATGAGGTAACTAGTATATTAGACGAGAACTTGATGTAGTTTCCCCAGATGAAGTCATTCAGAATTACAGAAATAGCTGGAAACAACATTTAGAAAGAATGGAAAATATCCGCTTTTCGAAGTCGGCTTATGAGTATGAACCGGTTGGATGAAGATCTGCAGACAGGCCAGTCGCAAGATGGCGGGAGTTATGAGGCTGGAACAGGAGACATCCTATCCATGGAATGATGATGATGATGATTTCTTTAATATTTAATATTGTTTGTTACAAGATGTTTGAATAAAGCTCGAAACAAGGTCCTCTTGATTATTGTAACTGTATCGTAACACTTTTGGATCAACCACCGGCAGATTACATACAAACTTGGTTTGTACTCTGTACTTGGAAAAACACATTGTTATATACAAAGCAAACCAACTATGTTATCATTAATGTTTTGAGTGCATAACTAACTTTATTAATTTTTCTTATCTTAATATAAAATTAAAAATATAAATGAGTTTAAGAAACAGTATACTAGAACAACTAAATATAAGAAATTTGCGTCCTCCTCTCTTACTCTCTCTCGCTCGCTCTCTCTCTGTCTCTCTCTCTCCCCCCTCTCTCTCACTCTCGCCCCCCCTCTCTCTCACTCCCCCCCCTCTCTCTCTCTCTCTCTCTCTCTCTCTCTCTCTCTCTCTCTCTCTCTCTCTCTTTCTTTCTACACTCATTTTTCTCCTAACTGAATGACTGCGGGGCTCCCACAGACACCGGACCCTGAGCGATCTCACTTGTCATACACCTCTAAGGGCCCTTTTATGTGATGTAATACATTTCACTTCAACACACAAGACGTTCAATGCCGTTTCAAAATCATACTGTTTTCAGGATAGTATACAAAGAGGTATTATGTTATTAACAAACAAACTTGACATCCACTTAAATATAAGACTTATATAATACTTATTTCATTACTCAATGTTTCTTAAACCCTTAATGTTACTTGATAACAATCCGTGTTACATAACATGCTCTAATCATCTGAAAAATTGATTACGCACTGTAGTCGAAGACCATTCAGTGAATGAAAATATTGCTGTGCGATTAAATAATTAATCAGTTCTACAAAACTGCATGTGTCCATTTACTTGTAATTTAAGTAAAAATGTCGGTACCATAAAAATAAGATAACAACAGGAATATCCGACAAGTTATTATTACTATTTGCCCACTATTGCCCATTATCCTATGACCTTTTTGGGAAAATTCTAGGCATTGTTGGAAATATGAGTTTATATAAATGTTACACGTAACTAGCGAGTCATCTTTGTTTTAAATCAACAACATGGGCATAGGCATAGGCAACAAATAGGAGCTGCATATTATTAGAGTGCTTTGTATATTTTATTACTAGAACAGCTCTTATAAATTATTTTTGAGAAAAGATACTATGAATTTGTAGAAAACTGTTAAGTAGAGAATGGAAAAATGTGTTAAAACAAACGACTATTACGTGAGCCACGACTAAACAGGACATTCACGTCAGGGGTTGGTGTCAGAGTGAACCGAGCTTTCTTGTTAGTAACATTCATACGATCCCTAACATGCTACAATGTTATTGTTAGCATATTGTTACGACATCACAGAACAATCTACGTGTTTATCGAACGTTCCAGAGGGATCCAGAATGTAATGCGGTAGTGTACGTGACTCTTGACACATTCGCGAGATTTTTCTGGAGGCCGCCAGCCGCGCGGACTGTGTCAAGGCTGCAATTAATTACGTAGTACACATTGGCGCTAAGACGTATTTTGGAACGTTCTGGTCTGTGAACGGAGGTATAAATTCATGGCGGCAGCGGCCTTCGTTTTCAGTATTAATTGCGATACATTTACAGTGCGGTCCGAGTTTATTGTCGGGCGATTACAAGTGATTATCTGGCGATATTACTGTGCGCGTTCAAGTGGTTATTAGTTAAGTGTTGTGTTTTATAATCGGACGGTATATTGTAATACAATTGTGTTTTAATATTAGTAGACATTTATTTGCGTGTGAACAATTTTTATTTGATTTGTTATAAGAGACTGTGTTGTTAATTACAAACTTTTTAACTATGACAATTAAAGCTGGTGATTAGTGACTTAATTGGTGTCCTGTACTTATTTTGTTTTCCACTGTACCTACGACGATCACGTAGACCGTCGTAACAATATTGTAGGCTTATAGACAAATGCCAACATTAGAAAAATGCCATGCGTTTTAGCGGAAGCATAGTTTGGGTCAATTGATAGGTAAGTGAATCTGTAAACATAATTCTTCTGAAATACAAGAAAATTGTGCTCTCCGACTTCGTGTTCCTGGATTGCAGGCAGCTCCAAACATTTGTAAAACCTCTGTATGTCAGCATTTCCGACACAAAGCCATTTCTGACATTTGTGTCAGTAACTGGGCAGAAGCTAAGCATCTGTGTTATCTTACCTGTTTCATCACTTTGCTATCTGATGTTAGCTAGGTAATCAACAGTATACCTGATGTAAGTGTACTATTGCACATTGTAACTAAGATATAACCTCCCCTTCCCCCCGTCATAATCAAAAGAACCAAAAGAAAAATATTAAAACTTGATACAACTTTACGTACTTTGATATCGTATAAGTAGACTGGTTTGATTCTATGGACCGACTGGTGTCTCCGCTACACATTTTTTGTATAAAATGATTTACTATTACTGAATAATAGGTGTTGACGTGGAGTAGACTTTGAATGCTTTAAAGTGTTCCAGAAATTGTTTTCGTAGGATGAAAGGAATGTTCACTTTTTGCTGCTCAAGGAATGAGAGCTTTTAAAGCTTCTCAAGAAAAAATTATATGTAAAAAGAAGTTTAAGCCTTTATAAATAAGCAGTTTGAGCAGTTATAAATACTTGCTAATTTGATTACGACTAACTGATAGTCAATTTAATTTAAAAAGATTTACAAATAATTTTAAGAAAAAAAATGTTTTATTGATAAATCAAGGTCATAAAGTTTTTAATAGCATTTACAATAGCCTAAAAAATTTTGTTGAGTATAATAATAAAAAATAATAAAATGTAATACATGCAATAAGATGCGACGAAAATATTCAAGGAATTCTTTAAAGTAAGAAAATGGGTAAAACTTCAGTTCTATTTTTACAAATATAAAATGGTAACACAAAAATTATGGCCGTTTTAAAACACCAAAAATTATTTGGATATTAAAAAATAGCCAATAATAACAAAACAAATACCTTTTTACTATTACGACGAAACGTATTATATTAATTTCTCGTATCTCATTCTTGATTTCTTGATATTTATTTGTAAAGCACACACACACACACACACACACACACACACATGTACAACATAGTGTCTGTAGAAAAAACAGAATGAATTAATGTAAGAAAAAACTTTGAAAAAGAGGTAAGTAAGCATATGACTTAGGCAAAATAGAATATTAATAAAATCACAATGAGTACGCTGCGATTTTAGCTACTCGTAAAGCATAAAAATTGACAGTAAAAAACAAATTATAATTAAACGTTTCCATTTCATTGGCTTGACTTCTGAAACGAATATTTCCTCTTTCAACTCTTTGAAACACGTTTTCCCACACATAGAAAGCTACTAACATACGCGTAAATTTTCACATTTGTCATATTGGCGTGTTTTTGTCAATTTACGGGTAAAATTCTACATTTTAGTTTTTCTCCTTCATTCTTGTGGAAGCAAGGGTTGGGCAATAATTAAGAAAAAATCGGTATTATTAACTATGCATTGACGTAATTTATCTTTCTCGTTTATCATAACAGCCTATACACTACTAACAATAATTAGATAATGAAAATATTAATTATTTACAATCGACATAGGGAACGATTGATAGAGCGCTGAAAACAAGGCGTGAGCTGAAACAGGACTTAGGTTTTACAATATTTAAATTAATAATGGCAGTAAATCATACTACCGAACTTCTCTCTTTTCTTATTCTTGCAAGAATCTTCTCTTTATTTTTTAGATACGTTGACAGTGTATTTGGCGGTATCCCGAATTCGTTAGCAATTTCAGATTTCTTTTTTGTCCCTTTCCACTTCCTGAATAACGGCAACTTTTTCGGCAAATGTCAATGATTTGTATTGGATCCATGTTGGTTTTGAAAGGGCCATGATGAACACAGAACACAATAAAACTGCACAAGAAACGTCACTAAAACACACCAGTCTGTATATACAGGACTGTATAAAGAAAGGAACGGTCTCTCACTACAGGACACAGCTCGCACAGTAGAAAATCAAACAGACTTAGCTGTTCCACGAATGCAGGCAGACTGAACCTAAACTGAAAGCAACAGTGAGGGTGGCTGACTGACAAGGCGTGGAACAAGGGACAATGGCGGACGGTACCGTTACACGAGCCAGTCATGTGTCATCGCGAGATACTGGCGCCAATTCTACGAATTTGACACAAAGGACAAGCGTCTGTTCACAAAGGGCGATGACTGCTTGTCTGTTTCCAGTTGTGTCTCTATTGTTACGTGGTCTAGCCCATACTGCAGGCGATTTTTTGTAGTTTGAGCAACATTTTATTTCGAATTAACCAAAAAAAGTTCGAATTACAAACGATGTTTTTGCACGGTTTTACACAGGATATTCAAGGGACCACGGTAAAAGTTCGAATTATCCACGAATTCGAATTATGCACGTTCGAATTAGCCAAGTTCTACTGTATGTTTCTCCTAAATCACGTCTTTATTCTGTCCGCTTTAACGGTACCTATATATAGCACAATTTTGACTACAACATGATGATATGATTTTTATAATATAGGTCGTCGAATTGGCTGTTTCTAAACGAAGAGCGTGAACTAGAGCGTCTGAGCTGTTCTGGTGTCGTGCCATTCTTAACACTAGTGTAATCCATTATCTCTGATACCAGTAATACACATAATGCGATCAATCCACGTTCTGAAGTCCTTCAGTGCGTCAGGATAAGCAAATCTGGTCAATCGGTCGCCATGTGCTTCAAACCACCTGGTGGGTTTCCCCGGAACGCTGTCACCTCGCTCTAAGTTGAACACGGAACACATCGCATAGATGCTTGTCACCGTACCATAAATCCAGAGCGTTTGTTAATTCGGCACAGGTGTTGTGGCTGTCAGATGGGACTTTTTTGTATTAGCTCTGCAGCAGATTCTTTTAAAACAAGAATGAGAGAAAGGTCTGTCTCTTCCTCTGACCATTTATTTAAGCGAGCGGCAGCTTCAAATTGGTAAAGATAACTTGCCCAGTGAGTGCTTTCTTCAAATGTTGCGGCCTTGACATAAACTAGCCCTACTATAGGCAAAGCAACTTTTTTTGATACCTTTCATCTACTTTTCTGACTTTGTAATATGCATTGCTTTTTGTGTTGAATGGCATGCCAGTATTTTCATTATGCTTTACTTCACTTTTAATTTGTTCCCTTATGTTTGCAATTGAATGTTCTACCACAGATAATTTTGTTGACATTGATTGTTCTATAGTTGAGACAAATGTTTTTACTGCAAACTCTGCGGTACTATGCTCTTGCATCTGTTTTTGCATAGATTCGAAATAAGCTTTTGTTTTATTTGTTCTTCCTTATGTATCTAATCGTGTCGTTCTTCCAAATAGAGCAAGAGTGCTTTCTGCCGCATTTCTACATCTTTTCTTTTGTACCTGTATTTCTCAACCTATCGTTTCTCTGCTTTTTCTGCTTCATGTCGTCGTTACTCTGTCGGCTGCAGTAGCACTGTGTCGGCACAGTCCCGGCACTGTGTCGGTGTTAAATTATGTGTGGTGTTTTTTGTGTTTTGTGTGTTTTAACTAGTTGACGACCCCTTTTGGGTGAATTTGATGTTTTTATAGTACTGAAATCTGACGATGAGAATTTATTCTCGAAACGCGTCGTTTTAAGAAAAAACCAAATAAGTCACAAGACGGAAGTTAATACAGGTAATTGCCTAATATTAATTCTAAATAGTTAGTAACGTGACTTGGAGACAATTAAAACAAAATGAATTAAATGGTCTGTCTCACTTCTGACCGAATCTCGCACACGGATCGTAATTTTGTACAGTGGATATAGAATAACTGACAAAAATGCAGTCACTAATATTACAAACTTCAATTAGACGAAAACAACAGTTAAATATTAGCAATGGTGATCTTATACAAACTTCATGTCAAGTTCGTCTAACAAAAACAAGATGTCACCTCCCTACAGATTTGCATTAATTGACACAATGATCATTTCCCGTAACAATAACTCCGAACGCACCGTAAAATCGCCAGGTCTAAACTGAACTGTAATCGACCATCACTGGAAAAACCATAATTTTGTGTACAATAATGTTCCTGCATAAATAAAAATTATATTTGACTATCAATACGTAGTAGATTTAAATTTAATTCTAGTGAATAATACTTGAGAAGATTAAATAATATATATCTACAGTAAATGGAATCATGTGGAATAAGCAAATTACAGCAGAAACAAATACCAATATATTTAAAACATTGTTAGAAGTATCATGACTTACAGCTCAGAAGTTTGGACTACCAATAAACACACAAGAATAAAATTAATGACAGCAGAGATGGACTTTTGGAGACGTTCGGCAAAAGACGTGAGAAGATTAAAAATAAAGTTATTAAGGACAAAATGAATGTGAAAAATTCAATTGTTGATTCTATCCAAACAAAAAAATACATTGGTATGGACACACAAAAAGAATGGCACAGCAAAGATTGCATAGGAGAGTCATGGAATGGACCCCACTAGGAAGAAGAAAAAGAGGAAGACCATCTATCGCCTGTATAGAATAAATGCAGATTGTATTGAGGGAACAAGAAATTAAAGATCTTTGAATGGACAAGCAGCAGTGGAAGATGAGAATTCAATCACTTGTGTAATCTTTGGTTTCGGAAAATGTGTAAATATTGTACAGCCGGAATAATAATAATAATAGAATTAGAGCTGAATCCATTTCAAGAACTTCTTTTGGAAAATAGTAATTTTTTAAAGTTTTAAAGTGACCTTGAAACTTTTAACAGTTTTTTTGGTCACTAGAGAGGTGAAATCTTATTCTAGACATATTCTCGTGAACAATGAAATTAATTTTATAAGCATTGCAAATCACATTGTCAAACCAAAATTTAACGAAAAGAAACCTGGTGTATTTGCTTTTATATACACCGGGTTTTAAGTTGAAGTATAACTTTCTAACAGACGTGGATTTTATTACGTTGTATTTTCACGTTAAAAGCGACACTTTAGGGATAACAGACATTGTTGTGTGGGCGGCACTATATTTTACCGTGACCTTAATATCATTTTTACTGATGTCACGTTATCTTCCTAGACACTCTAAAAGTAAGAAAATTTAATACAATTTTATGATTAGTAGGTCGTTTGTAATAAGTAAAAGTAAAGTAAATTACTTTATTGTAATTAACGTATATTTTCAACTATCACGGCAAAAATTAAACCAGCGATTTTGCGATAAGTATGCAGCTCGTCATAAAAGATTTATTACTGCGATGATTAATTAAGAGAACGAACCATGAAGTGAGCGGATACTACTGAGTTGAATGAATCAGGAACACATAGGGGAATGGAAACTATGAAGTATTGAGAAATTGCCTCGCGAATGAAAGCTTACTTACGTACAGCGGCGCGACAACCCATTACTGAGTCAAGGCCTCCTGTAACAGCCTCCACCAGTTGTCCAGGTCAAGTGCCATAAATATGTTCTGTTAGTGCCTTTCTGGGTACTTCATCTACCCCATTCTGATCAGCTGTCCAGCCCACCTGAGTCTACCACTTTTTATAACTTTCACAATATCTGCTTCATTCAGAAGAGTGTTCAATTCTCGGTTGTTCCTCTTCCTCCATTCACGTTCCACACATATTGTACCAAAAGTGCTGCTAAGGATTTTGCGTTTGTGAACCAGCAGGCTTGACTCAGACTTTATAGAAATTGTCCAGGCCTCAGAATCATAGGTGAGAACTGGACGGATCAGTGTTTTATACAGAAGCAGCTTGATTCTCCTGGTAATTGTTCTGCCCTGGAACAGGAGTCTGAGACCAAAGAAGCACCTATTAGCTGAGGTGACTTTTGGTTTATTTTTTCTGTCGTTTCCCCATCGGAGTTAACTTGCCATCCTAAATAAACAAAGTTGCTGACTTTTTCGAAGGAATAGATGCCAATTTGGACGTGCTCTTCTTTTCTAGCTTCCTGTCCTGTAACCATATATTTTGTTTTGCTTTCGTTTATTATGAGATTCAACCTCCTATCTGGACCTTCAAGGGCAAGAAAGGCTTCAGTGACTCCCGATTATATCTAGGTCATCGGCGTATTCTAGGTTGAATACAGTCCTGGAGGAATCTATTCCAGCATCTCTCATAGCTTTTTCTGAGGCAATAATAAAAAGGAAGCAAGCAAGAGCATTGCCTTGGAGAACTCCCTTTCCATAGTCCAATTGGTAATCCTGATAAGTCATTTTGGATCCTCACCAAGCCCTTCACTGTCAGCATTGTCATTTTACTCAATCTTATTAATTTCTTTGTTGTGCTTAGTTCTTCAAGAGGTGTGAAAATTTCTTGTCTATCAATTCATTTCTGAATTCCATGAAGAGGTGATGGGTTTGTAGCTAATGTTTCCTACCTTTTTCCAGAATTTTTAGGGGTGTGAAAACTTGATCTGTTGTCGATTTCCCGCGAATGAAAACTACAAAGTTAAATGATACAATACATCCCACTGAAAAAAGGCAATTAGAAAATCAACACTGAGATTATTTAGCAGTTGCTTACAGACTGAAAATTTAATAAAAGATACAATCTAGTGAAAGCCCAACATAACGAGCGCTTCAGGTTTCTCGGTATTCCTTAAGTCCGTCGTTAGGCGCCGCACAACAAGAAGCTGAAAAAGAACATAGTCATGACTAAAACACAAAATCAGACGTTTCCAAAGAGGTAAAAAAAGCAATTATTATATGGTTTTGCAACCACATTAGAAAGGCGATGGTCATCACTGGGTAACAACCCGGCCGAGAAGTACAAATTCCGTTAACACTCATGTCTGAAGCAAAAGTCAACTTGAACGTAAATGCAACGGTATCTATGCACTGTCAAACGTTCGTCATCACAATCCACAAACACGTGACTAAACCTTTAAGATTGTTCTCGTCGACCTCCGGACACCCGTCCTTATGTATGGGATTCGGCACATTATCTTTTCCCGCAAGTCGAAAGTTCTGCTACTGCCAGATAATGAGCTCCAATCTTGTAGTATTGTATAAAAAGAAGTCTTGAGTCCAAATATAAAGGAAGCAATGGCGACTGACCCGATAAGTACATCACTTTACAGTGTAACCGAATAACAACAGAAGAGAACCCGAAGATTTTATTAATCGCATTACTTAAAGAATGCTCAGTAATTTCATCATTTAGCCCTCCTTTTACAGAGAAAAGCTGGGTCTCCTAATTAGAATACTATTGGCTAGTAGCTTATACCATCCCCGGAAGGTTGTTTGTTCTGAACGCTGACCAGGCGCCTGACGATATTGTGGTCAGTACCTTTGGGTAAATAACGTGCAGCTCTATTCCTCAGCAGGAGAGTGAGCATCTAACTACGAAGAATGGGGGAGGTGCCGAAACCACAGACCAACCTCGAGTCCAACCCAATACATCAGGGATAAATAAGAGTAAACCTCTTGTTCACCCCCCGAATTCCGGCCAAGGCGCATGAGGCGTCCCACGGCCCCCCAAGGAGTATGTTTGGACGGGCCAGAAGTAACTCCTAACACGATTTCCACCAACCACGGGTCGGCCACCCGGTCACGGGGACCTATCATTGGCGGGAAACCACCATTTCGGGTGGTGCATACCCGCGGATTTGATTGACCTTATCGGTGTAGCTTAAAGTGGCTGCACATCCTAAGATGTTCTTTAAAGGGACTACACACCTTATGGTGTAGTTTGAAGGGACTACACACCCCGCCTAGTCGCGTTTGGTGAATACATGCGCGGATCGCTAGTGGGTTGTTGTGCCCAAGAAGGTAGACTGGAGTTGGCCGCAGGTGAACAGTAGGCTCGTAGCCATAACAACAAAGCTCCCGGTGTTGGAAATTCCTACGTCTACGACGGTGTTGGTCGGTCGTCTTTGGTTTTTACAGCGATTGAGCTTGAACTACAAGCAAACAGTTCTATAATAAACTAAAAACAATTTTTTTTTAAGTTTAATTACAAAAATATAACGTAAAGGTACCACATCTAATATACATAACGTCAGATGTGGTTATTAATTAAAGGAATAAAACTATTTAATTTAATTTGATCCTTTATTTAATTCAGGTAAGATCACTTGTTTTAACTCTCATAAAGGATTGATAAGGTTGTTGGATCAGGTAAACCACAAAATCTGTGTTTATCTTATGAATATTTAAGATGTGAGAAGAATTAGATGAATATGGTTTCTCTTAAATAATAGAACCAGAAAGTATGTATCTCCATTTTAGGAAGTAAAGCAATGCGGCAAACATTACACGTATGCAGCAAACACAATGTAGTGCGATGGTAAACACATTAGAGGAACTAAAGGTAAGAGAAATAAAGGATAGAGGAGCGACCAGATAACAGACGATATAGGAATGCGATATCAAGAAGTGAAGACATTAGCCCTGCATGAAGTTGAGAACATAGAAGAAGCATGCACTGGGCAGAAAACACATCATCATGATAATGATGGTGATTTTATAAACCGCTAGGAAGTGCAATAGTAAAAGTCAGATAGAAATTGTACTACGAGTACCAGCTTAACATCAAATGTTCTTCATCATTATTGGCAACAAAAAATTAGTATTATTACTTACAAACAACGACTACGGTTGCCTCTGCTACCGTCATTTTACATACGTGCATACCACAAATATGTGAAACAAGGAAACAGGCTGGTATGTGGAAAAGAGAGAGACAGAGAGACCTTGCCCTCTAGAAAGACGGAGAGGGCAAAAGCCAAGAGAAGGAGAGAGAGAGAGAGAGAGAGAGAGAGAGAGAGAGAGAGAGAGAGAGAGAGAGAGAGAGAGAGAGAGAGAGAGAGACAGGGAGATAGACAGACAGAGAATATCTTAAAATTATTTTTAAAATATCAAAATAGGCAGTAATATAAGAAAATAATAAGAGAAATACTTGCGAATGGAGATATTAATCCTGGCACAGCTACAAAATTGCACGTCATTTTTTTAAGTTAACTAAATTTTTATTTCCATCGTTTTCAGTGGCTCAGTGATTCCGTTTGTCTCAACAAAATAATAGTGAATTGATTTATTATAAATTCACAATAATAATAATAATTGTAGCAACAAAAATAACATCAGTAATCATAATATTAGCAGTAGCAGTAATATTATTATTATTACTATTAGTAGTAGTAGTAGTAGTAGTAGTAGTAGTAGTAGTAGTAGTAGTAGTAGTAGTAGTGGTGGTGGTTGTGGTAGTAATTTTGTAATTTTAATGTAAACGGTAGCTAATAATTGTGTTGTGCCCCTTGCTACATTTACAATCCTAAATCTGTACACAAATTGCCTATTGGCGCCGTGAACAACTCAAAAATCAACGTTTACCTGTGCAATTTTCTCTAATGTTAATACGTTTTCCAGAATTCCAAAACATTAATAATAGCCTGAGCACAAGTTGCAGTAGCGTGGTACTAGTAGTAGTAGTAGTAGTAGTAATAGTATAATAGTAATAGTAGTAATAGTAGTAGTAGTAGTAATAGTGTAATTATTGAAAAAATTACACAGTTTTAAAAATTATCTACAATAAAGACACCATCAACACTAAGAACTAAACGTTAAACTGAGCAATAAAATTTGATACAGTTCTGCACTACTATAACACTAAGAACACTAAAAAGAAGCAAACGAATAGAAGACAGAAGTGTGAAAGTGTGTGCGATAAATGCTTGACAAATACTGGCCCAAATAGAACAGGAAGCGCGTGTGTCCGTCGCCATAATTCGTGGAATTCCAGACAAAGTCGCCCGGCTGATTGGGGCGAGATGAGTCATGAGACGTAACGACATTTACAAATACGAATGTACAACTCAAATACGCGTCCGTTATAAGCGACGTCCGGTTTAATGGGGTCCGTTATAATGAGGTTTTACTGTAATTATAATTAAATTACATTAACAAAAACATGTGGCGCTAAATATGTTAGACTATCGGAATTTTACTAAATTCATACCGTGCCCAATTTATTAAGTAATTTAAATAAGATTGGTTTTTATTTGCTGTGTCGTTTTAAAAATAAACGACTTTGAAAAATTGTTTTTACTAGAGACATGTATCGGGTGCTTAAAGTTTGTTCTGAGATCGTTTAACTTTCTATAACTTTCGGTTCCATAGGGTCGAGAGTTTTTTGTGACAGCGATGTCAAACAAGATTTTCATGGACAAAACTGTCAACGATCAACCACTACTTTCTTACTTGTAAAGTCTTGCAAGTCTAGAACAGACTCCTACGGTGTTTGAAACACATATATGTAGTTGAGAATAAGTGAATACATTATTCATGAGATAAGAATAAAACAAACATTTGTTTGATCCGAGTTATCAAAAGGATTGTTGCCGACGTACGAAAGTACAAAATACTGTAGGTGTGAAGTATAGAATAATCGACGCTGATACTAAAGCAGAGAAGAAATAAGAATTTTGTCTTAAAATAGCATAAACCAGAGACTGACACTAGAAACGTTCTGAGTTATTTATATTGTAAAATTTAGTGCAAGTAATTTTTCGGTTTCACTCTTTACTGAAAACATAAAATATTATAGTAACTGCGACAAAATAATAGTTCCTCATAAATAAAAAAAGAAGAAAATATTCTAACATTAAACATGATAACCTAGTTGTGAATTACTCAAGTTGAAATTATAATAGTTCCGAAATCTTAGGCTCTGCACAAGTAGTAATGTAATTAATAACGTTTTAAAGTATAGTGTTATTTTGACAAAGCGTGTGTATATAACAAATAGTATGATGAATAAAGAAGAAGAAGAAACATTTAATTTTATTCTATTTAAATTAAAAAGGTACGTATGTTTTAATAAATGACGAAGTTAATTTTGCTTGTCAAGGTTAATTTTGCTGGTCTACGCCAGTATATCTGAGAAAAGTAAGTGTTTCGTGAAATCGCTTGTTTTCATTTCCAGAAGATTCCAGATACATAACTCTGAACAATTGCAAATGCCACGTAGCAGCAGGTATAAACATAAGGTTCGGACGGCGTAGTCAACGAATATTTTCTGACCCTACTGTCGCGGTCTTTGGAGTAAAAGAGATGAGATCCTAAACATTCTCCAGGAAACGCGTACAGACGTCGCAACCCTCGGTGAAACGTTCCTAACTGGTAGACACCGCCCGTACTTTCCGGGCTATACCCTCTTCAGGCAGGATAACTGATGTCACATTGAAGTGATCGGCCAGCCAGACCACTCCGGGCCATTTACCGACCTGTTCTGATAAGCTACTAAACACACGCTTATATCCCGCATCGTATGTCCCTCGTCGAATACACAGGATCCGACTTGGCCCGAATGTTGGCTCTGACCACGTCCCGCATAGCCACGTCCAGTACCCAACCTAGAAACCCGCCATGTGGTCGTCACAGATTACTACGCTGGTGACTGACCACTCGTCTCACACGCTGTAGCGTCTCTACTTTTTCCGCTTCCAACCCTCCGACCATCACTACCTAAACTGAAAACCACAACACCATGGTGACGACAGCCATACAGACAGTGGTGGCTGCGGTCATACCAGTTAAACAAGTCTGCCAGTCGCAATAGACACCTCTCCCCCGAAGTACTTGTACTGATTCACCGGAATCGCCGGTCCTGACGAAAAACCGGAAATCTTAGTAGGAAAGGTTCTGTGAAGGCTGCCATCCGCAACTTTGATCTTCACGTCTCGACAGCCTGTGTGCACCAGTACAAGACTCCTTCTTTGCCAATCCAGCCCATTTCTGGAATAAAATCAAACTCCTCAATGACACATCCAAACTCAATCCCCTATCCTGTGAGGTGGCCGCCTGCTCGTTAGCGATAGCAAGAAGACCCCCGCCTTTCATGGTGGACTGTAACTGCTCCCCAGCCATACTGGTTGCTGCAACTTTGTCGTCGCTATGGAACAAACTATCAACCCCTTTCTGACAATTCATTCAACCTTGTTTACCCCATGCGACAAACTGGCCGGTGACTGCGACCACCCACTGATCAGCACTGACAACATAAAATTTAAACTCCCTAAACGCAGAAACACTTGCCCAGGTGCAGATCGCATCCCCCAACAGAGTTCTAAAGGCCCTCCCCGACATCGCTCTGGAGGCGTTATCCAACATTTTTACTTCAAGTTTACAACACGATTTTTCCCGCGCGCTTGCATATATGCCCATGCCCTGATGTTTCCCAAACCCCTCAAATCCGCCAGATAACCCTCGAACTACCGCCCCATTTAGAGTTAACGCCCGCAGTGTCCTACAAATATTTGATTTAAATAGAATAATAGTGGAGAAAAAAAACAATTGGATATTCCAACAGATGATGGAACCATCTGGTCTTCCATACATGTTTAGACACTATCGGCCATAGGAGAAGAGAAGTGTCGACCTTCTGTCGTAACGATGGGAGAATCAACTTTAAATGCTACGCAACCAAATGTAGATGCTACGGACAGAAATGACTCAAGCGTAAAGGAAGAAAAAATATATAGCTTTACTATTTAAGTAAAACTATTATGTAAATTATTATTAATATGTAAACATAATTATTCATTATTATTGTATAAAAACCCGTAATAAAAGAATTTAGGGTGTCTACAAGTGTGTTTAATATTATATGTTATGCAGACGACGTTATTCTAATAGCGAAAAAATAAAATGACTTACAAAGGCTTGTGTATGATTTTAATAAAGCATGCTAGAAATATAACATAAAGTTAGCGGAAGAGAAAACAAAATCAATTACAATTTCACATGACCCATTAAGGTGCAAGTAGAATAATACAAGTAATAATGCAGATACACTACTTAGGAACAAGGTTTACAAGTAACAATAGAGCAGACGAAGAAATCAAATATCAATAGATAAAAGTAAGAAGAATTTCTGGATGTATGATTAACTTTATATGAAATAATAAATACCTCACAAAAGAAGCAAAAACTAGGGTTTACAAAAGCACAATACGTCCCGTATTATCCTATGCATTAGAGATCAAACCAGATACAGCAACAGCTCACAGAAAAAGACAAACTAAAGTAATGACTATGTTACGGAAGGAGGTACTAGGAAAGACAAGGAATGTGCGATAGGTTCCAAACGATAGTGTAAACTAAACGTGTAATGTTACAGATATTAATTCTTGGATTGCGGAAAGAAGTAGGATATGGAATGAACACATACAAAGAATGGATGGCACAAGGCTAGTGAAAAAAGACAGAAGATAGCCAACCAAACACCAAGAGGAGCATTAAGCAGCCAAGGAAAAGGTTGAGTGACAGCATGTATGGCCATTGTTATAAAATAGACCAGAGTTCTAACAAGGAAATTAAAAAAGACGAAGAGAAAACTTTAACTGCCAGTAATTATTTACAACGGTATAATAATGAGCACAGATGTTCTCACAAAACTAACAAAAGCAACGATGTTTACTTCTGGAAAGGTGAAGGCAGACCGATTCTTTTTTTTAGTACCTCCACCGTTTTTATGGCAAATTTGAGTCTGCGTCAATAAAGATATGCAAGCTTTTGTTCATATCGATGTAGTTATAGCACTAAATAAATTAAGCTTCCTTCACATAAACGTACATGAATGTGTGCATAATGTTGTAAAATATAGGTGTGTGTGTGTGTGCGCGTGTGTGTGTGTGTGACATATATATTGTGACAGCAGCGGTATGCGAACATCTGCTCTCCGGTACCAGCGGTGGACACAGCGAGCCAATCCGGCATCAGCAGCCGCCGAGACGTGACCAACTACGTGTTCGGAGCTAACCAATCAGCGATCCCGGTTAGTTAATAAAACCCGGGCCGGCAGAAAATTTTACGGTTTGTCAGGGTGGCCGCTCCGTCAGAATCGAAACCACGACCATCGACAGTTTCCGGCTCGCCCAGAAACTGCTGACTGATCGTGGTATCCCCTACTACACCTACGCCCTGCCGGAGGAGAGGGAAGTCAAGGTCGAGATCATCGGCATCCCCGCCGATGTTCCCGAGCCTACAATCTCGCACGCCCTTGAACTTTTGGGCTTTACTGTCAGCTCTGTGACTCCTCTCTTCTCCCCCGGCAGACGCATTCCCAGAAATGCATTCCTTGTGAAAATCCTCAATGTAGGGAATTTCCAAGCCATTTACCAAGTAGACTCTCTCTTTTACCTCTGGGTAAAAGTCTCAGCTTTCGAGTCCCGACCCGGACCCAAGCAGTGCTACAACTCCCAGCGGTACGGGCACAGCAGTGTCTATTGCCACTACCCGACACGCTGCGTTCGTTGTGGTGAAGGTCATCACAAGGGCGATTGTCCTCGTGAACGTACCGCCACTGCCACGTGCGCAAACTGTCGAGAACCACACCCGGCAAGCTCTCGCCAATCTACACACTATCAAGACGCCCTAAAGCGCATCACCAAGGCCCAAAAGCCTCTCCCACCTGCCCCCAAGAAACCCTCAGCCCCTGCATCTGCCGCCCCGGCGGCCCCAGTTTTGGCTACCTCGTCTGCGCCTGTAGCCGCTGTAGTCCCCCCAACCTGCCCAGCGCCTGCCGGAGCGCTCAGTTACGCGGCAGCCGCCGCCTCCGATCCATCTTTCCCTCCTTTTGCCTCGTCGCGAAAGCAACCCGCGCCAAAGAAGAAAAAGTCATCGACCACCATCCTCACGCAGCACAAGCCCGCTGCAACTAGGTCAGCATCTGCCCCAGCTCCCAAAGAGCCTCGGCAGCCTACAACTACACCTCGGCCCGATAATGGCATCATGTATCGAGTGCCCCCGCCCACGCCGCAGGCGCCATCGACGTAGGAAGGGTCCTCGGACCCGACCTTTGCCGATCGTTTGCGTGTCTGGGTCGAGACCCTCATCCCTCAAATCTTGGCTGCCAAGGACGTCCAGTCTCTGCTAGTCACCATTCTTCCCTCCCTCATGACTCTCCTGCCTCCCAATGTCTAGGCCTCTTCGGCTGGTGGCATGGAACGCGTGTGGCGTTCCGTCTCGCCGAGCCGAATTGGCTAACTTTGCCACTGAGTATGACTTAGATGTCATCCTACTCTCCGAAACTTTCCTTACCCCTGCTGCTTCCTTTCACCTTCCGGCGTACACTACATATCGCACGGATAGGCCTCGGCTACCACCCCCCGCTCGTCCCAGCGGGGGTACTGCCATTCTCGTCCACAGGCGCATTGCCCATCGTCTCTTACCCCCTCCAGATACTAGGTATTTGGAGACGACGGCGGTGGCCCTCTGGATCGGGGATCGGGAGGTTCGCCTAATTTCGGCGTACCTTCCTCCCGGGCCCGGAGGGCCTCCGCCGCCTGAGGAGTGGGACGCCCTCCTCGACCACGAACTACCTACTATAGCTGCCGGAGACTTCAACTCCAAGCATCCCTCTTGGAACAGCCGTGTCACGAACCCGCGTGGCCGCTCGCTCTACAGCTACGTTCAGCGTCATCTGCAGGTCTCAGTTATTGGTCCTGACTCACCGACCCACGTGCCCACTAGGGGCCTTCCGGATGTCCTTGACATTGTCATTGTCAAGGACCTGGCCACTCCTATCACTGTAAGTGCTGTATCGGACCTCTCGTCCGACCACGACCCGGTACTTATCACTGTTCGTCCCCTGTTGGACACACCTCTCCAACCCCCCTCTCGTCCACGGAGAGTCAACTGGCGCTCCCATCATGACGAACTCCAACGAACAGTGCCATCTGACCCCCCGGCCCCCATCGCCTCTACGGCTGATGCGGACCGTATGGCCGACAATCTTCAAGAAGTCGTCACGTCCGCTATGGACACACACACCTATCTTGTCCCAGAGACAAATCGCCGGTCTCAACTACCTGAAGAGGTGCTCCTCGCCATCCAAACTCGGCGCCAACTCCGCCGGAGATGGCAACAAACCCGGGATCCTGCTATCAAACGCAGGCTAAACGCCCAATCTGACCTTGTCAAGCAGCTTCTGCTTGATGCCACTGCACATCGTTGGGACTCGTACCTCGAGTCTCTTGAAGTCCGGCCCGAGTCTGTCTGGCAAGCTGCGAGTCGACTTAATGGCGACAAAAGGACCCGCCATCCCCTCAGATCACCGGACGGCATTGTGTACTCCGCGGCCGGCAAAGCTGAAGTCTTTGCCGCAACCATGGAGGAGCAATTCACCGTCCACGGAGGCGTCTGCGACCCCGTCCACTCGGCCGAGGTCGCAGACTTCCTATCTGGATATTTTTCCCGCCCTCCAGCTGACATCCCTGACCCGTTCGACCGAGCCGATGTTGTCTCGGCTATTGGTCGACTTCGCCCTAAGCGGGCGCCCGGCGATGATCGTATCGGAGCGGCGGCGCTACAACACGCTCCCCCTAGCCTCATCAACTTGGTCCACGAGCTGTTCAATGGATGTCTCCGGCTCCATTACTTCCCCAGCCTGTGGAAGCGTGCGAAAATCATTATGATCCCCAAGCCTCGCAAGCTGCGTATTGACCCCTCAAACCATCGACCCATCTCACTGTTGCCAGTCATATCGAAGGTACTCGAGCGCCTCCTGAACGGTCGTTACGCGCCTCTGCTGGATGGTTTCATTCGGCAGGAGCAGTTCTGCTTTCGCAGAGAGCACTCGACGACCCTTCAACTCGTCCGGGTTGTTACCCATTTGACGAACGCCTCCAACAAGCATCTGTCCTCCGTCGCTGTATTGCTCGACGTGAGTAAGGCCTTCGATCGAGTCTGGCACGAAGGCCTTCTCTACAAACTGGCCCACTCCCCCCTCCCTGCCTCATTCGTTCATTTTCTCCGATCGTACTTGTGCGATCGTATCTTTAGGGTATGCGTCGATGGGTCGTACTCATCCGTCCGACCAGTCGCCGCAGGCGTACCTCAAGGATCTGTCCTTGGCCCCGTTCTGTACCTCGTGTACACGAACGACCTGCCTGTTCAGCCTGGAGTCACTCTCTCGCTCTATGCGGATGACGCTATGTACCACGCCAGCTCAGCGAGTCTTGATTTCGCAGCTGGCCTGGTGCAGCGTCAGCTCGCCGTACTTCCGGACTGGCTAAGGAAGTGGAGGATGGCGGTCAATGCGGAGAAATCCGAGGCGATCGCCTTTTCTCGTAAATTAACTTCCCGCTGCCAGTCCCTCTCCCTTGAAGGGAGAAGGGAGCCCAATCGAGTGGAAACGGACTGTAAAGTACTTGGGCGTCACTCGTGACCGACGCCTAAGCTTTGCACCTCATGTCTCTCTGAGTCTCCAGCGCGCCAGAGGCGTCAGAGCCAAACTATTTCCCTATCTCTCTCATCGGGGTTCAGTGCCTGTGCGCACTAAACTCACCATCTACTTGTCTTTCTTAGGGCAATCCTGACTTACGCAGCCCCCACCTTTTGGGTACTACTCAGCCCATCCGTTGTCGCCCGTTTGGAAGCTTTCCAATCCCGAACCCTCCGCTACATCTCCAACTCTCCCTGGTTTGTCAGAAATGATGTCATCAGGCGAGGGTTGAAGGTTCCTTCACTTACCGAATTCGTTCGGTCCCTAGCCCTCAATCTATTCTCCCGAGCCTATGTCTCGACCCATCCCCACATCCGTCGACTAAGCACAGATGTCGGCCCGCCACCTAGACGACACAAACGCCCCCGAGCATTGCTCGACGACCCCCCATAAGCAGTTACAGAACATCTGCCCAATCCCCCCGACCTTGAGTATTTTCACGCTCCTCCTCCTTCCTTCTTTCTCTTGTCCGTGCTGGCGCTCGACGACAGACTAGAGGGGGGTCTGCGCTCGCCCTAGGTGTGCTTAGTGCCGCCTCTGGTGGACGCTGCCTCCTCCTACGCTCTCTCCCGTGCGCCGACATTGCCGCTTGGCAGCCCTCGGCGACTTTTCCTGAGCGGTTAGGGGCGCCCTACCCGTTGTGGGAGGGTAATTCCTGCTTCTCAAGCGAAAGGTCTTCGGGGTCTCTCCCATTCTGCCGTCACGGGTCTCTTCGAGGTCCCAAGGTCCAAGAAAAATCGTAACATCCTGTCCCTCCAAAATAAAATTGATGGAGGCTCCATTCCTTTGAAAGCTTGAGATCGCTAGCCAAGGTAACAAACAGGCAACATACAGTCATCGGGTATCACCCGGACACTGCGACCACCGGAGCACGACTAGCTGCTGCTCCGTACACCACTGGACCACTGGAAAATTTTACGCACTCTTCATCGCCACGCCAACGGACGCATTTCATCTCCTCTCCTCTCTCGGACGACATCGGCGCGGAGTCAGCCGGAAGGAACGGCCGAAGAATAGAACCGGCGTTCTTGCGTCTTCGCCCTCCAGTTCCGCGCCAGCGATGGATTTCGCTGGGCCGGCAGCCGACTCTACAACCGGTGCCGGAAGAAGAGGAGGACTGCAGTACGCCACGACCAGCGGGCGCAGCCGCCGAACATCTCAGCGCGGCACTACCAACATCACCGTTCTCGCCACTCGGTCCTTTTTAGGGCCACCAAAAACATTAGAGTATACCATTGGCGCCATTTGTCATGCGGCAAGCCTTTTGTCCGGTGACAATATATATCCACGTTTTAGGTCCATATTATATAGGCATAATGATTACATTTCCGTGGTCCTTATGACTTTACGTCTGAATACTTCAAATTTATTTTGCCCGAAGTAAAAGTAAAATTAAAATCTTGCATTCAGTTGATTATAAAGAATACAGCCCTTAACGTTTCCGTTGTCAAAGTGAAATAAAAATCATTAACTGCGGTTTATAGAGGTGAGCTGAAATTCTTTCACGATATTGATTGATGACTCGTTGGGCACTTGGTAAGACATATTAATACAAAGGTTTTAAATTATACAAGCATGTTTTAAAAGTATACATTACTGTATATTATATATATTACAAAAATACAAATTTATTTTATTTAATTTGCATGTGTCATATATAACATAATAATGATGTTAGGTGTAATCGTAATAACAAGAATGCGTAATACGTTTTTTAAATATTTACATTATTTATTTAACATCTTTACTTATTTCGGAAATAGAAAAATTTCATTATTCTTCGCTTGTGCGATCTTTTGCATGTGACTTCTGGTTGACAATTTACATTAAACAGGTTATACAGAAATCTTATTCCTAATCTTAACTATCAAATATTTTTCTCTCGGCTTACTCATTTAGTGTGGTTATCTTTGCAATTGTTTACCAATTTATTTCAACAATGAATTTACTTTTATTTCAATTTTTTTAATCTTACTTTGCCTTAATTCTTTTCTACTGCATATGCATTTTTATTTTACCAAATAAAGATTTTATTAATTACTTTAAATTATTTCAATTTCAAATCAAATATTGCTCTTATAGCATTTACGTTATATTCACATCTTAATTGACATACATGAAATATTATTCTAAATTAACAATCTGTCTTTACATTACTATGTACAATTTAATTACTTATAACAACAGTTTGAATGTCTCTCATTATAGTTTTTAATTATTGTGTTTCAATTGTAGGTAATTATATGGCTTTGTATCACCTCGTTTGATGTGGTACATTATCGGTGTGTCCTCCTTCGGTCCTCGGGTCCTCTTCCAGGATTCCACTGCATGTACTCCTTAATTGTTGTCTCTCCTCACATCATGGGCTGTAGGTGTGTCCATAGAACCTCTGCTTTGACTTCCAGTCTATCCTGTGACGCTTACTGTAGATTCGAGACAGCGTTTCTGACTGACACAGCCTCCTGCGGCAACGGTTGAATGAAGAAGAGAGCTGATTAGCGCGACTTGGTATTTATAGCCAGATCGTGCAAAAGCTCCTGTCTGAACAATATTTGTCTTTTCAGAGATTGTCGAAAGCGTCCTTACTCCAACTCTTGTTCGATTCACTAATTTCGTCGATCTTCGCGAATTTCGAAGTCTGTTTTACACTACACGGTACTCAATCGGTCGCTAATTTTCATATGTTTATTATATGTAACGTACATTTCTTTATTGTAATTATTCAGAGAGTTATTCACTTTTTAATTAATTGTATGTACTTTCACTTTACGTCACTTTCTCACGGTTTTATAACCCTTTGTGCATCTTTATTTCCTACACACTTTGGTGTATTTTGTTTTACATTATTGTACATATTTTCTTATAATTAAAATAATACTTAAAATCTAACATCATTTGAATAGGGGTTGTTACTGTCCAGGAACGGACAGGTTTCACACACACATATTAAATACACATGTACACACAGCTAGCGACAGGTGGCCAGATATGTGTGTCCATGCATGAATTGTACTGTTCCCTATATTTAAACAATCCAGCTTGCAATCTGAATCATGTTTATCAACCACAAATTATTTATCTTTATTAATTATTTTTGCAGTGCATAGTACTGTATATGGTTGTACTGTCGCAATATATATATATAGACTTAGCGCCGCATAATTTCTTCATCACACGCCAATTTTTACCCAGGGTATCTAAAACAAATTTGAGGAACTTGTATAAGTACATCTTTAGGTGAAGAAGTTATTTTGCCCAAGTTATGGTGTGTCAGCGTACGAAAAACTTATACAAATTTTTATACATCGTATTTTTGCTGTACGCTGAAGCCAGACAACCTGTTCGATATATACAAATGTATATAATGAAATATGGGTAGTTAGTCGGCCATATTGGCATTCGTAATAATTATTCTATAAAATTTGTAACATGTGTAAAAAAGACAGACACTACAGAGGAAAGTGTGTTTTTATTCTGTTTAGTTGGTATAACGAAATATTGGGACCTGCCATAATTTATTCTGTTTAGTCGTCTCGTGCGGTAATTCGTTGAGTTTGCTAACGTGTGTGGGACAGAATTTTGTAATTCGTATGAAGTGTTTGTGATTGCAAGTCGAAGTAAAAATATGTTGGAGGCGCTAGGAATAATAATGAAAGGTAAGATGATCATTTATTTAGTGTATGTTGTCCGTTGTTTGTAGGAAATTAGCTGTTAGGTTATGTATGAATGTCTCGATTACTTTGGGTTGTACACTAGGCCTACCGGTTGTTATAGACCCAACTATACATAATATCACTGTGTTCTGTCCAAAATTTAATAATGGAGCAAATTAGCATTCTAATTTAATTAATACAATATACCTAGGCTAACGCCATGCGTTCTTATGGGAGTAAAAATTTAATTTTTTGTCTCCGTAAATAGGTTCGACCGCCGTTTAAAATTATTTTTCTCGTGTTTATATAACATAGAAGAATATAATAAAAATATATCAGCGCAATATCAGCATTGATGAGAATCTTCATAATTACCCAAGGGGTAATTAACTAATTTTTAAAAAAAGTCCCTGTAAGGCACTGAAGCAATTTAATTAAATAAAGTTTCTTTATTATAGATACTCCTGTAAGTCTGACAATTATTTTGTCTACTCTAGCCTACCTATATATGTGTAATGTATCCAATTTGTAAATCATTTTATTCGTAAAATGTGGTCCTACCTAACACAAGATGGTACGCCTTACTATAATATATTTAATTTGAACTCTGCTCGTATTTAACTAGTTACAAATTTTATTAATTCTTCAGTCCAGCTATATTACTCTAAATATACTTTCAAATTCAGCATTTTTCATAAAATTCATAAAAGAAATACGTTAGGTTATGTTTCATGTCTAGATTACTTTGTCGAACACGTATCTGTTATAGAACCAACTATGCCTAATAGCACTGTGTTCTGCCCAAAATTTAATAATTGAGCAAGTTAGCATTCTAATTTAATTAATACAATTTTATTTTTTCATTATTAGCGGGCCAATTTATACAAAAACAAAAATTCTGGAGTTTTGTATTGTAGTGTTTTAGGGTAAATAGAATTGCCATAATAAATTTAATACAGTAGGCGTATTGTTTTGATTGTGAAACAAAAATCATTTGTTTGATGTTTTAATTCAGTTCACTTATCCCCAATAAGTAAAAACCTTTACAAAGGTGCATAAGGTATTATCATTTGCTTTAAAAAATTGAATTCCAAAATAATACAAAGACTATTTAAATTAGATTTGTTCCTTTACTGCATTAATAAAACCTGTCATATACGCGTCACCTTATGCTACATAAATATCAAACACACTTAGTGTTCCGAGTTGTTAATACAATAGTGATATAAATATCAGGTTACTAAACCTTTACACAGAATAATTTTATTAGATGCATTGTTGTAAAACTTTAATATTGTAATTCCTGCTTTGAAAAGTGCAGGGTAAAACAGAAAAATGAAAATATCAGAATAATAATATTTGAATAGAAATCATAGATTCTTTGTGGTATACAAGAACATGAGTATTTATTGTATTGTATGCAAGTTGGATGTCATAACATGAAATTATCAGTTAAGGATAGTTCAGTGTTTAGATAAGACTTTGATTCTATAACCCTAGGACTAGAATAAACTTCCAGTTAGTTTTGTGCTGATGTATTATTAACAACAGCAAAGTTCCTGTGATAATAGAACTGATTTCGCTGAAAGATTAATTATGTTAACAAAACTAGCAAACTAGCAGGGCATTAGCCGATTAACTTACAGCGGAATAGCCTGTAAGCCTAACCTAACTCTGAAATAAAATGAATTACTTTTAGGAAAAAATCAAAATTTGTTTGTGTTGTTGTTGGCTTGGGTGTTAAGTATAATAGGCTAAGTTCTTTATCACAGTAAATTGTCTCTAGCTCCAGATACTTGCATGTCTACATCAATTGTCATATTTTACTTTTCAGATGACTGTGAAAGTAGTCCTAGGAGACGTACAGCAAAAAAAGGTACATATAGTTTTAATTGTTATTTATATTCAGTGTATAAAAGCACCCCTTAACTCTAATCAACTAAAAATATAAAATTAATTAACCCATTTTTGAAAAAGACCCTGTGAGGGAACTGACTCCAGTTAAATGAAATATGTATTCTGTATTAAATGCTTATTCTGTATAAATATCAAGTTACTGATACCTTTACACAGAATAATTTTATTTAGATTAAGTCTGGGCTATGATAATATAACTGATTTAGCTAAACTTACTGCGGATTAGCCTGTAAGCCTAACCTAACTCTGAAATAAAATTAATTACTTTTAGAAAAAGATCAAAAGTTTATAGGCCTGGGTGTTAAGTATAATAGACTAAGTTCTGTATCACAGTTGAATTATCTTTAGCTCCAGAACTTACACCAATAGTGCATGTCTACATATATTTTCATACTTTACTTTGATATTTGACTGGGAACGTAGTAAGTTCAGTGTTAATTTATTCATGTTACCTTATATTTGGTGTATAAAATCACCCCTTAAACTCTAGTTAACTTAAAACTAAGATTAATTAACTGATTTTTAAAAAAAGTCCATGTGAGGGCACTGACTGCAATATAATTAAATATTTTTTTTTTATTATAGATACTCCTGTAAGTCTGACAATTATTTTGTCTACTCTAAAAAAATTCCATTTATTACTTTTATGGTGATTCATGTATGAACATTACATAATTTTAATTTTCTTACAGATGTAAGACTGTTTCCGGAAAATGTATGCGATCGAATTTCACAAGATTTAGGACACACACAAGTGTCTGATCAAGTAAGTTTGAGTGGTAGATTAGGCCTGAAATTTATGCTAAATTTTGTTCGTAAATTCTGCCTAAATTTTTTGCCAGTAATTTAATCTATGGCTTTGATATGAAGTATAAAATGTCTGAAGACAAGTACTAAGCCTTGAGTTCCTACTGAGTACACCCATTAGCCTATAGAAATATTAGCTAGACTGCGTACGTTTTCAATTGTAAAAATGAAATAGGCCTACCTATATTTGTATAATGTATCCAATTTGTAAGTCATTTTATTCGTAAAATGAGGTCCTACCTAACACAAGATGGTAGGCCTTACCATAATATATTTAATTTGTACTCTGCTCGTATTTAACTAGTTAACATATTTTATTTTATTCTTCAGTCCCACTATATTACTCTAAATATACTTTCAAATTCAGGATTTTTCAGAGAAACGTAATTAATTAAATAAGATATGACTTAATAAGTTAAGGTTAATTTTAACACCTAATATAACAAAATTTATAATATAGGCCTATGGCTACTGTAATACGGAAGCAAACTGTTGTAATATTTTGTACACATAGTTACTTTCATAACATCGAGTCCATTAAATTGTAATTTATTTGACATAAAAATTTTATTTTAACACAGCTCTGCTTTAAAAATTAAGGACTAACATTTGTCAGGTAAAAGAAAAAGTGAAAAGAGAATTTGAACTGTGACTTCTTTAATTTTTGAGTTAAAAAGCTTTTTAATCTCGATTAAATTTTTTAATAAAATTGTGCTGTTTTTAAATTTTATAATATTAACTTGCAGACAGAAAAGGTTTTGCTGGTGACTAAAGAAAGCATCGTTCTTTTATCTTATGTAAAATTTATTATTGCATGCAAGTCTGATTAAAGCTCACTAAACTAAAATTATCACTGCTTACAGCAGCAGGTTCTTAAACCCGATAATTGATGTAGGCCTATAGTGTTATTTTTATTTAATTTCTTATTATCTGTATTTATAATCTGTAACTTAATGTGTAGAATTGTATTTATATTGTTTAACCTCCTAAATGATACTCAACTAATATCACATGAAATTTTAAAAAATTAGTATCTTAATATTCTAAATTTTATGGGGTGTGTTATACTTAATAGTAGATTTAAATGATACGGAGTATGGATGAATTATCCGTAATGTATTTGCTAGTTATAATACCGTTATAATCAGGATTATATTATTCAATGTTAATCATTTGAACAGTTTTTGTTTTTCGAGTTTGTGTGATTATATTAGAAATCTTTTTCAGGAATCTTCAGTGCAGGGATGTAACCAAGCAATAGTGACTTGAGTTCATTTAAATTAAAATAGATTACTATAAAATAACTACTAGATTATGCTGTAAATTTAATTTTTTTTAGAAATTTACACAAAATCCATTAACTTTTTGTAAATTCATAGTGCTAACCTACAAATATTGTGCTAGGTTAAGAAAATAAATTATTCTCTTAATTATTAGCTTAATATTATTATAATTATTAACTTAGTGAAAAATTATGTATGAGTTTTGTAATGATCTTTCAAGGTTCCTCCTGAACTTTCCAGAATTGACTGGGAAAAAATGACTATTATTGCACCATCAGTAGTATCGACATCAGATGATATTGATGTGGAAAACATATGAAGTGGAGAAGGTAATATAATCAAAGCAATTTAGCCTATAGATAATTTAAAATTTTTTTTTTCTGTTTGTGAATTTTGTAACATTAGCATATTTGATTTAATGTTTGTTTCATATGTAGTGTTAGGTTTACCTAAATTATCTTTACTTGACAAACTAGACTTGTATAGGTACTTTAAATCAATTAAGAAAATCAGCTTTGAATGTAGCACAATTAATTCATACCATATTTCATTAATGTTTTGTTTTCAAAGCATTTTTTTGTTTGGGTGTTAGCCTATTTAATTTGTGTTATGGCAAAGTTAATTTTCTGCATCAGGAATGTCCTATTTCATTGAGCAAGCTTTATAGGAGATTTTGAAGTTTGTGATAAAATAGCCATTAATGATTGTTTTGTCTTGTTAATGACAACAATATAAAGTTATTAACAGTCCCGTTTACATTTTAAATGAGAAAATTTAGTAACATAGTAGTTGGAATCATTTTTAATTAGTAGTATTATGTGTCAATGCTTTCAAATCAGGGGCTTCCTTTGGAAAGTATAATCATATGATAATTTTAAGATAAGTATTGTTAGAAGCTCTAAATAAGTTTGTTTATATTATTTTTTATATAAAGAGTTTTGGAAGCTGCTGGAAAACAAAAGTTCTTAATAAAGTACATAATTAGTTTAATAACATTATTTCCCATAAAATTGCAATTATTTCATTTAGTAATTTGCACTTTTGTTGATACTGGCAATGATAATTATTTTTCTCTGTTAGCTAAAATTCTTTCTTTGTTACAGAGTCCATTGTTGTAGAAGCTCTTATATCGCCAGATGATTGTGCAAAATTTATAAGTTTGGAGGTAAATTTCTCCTTATAGAACTGCTGTATTCTTATATAGTTATCTCTCTCTGACCTCTATTTTGCACTATGAGGTGTACACTTATTTCCATTCTTATTTGGTATTCTTTTATCTCTTTCTACTATTATTTAGTTACAATAGTTTAATCATAGTAGTCTCTTTATAATTGGTTTAGTGTTTTTTGTACACTGGTCTGTCCCTTAGTGTATATCATTGACTAACATTACTTACACCTAGTGTCACATGACAGGTGTTCTTAATTACGATTATAATACATTATGTCCTTTCTTATAATATTCTTATACTATTACAATAGTGGCATTACACCTTACTTGTGGTATAGACATTAACCTTTTACTTCTATTTGGTATTATAAAGTGGTTTTGTTCACGTTTTACTTAGTGAATCCCCTTTTGGTCGGTTTTGGTTCACTTTATTTACTTAAATTCTTATTTAAAATCCATTTTGGGTATCTTATATTGGTACCTGTAGAAAGCTTATCAGTTCTTCTTGGTTTAAGGCACAAAACATTTTGGTTTAGGTAGGCTTTTCCTACTGATAGATGTGAATTTAGGTGAAATTTGTACCAACAATGTGTATGTTAGGTTGATACAAATTTACATTCTTTTAACCTTATTTTCTCAAGTTTGGTTTTATTAATGATAACTAATAACTCTTTAGTTATTGCCTTTTCTTATCTTACATGATTGTTCGACTATTTGAGTAATATTTGTTATTATTATGAGACAATTTTAATACTTCTTTATGTTACATAGGTGCTATGCATAACATGTTACTATGCTTTTATTCACAGCTTCTATTTAGTTAACAGTATAGTTACTTTCATTCTTTTATAACATATCTTGTCCTATACATTTATAATATTATCTGTTGTATATTGTACAGGAATGGGTTTCCTCTCCTTAAAAACCCACTGTTGTGTTTGTCAATTTGTACATACACCTATGCCAATGTGTTTTGAATTATTTTAATTATGTAAATCTCGGAGATATTTGGAGTTGTGGGATGTATTGATGTAAGTAATTAATTATTAACTTAGCTCTCTAAAAACTATCAGTGTTTGTGTACCTGTAACTTAAATAATTAATGAGTTATTTTGTAATTCCGTTCAACCCTATTATACCTTGAAGAGAATTCTGTCTAATTTTGTATTTTTACTCTCTCTCTTTGGTGTCAGATAATTCCGCTATAAGCGCTGTAGTATCGGCTCAACGAAACTTATAGGTTATTTCAATGTTTATGTTAACCAATTATTCTATACTTATTCAGTTACTTTTTTATTCCTAGCTCATTAAACCATACTCCAAATAACAAGATTTTGCCAATATATAAAGGTTCTTTATTTGTTTACTTCTTTAACATTGAATAATATATGTTCTAATTAACATATGCTTGAGCTATAGATTGTATGAATCGATTGTTGATTATTCTGATACTTTATTTAAATTTAGTTATATAGTGTGTTTTAATTTGTAATTAATTTAATTCAGGGTGTGAAGGTTCTTGTAACTGTGGGGAAGATTAAAAATACATAGATAAGAATGCAAGATTTACAAATTTAAAGTGTTGTGTAGTTAGTATGATTAATATAATAATAATTTACCAGACTAGAACGAAGCCAATCGTGTAGGCGGTTGATTGATAAATTTACTGTTCTGGACAATTATGCCGTACGATTTTCTTTCTTCGATTTAATAGAATGGAATTCTTCTCCTGTCCACTTCGGAATTACAGCTTTCTAGATTGGTTTACAGCCCGATTGATGCTTCTTCTGCAACGCCAGGATCCAAATACGTTCTTCTCTTGGTTGAAGCAATTAGTGTTGTTCCGTGTTTTTGAAAGGTTATAACTTCTGGTGTAGTGAATATTATTAATTGTGATACTGTTAATTCTTTCTATTTGGTTTAATATATCATCAATTCCCTTCGGATATGGGACAGTTCAAGTTCTTCCTTGTATAATCCAGTTATTTATTCTCTATTGTGATTTCATACTGTAGTGTTATTTGGATTAAACTGTACTGGTGATAGTCATAAACATTGTCATTAGGATTTTGTGTTTTATAATCGTGTCTGATGATTTAAAATATTCCGATTAAATAGATAATTCTTGGGTTTTTTAATCTCATCACATTCAGATCATCAAAGCAATTATTGTCAAATTAACAACTTCCTCTTCTTCTGTCGTCCCTAGCAACACACGACTTCTTCCTTCCACATGTTTTGAATATAGTGTTTATTTCATATATTTTTTGTCTATTCCTTATCAATTTGCTATCCTATCGGAATGTAACTTTACCGATAGTTGGTTTATTATTTTCTACACATATTCCGCTGGTTTTTTGATATAAGACGGTTTTTTTACTTTTTTTATATTTAATCCACTTTCGATATTAAATGTTATTAATCGATATCATGGCATTATGGTATTATCATAATTTGTATAAATTTTATTATATATCATTATTAATTTAATGTTTTTTCTAGCTCTTCAAATCGTATTCATTAATTATTATTAATTGATGTACCTAACCTTTATGTTATGAGTGGTTATATAGTGGTTTTGGCTGTTAGGCCTTTTATTGTAAACAGATCTACCTGTGTTTATAACTGGTACACATCTATAGCCCCTTTTACATAAATTCATACATATAATTAAATCTTAACTATTAACATTTACATAAACAATTATTTTTTCCATATCTAATAACAATTTTATCTTGACCTATGGATCACATATAAGAAAATTCAAATCTATTAACGTTAATTAGCTGTTTCACACTTCATTCTACAACAGTCATTGAACAAGTAGGCCATCTTGTTTCATTATCTTTCATTAACTCAACACATATTTGGTATAACATAACATAAACTTTATCATAACATTTGTTGTCACAAAATAATACCTCTTAACTCAAAATTCTTATTTGCTATTCTTATAAATTATTGTTTCATTTTTTGTTTGTTTTTCATTAAACATATATCATCAACTATTGTCTAACTTACAGGTTCGGTTATTCTTGTTAATATTACCTTGCATCCTTATTTACCTTTATCTATGATTATAAATATAATTATTAGATCTTTGTTCTATCATGGGGTTAAATATTGACTTGTTTATTATTCTGTGAACCTTGTTTTTATGTAACTTGAGTGCTAGCATTTCTGTTGCGTTACAATATTGGTCATCTCAGTTAGTCAGTTCTTGTCCATCTCTTCAATCTGTAAGTTGTTCAGTCATTGCATATACGGGTAAGATGTTCTATAGTTGACTGGCTCTTGGAATCTATATTTTATGCCATGGTTGTTAGGTGTCTTCCTCGTAGTATGTTTCTTCCTTGTCTTCATTGGTTCCTTACTGACCGAAAACTATTGGGTTGTTGGTTCCTGTGGTACAACCATTGTTCGGTGCATCTTCTTTTTCTTATAATGTTATTTCACTTGTTAGTTACCATTAGTTTTATTAACTCTTATTGTTGTGAGTTTATCCTTGGTGATGAGTAGCTCATGTAGTTTCATGCTTGGTCTTTTAGAAGAAACACTTGGTTTGTCTCTTTCACTCAATTATTGACATGTGTTAATATTTTGGGTTACTGAAATATTTGGGCTCATATGTCTCGTTACAATATTAACTGGTTGTAGGCATATAAACTTATACACTGTTGTGAGAATTGTACAAAAGTACCTTTAAGCTAATTTCAAAACACAACATTTCAGAATTAATCACATTTTTTTCACTTTTTAGGCTATGTCACACCAAAAGAAAATGTACAGGTCACTTTCAACAACAGTTGACAACAGCTGACTGAATATTATCCGATGACAAAATACTAAACAGATGGGAGATAGTCACACCAACCAACCATTTTGTATATAGTCTTTAAAATGAGATTTTTTTGCTTGTACACGGAAAACCTGGATCACTGTATTAAGATATATATTTTAGATATGTAGGTCAATTTATTAATTTTGAGCTATTAATTTAGCTAGTGCTAAGCTTTAAAACACAGTTATTTGTATGAAAGAAAAGTACAATTTTGTAGGCCAAGTAATAAATCCAACTATGATTCTGAAAAATTGTCACGGGTAGGAAAATAAAAATAATAATAATTCACCGATCTGAATGACGTTTTACAGAATCGTGATAAACATAAAATTACTTTTGATAGTGATCCCATGCTCATCCCAAGTTGAAACTTTCAGAATATGTAGAGGAAAACAATATCTTTCACATATATTTTTTTGAGAATTTTAAAAATACAGTTTTTCAAAATTCAGTAAATGCAATAATGATGTGTTTATAAAAAATATATATATTTTCAACTAATTATGTTTTATATCATATGAAAGCCCTTTAAAAGAGCTTTCAAATGAACTCGATGTCATTGTTCTAGCTTAATTAGAACACAAGTTGTGAACAAATCAATATTGTTGTGCAAGTCAAAAATTTTATTTATTTTTTTCATTTTTGAGCACCCATTACTCGGTAACCTTTCGTCAGAAAAATGTGAAAAAATTGATTTGTGTTACTATTTATGAATACTACATGCATACTTAATTTCAAATAAATCTAAGAGGGTCAGGTTGTAGCACTTGTTGATTTGACACGGAATATCTCTTAAATGTAACTTGAAGTTTTCATTTTGTTGTAAACATACCAGTCTAGTTTTTCTATTTATAGTTTATGCTTTTTTTTTTTTAATAATTTCAACTAATTGAACCCCTAATCAATCCTACACTCCCTCGCAGAAAAACCTATATTTAGTTCATTTATATTGTCATCTGAGTTTAGTTATGTTTGATGTAATAAATAAAATGTTTATTTCATCAAAGGTGTTTTCACTTTTTGTAATTATGTTCTTGTAAATAAATATTCTATGTACTTTATGAATGTAATCTTATAGTTACTGATAAAGTAACAAAGCCCAAATGTCTGTGTGGTATTTTTGTTGTAATAATATTTGTCTGATATGTATTATTTTTGCAATGTTTTTATGTATCTTCTATGAAGAAATAATTTGTTCATTATCCTTAATAATTATTAATTATTGATACCTTAGAATTGAAACTGTTTTGTATAAATTTTGTAATAAAAATCAATGTACTTGTAAGTCTTTTTTTATCAATAACCTATTGAAAATAACACATTCCTTGTGCAATGCAAGTAGGCCTACCAAATACCTACCAAAAATGTATATCCCCAATTTTTGATAGAATATTTGATTTTTGTTGCCATCAGAATTTTACTTTGATTTTACTTTCATGTTCCATAAGGAAATGGAAGTATGGTGATGGCAAAAAAAATCGTGTTAGAGATTTTTGCAGATTCTGATTATACTACCCTCAAAACATGAAAAAAAGTAATTTATCGAAAAGTGTCTGTGTGTCTGTCTAGATTTTTTATGGCAAACGATAAGAGCCGCAAATTCAAACAGAATCAAATAATTTTTTGCATACAGCCCTGAATTGTAGAGTATTCAAGACCTATTGTTTTTTGTGAAGATCGGTTAAGACAAAGGGGTAGTTTACCTGCAATATTTTATGTTGTAACAAGAGAAATTTTTTCATGACGAACGATAACTGCCGTAAATTCAAACAGAATCAGATATTTTTTTACATATGTGCCCGAGTTATAGAGGACTCAAGGCCTATTGATTTTGGTGAAGATCGGTTACGGGGAAAGGGTAGTTTACCTGAAACATTTTTTTGTTGTAACGTAATAGTTTACCTGATAATTTTTTGTATATATGTACTACGTTATTGACAACAAAGAAGCAGTTTGTTTTTAAAATTCCTTCCCGGCCTGTTTGGCCGTAGACCAATGTTTTCTGCAAAACCAGACGTTTCGCCAGTGCCATCGACTTCCATCATCAGTGAAAATCAAGTGCGATAACGTGAGGTGGTATACGTTAGTGCCCACAGTAAGTGGCTGAAGCAGTAAGTAGAAAGAAGTAGTTTCAATGGAAATATTTCATTTCGAAAATGATTTTAAATATAAATCTTAGAACATGGAAGTCGTGTATGATTCTCCATACCAATATTTTGTTCTTAAGTGTGCTATTAAGTATTAGGAATCTTCTCCATGTCAAGGTATAGGATTACAGCCTGTTTTGCCTTCACTGAAGGCATCTCTTTTCCTTGCCCTACCTATATCTCGTCTTCCCTGAGGTCTGTATCTTATTACTTGTTTAGGTAGTCCCATGTTTTCCATTCTCTTGATATCCTGCCTCTATTTTATTTGTCCTTCCCTTATTCTGCCGGCTATAGAATATACATTTTACTTGGTACTTATATTTTCATTTCATATTTGATATCTAAGGGTTTGCATTATGAATACTCGACACAATATTTTTCTTGTTAGATTCGAAGTTTTAAGTAATTTTCTCTTAAAAAGTGTGTATGAACATTTTAGCACGACGAGATTGTCTGTTTTATTATTATTCTTATCGTTTTGGTTTTTATTATTAATTTTTGGTTTATTGATTTATTCTACCCAATTCAATCTATTATTGAATCCGATATGAATAAATCGGTTTACTTACTCTTTGACATCGTTTATTAATTTTGTTTAAATAGTTTAGAATGTTTTTTGTTCCATTTCATGAGTTCGATTCTGAAGAAGTTGCGTTGACTCTTCTATTATTAGCTACGGTGAGTTGCTCTGTACTTTCCTGTATAGACACTAACATAAACACAACATGTACATGATACTTAATATTATTATAACATTAATAGTTAATAACATTTTATTATGGCCTATGCATACTGCATTGGTCATTGTCACTTCTGATAGTGTCCTTTTTCTTCATCTTGTGGTTTTATTACCTTAAATATAGTTTGTTAAGTGAGTTTACTATACTCTAGGAAGTTACCTTTTTATATGGGTTGTAATCCTATCAAATTATTCTCGTTATTGCTTGAATATCTCTTATCATTGTTTTGATAGCACTGTTATTATTGTGCAGTAGTTCATTCTGCGTTTATACTGAAAATTGCTTTGGTTTAAAGTAACCAAGATTACTTGCATCTAGCTGTCAACATGGTTTATTTATTATTATTGTTATTATTAGTATTTGGGTGGCTATAATCCTTGAATTTACTTATTCGAATAGTATTCTGCCTCATTCAATGTTGTTGGTTTAATTCCTACTCTTTTATGATAAGTTTACAAGATAATTTTGTTCATCATGCATCCATTCTATGGCAAGCATATAGTTATAATATACAACAATGGATTATTGTCGGTTTTGTGTTTCTGTATTACATTTGATTTATTTGACTTTATGTAGTACTGGTATATCTATTGGTTATTATTAGATTACATTTTGTTTATCTTTTACAGTCTTTACTATTGGTAATTAGTGGTTATTTCTAATATCAATTCCACTTTACAATTGGTCATTGGTGTTTTGGACATAGCCCGCTTTTCATGTCTACACATAATTTAGCTAAGAACTTATTATTATTCATTCTCTTTCTTACTTTTTATGTTCAATAATTCATTCTTATTGATTATTGTTTGTATTACATTGTCAAGGAAGGTATTCACTTAATAAGTTTTGGTCAGTGTCAATTTGTTTTGCAGCTTAGGGGTTTAAATCATGTTGTTTATTCCATTTATTATTTCTTCTTTTATAATAATTCTTTTATTGCCATATGTTAGTTCATTATAATTCATGTTATCTCCCTTTTTTGTGTTTGATCTGGATATTTTCTTCTTCTCTTCACCGATTCCTTCCTCCCTCTTAATAAGTTTCTTCATGGCGTTGTTTTCACTGGTTTCCTTCTCACGGTTAATAGGTTTCTTCTTGATTTTGTCTTTAATGGGTTTCCTTCTCACTGTTTGATCTATTGGGTAATTATGTATGTCGTCTCGTCGTTAGTCTTGCTTTATCTTCTTTAGTTGCACATTTACTGGTAACTCCTTCTTCATTTTAATTCACTTGGTTTTGGCTTATGATACTTCCTTTTTTATCCATGATCGTATGCTTGACCTTGTAGGTATTCTTAATTGTAGTGGCTTTCAACTTATTTGTGGTACGCTGGTGTTGGTAGTGTTATATGTACCATTACAACATACAAAAATTTGACAGATATTTTTGTCACAAAAAACGTTTATGATATATTGTGTATAAATACACATATAAAGGTATTTTTGCCACAAAAAACGTTTATGATATATTGTGTATAAATACACATATAAAGGTATTCAATACATTTGATTTGTTTAACAGTCGTTATAAGACAGTATTACCATATAGGGGAGAGCAGAGAGACATAAGTTGATACTTTGTACTTCTTCAAGTGTCCCTTAGTCGCAGCACCTCTGCAACTGTATAACGTTTCTGTTATAGCTTGTAGTACATGCTCCTCCAGTCTGATTATAGCAGTATACAGTAAAATGAGTCTTTGTTCCCTTTTGTATTTTAGATCGTGTAAAGCAACCTTTTTGTCACTAATTTGCTATGGGTGTTGTAGCGTGACAGATGTATGCATAATATTGAATGGCAATTGATCATTAGAATAATGAAGTTATAATATTTAAATTTGGAAGAAAGCATTAAGTTTAATATAAATAGATTAATTCATAGCAACTGTGGAAAGAAATCATTATTATAAAGAAAATACAAGTTCAAATAAAAGGAGTTACTAGTGATGAGTCATCCAAGACCAGTCTCATAACCAAAGGTTTTCAAGGTATAACCCAGGAAGGTAAAAAAGTAAATAACCAAGCAGTACAGAATATGACCAAACCCACAACGAGGGAGAATAAATAGAATAGAAACCCTAAAATAAGCCAAGATCAACCAATACAGGTTGTGTATTTCTGAAATAAAGAAGAAGATGGAGAAGATCCCAAGAAACCTGATGGCATCAAGAAGAAGATGGAGAAGATACCAGTCCCAGAAGGCAGGAGAAAAGAAGACTGATGAAAGAAGAAGAAGGCAGCATCCTGAAGAAGATGTCATGCTCTTATAAAAGACACCCGAATCCCTATATCCCCAAAATAAATATCTAAAAATAAAAGTATAACGAAATAAAAACCACATGTATATAAATTTAAGAGAGAGGAGTGTATAAAGTAAAAGTTGCCTGTGAACTAAGATGAAACAATAATATAGTACCCATGGAACAAATCTCCATTGAAAAAACGCTAACCAATTTATTATGTTGATAAGACTATACGACCATTTAGCATTAACATAATATATAAGTGCAAAGTGAACCAGTGATAGTTTTGGGTATTATAAAAAATGAACCTTGTGTTTCATTCTTGGCAATCACAAACATTGGATGCAATGAAATATGCATTTTTCAATGACTTAAAATGTGTACTGTGACAATATGTTGTTCATAAGACATGAATCTGTTTAAAATAACATTTTGTTTTACATGAAAAAAGAAAAACAGATTTCATTATACTTTTTGAACAATTCATACTATTTATTTGTTAATGACAGGGTACAATTCCCCAAAGACAATATGTAAAAGACAGTATAAAAACTGTAGAATCCTACTTATAATAATGTTTAGAAATAAGAATATAAATATAAGGTTTTTATGTATATAGTATAAGAATGTTTTAGATATAAGGACATTTGTTTGGGTCTGTAACAACTAACATCAGAACTATAAAAATAGTTACCACTTGTAAATAGTAGAGGGTAATTAAGATGTTAGTTAGTAAAAAACCTTTTTCGTAAACCATGTTTCCATGTTGGACATGGGGATTTTGTTGCAAAATGTCTGACTTGAAGACAACCATTTATTTAAAAAAAAATATTCTTAATTTTGTTTAACTATTATTTGTATTGCAACCAATACTAATTGTTATTGTGTAATTTGAAAACATGTTTAATTCATAATACTATATGTAAAAGTCAGAGAGGGTATCACACATCATATATTGTTTGTAAAATATTTTGTAAGAAAAATTGTTAAAAAAAATCATAGGCCAAAAGAATGGAAACCAAACTTCATCAAAACAGAGAAATTACTCATTTAAAAGCAAATAAACAAAAGGGGTTTAGACAAAATAAACTTGAGATCATGCCATATAATTGCACATACCATTTAGAGAGATTTTAATAAATTATATTCAGAATTATAAATAAAAATGAGAATGAATAAACTCAGAAATTTGGACATGGGAGTCATATATTCCAGAATAATGTTTCAGAATACAACTAATTCAATTAATTACCAGAAAATAAGGGAATAGGAACCTTTTAATACAATATAGGATTATTAATATTAAATATAACTGATAAAATGGCTGAATTTATATAATGACAGGAAGTAAAGTTTGATGTTTTGACTTTTCAGAGTATATCAATCTGAAAGTGAAATTACTATTTTTTGGACAGAAAACACTATAAAATGGCATTATTTAATCTGAAAATAACCAGAATGAACTGAAAGATTAATTTAAATCAAATCTAGTGAATAAAATTGACAAATAACCAAAGTTTAGGCATTCATATAGTGAAAATGTAAAAGTGTACACAGGATGTGAAAAATATTTGAACAATGTTAAGGATAATATTATATGGGCTAAGAGTTTAATTGAAACTGAAGGAAACAGTTAGTTGATTATTGGTATTTGAACGGATAACATAAACGAGAGTTTTGTGACGATCTAACCTATCTTGCAACGTTTAAGATCAGTGGCGAACAGTACGTTACTGTAAAGTCGAGAGTGAATTATAAAATCCTTCCAGAACATATACATTGTGACAAAAACGATCAAGAAACACTATTTAACACTAAACAATACATTTCTACTCTGAAAAACACCACAAAACACCAGAAAACTATATAACACATTAACCAAATTAGTGTCGGAATTGGGAAAAGTTTTTTGACTTATAATTACACAGACATACTAAATACAACCCAGAATCACTACACCAGTCACTACACAACATTTAACAAGAGATTTGCAGACATAAGAACAGGAATATATAAAGAAAATACATTATTTGGAACACTGCAGGAACGAGCAACATTTTGATCAACTTGACGGCGGCCATTTGCTTTGACGATCTCAGTGCCTTCTCTTTGTTCAGCACAGCTGTTTGGTGAAAACAATTATTATATTTACAATTTATTATTCAATGTCTGTGTTTATTAATAACTATTAATTTGATTGTAACGTTATACTTTTTAAATATTAGCCCGATTTCTCTGACTTTGGTAATAACTGGCTGTTTAAAGAACCCTATATAATTTTTATATCATATACTTGTAACTTTTTTTCCCTGAGAATCGATACTAATCGATAAGAGTCAATATTGCTATTACTTAATAAAAAACATTAATACTTTTCAATACTTAATAGTTCTTTATTTCTTCAATAATACTAATTACCAATAATATAATTCTAATTGATAATCTACAAGGACTTTACCACCCGTAATTGAAGATAACCTAAAATAAAAAGGTAAACAAGTATCGATTGGTTTGAAGACAGTCTTATGAGTGGTGATAGCTTATTTAAAATATACTAAAACTTTAATAAAAATTTTCAGAAGAGCATTACATTGTTTAAAACTTCACAGCCCTATATTAATTAATTGATCCTAATTAATTAATTAAGAAAATTAAAAATTTTTTTTAATAATTATTTTTTTCTATAAACAATTTTTTTTTAAATTTCCTTCAAAACAATAAATTTTGTTTTGAAACTTTCGGCGAAGCTGAACATATATATTACTTCATCAACATTACGCTACTCGACCAGTCTTGCTACCATTGGGAATCGACCAGCTGGGAAACTTAAGGAAGTGTTTCAGACCAGTAAGACGTCGAGAGCTACACCAATTAAACACCTTACAACTTACAGATTCACACATCAATCTTATTTATTTTATTACAAATTGGCTAGTCCAAACAGAGGGGCTTGTTTACATCGGAGTCTAACATACTCCATAATAGCAATATCATCAATCAACAACAATCTCTTTTTATTATATTATTACAAATTGGCGCACAACTTTAGGGGCTTTAATTAGCGATTGGAAGGCCAATACATTCTGCACAATCACTAGTTGGAGCTAGGCAACAGCTACAAAGCCAGAGAAAAGGGGAACAACGACAAGCAAAATGGCAGAACTTACACCAAAAGAAGTGGAGATGATGGAGAAGATGTTGGAAATGATGAGAGGGTGGAAAAAAGAAAGGAAGGAAATGATGGACGAGGAAAGAAGGGATAGGAAGGAGCGCCACAAATTCATAATGGAGAAACTGGGTGAGATGAACAAGAAACTAGATGACGAGAATAAGGAAATGAGAGAGGACAGATTAAAAAGGGAAGAATTAAGAAAGGAGAAGACCGAAGAAATAAAAAATGATAGCCAACCAGAAACAGAAGATGTACCAAAGGATAAAATGCAGGAACAAGTAATGGTAGTACCTGAAGTTGAACTTAACGGAAACAAGGAAAATATTAAGCAAAGGAAAAGGAGAATGTATCCAAGAAACTTGATAAAAACGAAGGAAGAGTTGGAGATGTTGAACCATGGGTTAATTGATGGCAATAACATCCCAGTTACCTATGACAAAGACATCATGAATTCCAGGAATTATAGGAGGAGAATCGAAGTAATTTCCAAAATAATTTACCACAAGACAGTAGTGTACCAATGGGAAAGGACCAGAGGTAAACAGAATACGACATGTGGACAAGATCAATATCAGCGCAGAACTGGACAGTGGATGTCAGAAAGATGGAAATGTGATATCGTACCAGACTGTAATGACGGCACAGGTGAATCACCAGAATGTATTCCATTAGCGTGCTATCTAGGACAGTTCCAGGGTACGGTTAGACTAAAATATATTCCTTCAGAGTGGATATGTGATGGTAAACCAGCTTATGGTGTTTCAGATAAACAAATAATAAGTGATAACCCAGATGAAGATCCTCACATATATTTGTCAGGTAACACAAAACATGGACCAGAGAAGTATTGGTGTATACAAAATGATGATAGAGGGAACCAGCCCAGTAATTACGACGGCCCTAACAACCCGCCCCATAATAACCAGTTTATCGGTAATTTTAATGGCGTTAGGAATAACAACCCCTATCCATACAATAGAAACAATATATACCAACATAATAATGTCCCATACAGTCAGAGAAATCCATATCCCAACAATAATGGTAACAGACCTTACCAACCTAACCGAAATTACTATCTTGATAAATTTAGTAATAAAAACAATAACAGTAATAATAACCGAGTGTCGCGCCCTAGGGTAAATTTTATAAGAGCAACTGAGATGATGGACCCTGGTTGACACAGATACCACACACCATCAAGAAAAGGGACGGATACCATGATAACCGACTACGACGAAAAACAATGGTGAAGAAGACGAAATAAATATCATTGAAAGGAAATGATATGAATAATAAAACATAGAAACAAAACTGGGTTTTTATGAATGAAGACTATTTAAGAAAATGCACATTATAAATAAATAAGAATATGAACAATGGAACGACATAAAGAAAATCGTCCATCTTCCTGGGTATATAAAAGAAAAGAAAATTTATAAGAAAAGAAAAGGTGGAGATCAACTTACAAAAGTATAAATAATATGGGCCAGTGTAGAGTACAATATAACCCCATATGTTGTGGTAAATGATAAGCATAACAATACGTATGAGTTGAGGGAAATCGTTTCAGGAAAAATCAAAGGAGTGTACAATCAAGCTTCTATGAAGAAATATTATGAAGAATGAGTTGTGAGTTTTGGAATTTTTAATTTAATATTATAAAAATTCAAAAATAATGTAAGAACATCTTACAACCTAATATTTTGAGAAGAACATTCTGGAGAATTAAAAGAATTTTTTAATTTATTTTATAAAAATTCGAAAATAATGTAAGTACATCTTACAACCTAATATTTTGAGAACATTCTGGAGAATTAAAAGAAAAAGAATTTTTAATTATTATAAAAATTCGAAAATAATGTAAGTACATCTTACAACCTAATATTTTGAGAACATTCTGGAGAATTAAAAGAAAAAGAATTTTTAATTATTATAAAAATTCGAAAATAATGTAAGTACATATTACAACCTAATATTTTGAGAAGAACATTCTGGAGAATTATAAGAAGAAGGAATTTAGAATTTATATAATTGAAAAAATTCAAAAATAAGTAAGAACAACTTACAACCTAATAATTTGAAGAAAAACTTTATGGAAGAAAGAGAAAGAGAGAGAATTTTGTACTTATTATACAAAAAATTTAAAAATGAAGTAAGACCAACTTACTATAACTAAGTTTGTGAGAAAACTTTATGGTAAATAATTAAGAAGAATTTGAATTTGGAGAAATACCAAAACATTCAGAAATAATAGTAAGATCACCGTGCTATAAACAATTCTGAATGAAACAATTCTGGGAATAAATGAATTAAACAGAATTTGAATGTTGATAGAACGTCAGAACTTTGAAACAAGATAAGATCAACATATTACAAGGATTTATGAAAAATATTTTTCAATTAAATAAAATGAATAGTTTGAATTTTATATTAAAACTGACCAAGTTCCAAAAAATAATTATGTGTCAATTATAATTGAATTGAGAAGAAAATAAAGTGATTAATTCAGAAAAAAGAATTAACGTTAATCCAGAATAAATGCTAGACATTCACAATAGCATTTGAAGGAGTAGAGAAGAATAACAAGAAAGAGTGTAATATGCCAGAGAAGGAAAAAATTTGGAAGCAACGAGACTAATTACCTATGAAACGATAATAAAAACAGTTAATTAAGAGCAAAGAAGAACAACTCATACCAAACATATGGAGAAGATGATTTTGAACCAATGATAATAATAAGACCTATATGAAATGCAAAGAGAAGAAATACCACATGAAATATGATATAAATGAATTAATGTTAATGAATGCGAAGGTGGATTAATAACTTTCTAAGAGAAAGGAAAGAACCAAAATGTTTAAATAAAATGATCAATAACAACCTGTATATCTAATGTAAAGATACAATGTTAAAAAATTAAATATAATATATTAAGACCATTCAAATAATGAATACGAAAGACTATTTATAAAGACCATGGTAATACTATGAATAACCAGAAGAAAATATAAAGAGAATTCAGATGGAGAAGAAAGAGAGTTACACTGTAAACAGTAACCAGAATTATTAAAAGAAAGGTTTTCAACCATAATTAAATTAAATATATCAGACAAGTTAAGAGTTTTGAAAAAATATATATGTAATGAGTATAATAATGATTATGAAGATTTATTAAGATAGAAAATGTGAGATAATCTGAGAGACTACGAAGTGGAGAATCCAAAGATATTTTTATTAGTCGAAAATGAGACTACTTTTTATTTATTTATTCGATGACTGACTGAAGATAATTCCAGCAGCATTATGTTTTTTGAGCAGGGATGGATATGCCCCTGTACTCAATTTATAGAAGTGGTGTATGGCCAGCAGAGAAGTAGCGTACAGTGCCCCTCTGATCTGCCCCAGCCCACGTGATAGGGAATGTTAGGGAATTAATATCCCAAGGATACAACACAAAGTTGATATAGAAAGAAAATGTATTACAATAATAATATATCTCAGAAGACACTAACTATCCGAAAAGGATCAGTAGTAAAACAAATAATTATATATATAAAATTAATTAAACTCTAATTATAAAAAAGTCGATATAAAAATGGAGAAGAAAATGAATTATAAGAAATAATGAAATTATCATAAGAAATTATTTCATCCATAAACATGTCTGAAATAATTACTTCTGGAGGAGAGCAATCTGTAGCGTGACAGATGTATGCATAATATTGAATGGCAATTGATCATTAGAATAATGAAGTTATAATATTTAAATTTGGAAGAAAGCATTAAGTTTAATATAAATAGATTAATTCATAGCAACTGTGGAAAGAAATCATTATTATAAAGAAAATACAAGTTCAAATAAAAGGAGTTACTAGTGATGAGTCATCCAAGACCAGTCTCATAACCAAAGGTTTTCAAGGTATAACCCAGGAAGGTAAAAAAGTAAATAACCAAGCAGTACAGAATATGACCAAACCCACAACGAGGGAGAATAAATAGAATAGAAACCCTAAAATAAGCCAAGATCAACCAATACAGGTTGTGTATTTCTGAAATAAAGAAGAAGATGGAGAAGATCCCAAGAAACCTGATGGCATCAAGAAGAAGATGGAGAAGATACCAGTCCCAGAAGGCAGGAGAAAAGAAGACTGATGAAAGAAGAAGAAGGCAGCATCCTGAAGAAGATGTCATGCTCTTATAAAAGACACCCAAATCCCTATATCCCCAAAATAAATATCTAAAAATAAAAGTATAACGAAATAAAAACCACATGTATATAAATTTAAGAGAGAGGAGTGTATAAAGTAAAAGTTGCCTGTGAACTAAGATGAAACAATAATATAGTACCCATGGAACAAATCTCCATTGAAAAAACGCTAACCAATTTATTATGTTGATAAGACTATACGACCATTTAGCATTAACATAATATATAAGTGCAAAGTGAACCAGTGATAGTTTTGGGTATTATAAAAAATGAACCTTGTGTTTCATTCTTGGCAATCACAAACATTGGATGCAATGAAATATGCATTTTTCAATGACTTAAAATGTGTACTGTGACAATATGTTGTTCATAAGACATGAATCTGTTTAAAATAACATTTTGTTTTACATGAAAAAAGAAAAACAGATTTCATTATACTTTTTGAACAATTCATACTATTTATTTGTTAATGACAGGGTACAATTCCCCAAAGACAATATGTAAAAGACAGTATAAAAACTGTAGAATCCTACTTATAATAATGTTTAGAAATAAGAATATAAATATAAGGTTTTTATGTATATAGTATAAGAATGTTTAAAAATGTTTTAGATATAAGGACATTTGTTTGGGTCTGTAACAACTAACATCAGAACTATAAAAATAGTTACCACTTGTAAATAGTAGAGGGTAATTAAGATGTTAGTTAGTAAAAAACCTTTTTCGTAAACCATGTTTCCATGTTGGACATGGGGATTTTGTTGCAAAATGTCTGACTTGAAGACAACCATTTATTTAAAAAAAAATATTCTTAATTTTGTTTAACTATTATTTGTATTGTAACCAATACTAATTGTTATTGTGTAATTTGAAAACATGTTTAATTCATAATACTATATGTAAAAGTCAGAGAGGGTATCACACATCATATATTGTTTGTAAAATATTTTGTAAGAAAAATTGTTAAAAAAAATCATAGGCCAAAAGAATGGAAACCAAACTTCATCAAAACAGAGAAATTACTCATTTAAAAGCAAATAAACAAAAGGGGTTTAGACAAAATAAACTTGAGATCATGCCATATAATTGCACATACCATTTAGAGAGATTTTAATAAATTATATTCAGAATTATAAATAAAAATGAGAATGAATAAACTCAGAAATTTGGACATGGGAGTCATATATTCCAGAATAATGTTTCAGAATACAACTAATTCAATTAATTACCAGAAAATAAGGGAATAGGAACCTTTTAATACAATATAGGATTATTAATATTAAATATAACTGATAAAATGGCTGAATTTATATAATGACAGGAAGTAAAGTTTGATGTTTTGACTTTTCAGAGTATATCAATCTGAAAGTGAAATTACTATTTTTTGGACAGAAAACACTATAAAATGGCATTATTTAATCTGAAAATAACCAGAATGAACTGAAAGATTAATTTAAATCAAATCTAGTGAATAAAATTGACAAATAACCAAAGTTTAGGCATTCATATAGTGAAAATGTAAAAGTGTACACAGGATGTGAAAAATATTTGAACAATGTTAAGGATAATATTATATGGGCTAAGAGTTTAATTGAAACTGAAGGAAACAGTTAGTTGATTATTGGTATTTGAACGGATAACATAAACGAGAGTTTTGTGACGATCTAACCTATCTTGCAACGTTTAAGATCAGTGGCGAACAGTACGTTACTGTAAAGTCGAGAGTGAATTATAAAATCCTTCCAGAACATATACATTGTGACAAAAACGATCAAGAAACACTATTTAACACTAAACAATACATTTCTACTCTGAAAAACACCACAAAACACCAGAAAACTATATAACACATTAACCAAATTAGTGTCGGAATTGGGAAAAGTGTTTTGACTTATAATTACACAGACATACTAAATACAACCCAGAATCACTACACCAGTCACTACACAACATTTAACAAGAGATTTGCAGACATAAGAACAGGAATATATAAAGAAAATACATTATTTGGAACACTGCAGGAACGAGCAACATTTTGATCAACCTGACGGCGGCCATTTGCTTTGACGATCTCAGTGCCTTCTCTTTGTTCAGCACAGCTGTTTGGTGAAAACAATTATTATATTTACAATTTATTATTCAATGTCTGTGTTTATTAATAACTATTAATTTGATTGTAACGTTATACTTTTTAAATATTAGCCCGATTTCTCTGACTTTGGTAATAACTGGCTGTTTAAAGAACCCTATATAATTTTTATATCATATACTTGTAACTTTTTTTCGATATCCTGAGAATCGATACTAATCGATAAGAGTCAATATTGCTATTACTTAATAAAAAACATTAATACTTTTCAATACTTAATAGTTCTTTATTTCTTCAATAATACTAATTACCAATAATATAATTCTAATTGATAATCTACAAGGACTTTACCACCCGTAAGTGAAGATAACCTAAAATAAAAAGGTAAACAAGTATCGATTGGTTTGAAGACAGTCTTATGAGTGGTGATAGCTTATTTAAAATATACTAAAACTTTAATAAAAATTTTCAGAAGAGCATTACATTGTTTAAAACTTCACAGCCCTATATTAATTAATTGATCCTAATTAATTAATTAAGAAAATTAAAAAATTTTTTTTAATAATTATTTTTTTCTATAAACAATTTTTTTTTAAATTTCCTTCAAAACAATAAATTTTGTTTTGAAACTTTCGGCGAAGCTGAACATATATATTACTTCATCGACATTACGCTACTCGACCAGTCTTGCTACCATTGGGAATCGACCAGCTGGGAAACTTAAGGAAGTGTTTCAGACCAGTAAGACGTCGAGAGCTACACCAATTAAACACCTTACAACTTACAGATTCACACATCAATCTTATTTATTTTATTACAAATTGGCTAGTCCAAACAGAGGGGCTTGTTTACATCGGAGTCTAACATACTCCATAATAGCTATATCATCAATAACAACATCTAATTTAATTTATTATTACAGTGTTTACAGCTACGTACTTTGTTGGATCCATGGTAAGTGTACAATTGATTCATACTAATACAAAAGCAATGTGGCAACATGAGGGCAAGTTATATTTCTCTATAACTTTTAAAAGAAAATTAATTCATAACCTAACAGATCTCAGAATTAATTATGTGTCAGTTACTTGTGATCCTATAATGAAGATTACGTGTTTATTAAATCCTAAACAACTAAAATTTTTAAAATGATAATAGTAATAATGGCTCCTTTTTATGCCGCCTAGGAAATTTAGGAGGTAGAATAGGTTGCCTAAAGTGAGTGTTCGACACACGCACTAAAGGTAGAGTGGCCAGCAGCACTACACTTCAGCCACTAATTTTAAAATTAAAGGTGTACCTTCAATTTCACCAGAAGGAAAGTGGTATGTTGGTACAATGTAAGTAAAACATTTTGTTCTGTTTTCTTTTTTTCATATTTGGTTCAAACGTACAAGTGAAAAACTTTCTGGGGCGATGTAGCTTACAAACCCTACAAAGACTCGGCGTTTTCCACAACTTGTAATTAGGAAAGAACAAAAAGAAAAATCAGATTTCTGTGTTATGATCTGCACTATTCTGTTAGTTATTATGGTTTGTACCCTAAGAATATTCGTATGTTAGCCTCCGAATACGTGTTTGCAAATAATGTCGATTTTCTGGTGAACTGGGCCGGTAAAAGATTGTTTTACTGGCTTCATGCAGCGACATTCAAGGTTGTCTTTTAGAGAGGCTGAAGCAACAAGTTTTGCAATAGCATTTAGTTTTAATAAACATAACATAAAACTTTCTTCAATATTGGAATTCTGTGATAAGTCGCCTTCATTTTTACTGTCACAATATTTGGAATGTGAAGGAAACCAGGCAGCATAACGACAGTGCACTGTCCTAACAAAGTTGTCAGTTTGAAGGGAAATAAACAAGTCAGCAGGGTTACCCCTTTGGAAAAGGGTGAAACCAGTGGTATTTTCATAGATGGCAGCTGGAAACCACCACTTATCGTTATATCCACAGAGTGTTATGTAGATATCACTTTGATTATTTATGGACCAGCAGGTTCTATTGGAGTAGCACATCCATCAAGATAAATTACAGCCTCTCTTTTTTTACTATTTATGAAACAGTTTATACCTCATACCCGTTACAATCTGACTTCAGCCATTAGACAAGTGTTTATATGGCCTGTTTCGGTGCAGCCGCTGAGAGCTGGATGACAATAAACCCAGGTAAAACCATGACATACCTGGGCTAGCAAAAGATGCTCTTTCAAAGGCAGCTACACCATCTAACTGACAGCAGGTTTTAGTTCAACTGGAATTTGGCCATTAAATGAAAATATATTCAGTATCGAAGAGTTTCTGTGTTCACCTGTAATTGACAGAGAGATAGGAGACAAAAGTAATTATGAAGGAAGATTAACACCAACAAAAGATTGTCAAGAGACCACAGTAGCCGGACCTCCCACGTCGGAAATAAACGAGACATCTGCTAATACCTTATCACAATTGACACCAGAATAAATTCGCCCTTATCCGAAAGCGACTGCAAAAATAAAATAGAAATGCGCCAAGAAGAAAAAGTCAAGTATTCTCACTGACTCCTATTAAAAAAGCAATTCGTATTGAAGAGGAGGCATGACAAAAGAAAGAGCGATCAAAACGGAAACTAATCATGAACGGTAAAACGAAGGCGATTTGTGGACTGTATAGAAACGGTCAATCAAACTCTCCAAGACTTAAGAAATTGTAACAAATTAGTGGGTAGCGTAACATTTGTTATTTCAGAGGATTCTCGCTAGAGATTACCGGTAACTGCAAGAGGAACCCGCGCTGATATTGTCTCAGTGTGTTTAAAGTCCTCGGCGATGTGGAATGCTATTCAGACTAAATTTGCAAAGCAATATGAGAGCCCATTTAGGAGGAGGAGGAGACGGTGATTTTTCTACAAACTTACTGCACCTCGGTGACGGTAGTGTTCCTAATGACGATAGCTTCACAGAAATTGACGAAAAACTGGGACATAGTAAATAGTACAACACTGTATTAATTGCTAAATTCTGTGCAAAACGTCAAGTGTTTACTTGATAAAAATTACAAGTGGTTATTCCCAAAGAATCGAATCTGTGAAGGAAAATAATGATACAAGTTTGGAAAAATTTTATGGGGATAATAAAAAGAATCTATTAACACCGTATTTAATATTGAAAATATAGTGTACTATCACCAAGAATTTTTGAATTCTTTAAATCAATCTTGCATTCCGCCACAACGGTTCATTCTAAAGGTTGGCACTCCAACAATGTTGTTGAAAAATTTACATCCTCCGAACGTTTGCATAATACAAAATGCAGGTGACACGGGAATTTCTGTGTCAAGTAGGTAATAGCGTTATTATCGACTCAAAAGCCCTCTTCACACACACATTCGAATCAGTAGGCTACTGGTTGTTAGCATTACCTGGTGTAATTACCAACTTATAAATTGTAACATTCTTTACTTTAGTACACACTTCAAGGAAATTAACAGTTTCGAAATTACATCCGTTCCATTTACATAATTTTCATTAAACCTACTTAATATGTAGTAGTGAACGATAAGCTTTTCCAGGTTTTACTAGTACTTGACCTACAACGGTCTGATCTCAGTGACCTACACTCAGTGCCTCTGTCTTTAATGATCACTGCTTTTTTTTACATAATAATTTTCCCATTCCTGCATAGAATTTACCCGCTCGTACAGAAGGCAACAGACTTTAGTGAATCCAAGCTGCAATCGAAGTATAACTACGTTACTTTCACATCTCCGTAGGTATGCCACGAATATCCGTCATACTGAATTCTGCTCAATAAAAGTTTCATACTATCACATGACTCCGACATGTAAGCAGTAAGTTATAAACTGAAGGGATTGGTGAATTATTAAAAATGGAGTAAAATCAATAGGTTAAAAAAAGTTCTTAGAAGTCTTTTGAGTGGAGGGAACGTTAGAAAACTGTTTATGTTATGAATGCTTAAGCCTACAAATCGTGATAGTTGTTATTATTATTATTATATTATTACTATAAAACAACATTTGTATTATTTTAATACAGACAGGAGTGAATACAGCCTTCGAATGAATTGGTAGTACGAACGCGTCAGCCTGCCAACACACATTAGATCTGTATATTTGTGTCGTGACAACCGTAGTAATTTTTGTAAACAAAGACTGTTGTGTCATTACGACATTAAGAATGTTGTTGGCGTGAATTTAATGCGACAGATTTTTTTTACCTCTGCCCATGTTTCTCTCTTTCAGTCCTCTCACTCACTCACTCACTCACTCTCTCTCTCGCGCGCGCGCACACGCACGCGCGCCAACTCGTACAGTTTCTTCTTTTTCTTGTCAACAATTTCAGTGTTACACACAATCCTTCACTGTTTGTTTGTGCGTGTTTGTTTAATCATTCATTGTGTTCGTATAAACTACACATTCAAACTTGAGTAATCTGTTTGTAGCAGTGTAACATTTCAACAAACACTTAAAGAGGCGCGCTTTGGGTGCAGTCGCAGAAGGACCTGCCGTGCTAACTTAATGAAAATAAAAGGAAATTAATAGTGAGGTAGTCATGTTTAATTAAAGGTAGTAGTGAGGTTTGTCCCTATTAGTGAGGTAGATGGGGAAAATTGACAGAGAAAGAGTGAGGGGGAGAAGAGAGACGGGGGAGAGAGAATTACGAATTTTTAATTATTCTCATTCATACCGAATATCATTTGTAAGAATATAGTTATGCAGTTATTGGTATACAGTAGTACCGAAGCAACATGTTTCAAGTTGACTCCCATCCGTTGGAAATTTATTCACGATTCTGATTAATAAAAATTTCTACAAGTACCAATAATATAAATAACAACCTGCAGAAGCAGAAGAGTTTATATCTTACAGAGTTGAAGAGTTGTAATGTTACATTAATTATATTTTTGCTTTTCGTATATCACAGTGAGCAGTAATCTAATTTTTTTGAAATAATACGTGAAGGCTTATATATTAAGAATTAATTTTTTTTTATAGTTTCCGTAACTTGCTTGTAAAATAATTAGGTATCCAAAAGGTAAGTTACATATTTTAATAGCAACTTATAAGTTCCTCATCCTCGGTTTTTTCCTTTCTTCAAAATGTACCACTTCTTAATTGCGAATAAATTATTTAACGTAATAATCGTTTCACCAAAGGCTGTTTGGATCCTGTTAATAAAACTCTTGAGTCTGCTGCACATAATCCTCGCTTTTGGTTCATGTTTCGTTAACTTTCTACATTACAATAAGTTTAATTATTTTCAAGTTCCTTATAAGTAGCCAACTGTAGTAAACATCATGTACTTTGACCTCTCTCTCACTCTCTCTCTCTTTCTTTCTGTTACTCTTGTTCTTCTCAATAACTGTATCTCAGGAAGTCTGAACGTAACAGGTTCTTAAGTAAACTTCATATGACAACGTGCAAAATCTTAAACATCATTTGGGCTTCAGTTATGTTATAATTTTGTAAGAAAGCTTTACAAAATACTTTTTACACTGCTTCTGTATACGAAACTAGGTGCAGGTATGTAATCAAATTTTTAAGTAGGCCTATTTATTCTAACACTGTTACAGTTTCTTGAAAACGCCGTATGTAAACAAACATTAAAACTTAGTAATAAGGTTTATCAAACTACTATTTTTCTTGGACGCATTAACGCAAATCAGTAATCTAGAGACCAATTTTATATTGAAAAATCGATGTCTAATAAACGGAATTTGATATGCAAAAATCCATCGGTTAAGAAAATAAAGTAAACTTGGTTAGTAACAAATAATTTTGGCAAAAATTTTTAATTTGATATAGGCTATAATTGATTCCAATTTTATTACAATCTGAGAAATGAAGCCAAATAGATTTTCATAAACGTTGGTCTAGTAACAAAAAAAGTTTCATTCTTAAGCGCACAATATTATAATTTCCCTTTCATCCCGGAAAAAAGACTGTATTAAGCTACTATCATACTTGTCTAGTCTACACTATTTAATGGGTATATTATAGGTTTCACAAAAATTGATTATCTTACACATGGTTTTAATATATCACTAAACTTTGTGAAAAGTCTGAGTGAAAAGAATTATATACACAACGGTTGATGTTAATACAGGTCTTAATTCGTTTCAAAATTTATAGATAAATAAAAAATTAAAATTATCACATATATTGTGTGGTGTATAAAATAAATTGTAATAATCCTTTCTAATATGATTACTTAAGCCATAATATCCGAAGTTGGACCGTTCCTTTATTCTTCTGTAGCCTCCTACATTCTTGCGTATCTGCTGTCATATTCGCGTCTCACAGTCATAGTAGACAGTAGGCTATAATATTATACCTTTTTTTGCGTTGTCTGAGACTTGTCTCAGAGGATAAGACTCAGGCTGATCTGGGGCAAGCACCCTTCCGCCGATTGGAGATTTAGAGGGGTCGCACGCCAGCGCAGCGCGGACCGGTGGCGAAGTAGGTGGAGGCATTCAGGATAGAGTGTAGTGTATGGATGTGTATTTGTGTGTTTACGTAGTGTGCAGAGCCAAATGGGTGATGGTAGAGCCATAATAAAAGTATAAGTCAAACGACAGCCAAGACGAGGTCGAGTAACGCAGGACGCCAAAGCTGGAGGGAGGTGTCAGAGAGGCGTCAAGGTAAGGCGGGGAGGCACAAAGGAGAGGGATAAAGACCGGATAGGTAGATAGGAAAATTTAAGATGTTAAGTTATCAATAAGGAAGCCAGGTGTAGTAAGTATGACGAAGAGACTTAATTATTTCTATTTCTCCGTTGGCGGGGGTTTCTGGGAGGAGGTCCATCGGGAATGGTGAGGAGACGGTTTATGACAAAGGAAGGTCTGCGGTAGTTACAGGTAGTATTAATATTATACAATACCTCCTTCACATTTAAGTTGAGGAATTCCAATCAGCCTTCCGTTGCGTTACTTCTCTCTTGAGCCCTTGATATAATTCGTTGCCTGCTCTTTATTGCAGCTGTAATATCTCCTTCGTTTTATAATTCGTAACGTTAAATATTCTTCCTCACCCTGGAATTTTCCATTCTCTTTTACTAATTTCTTTTCACTTCATAAGACTTTTCTATACAAAAGCAAGTATATAAAAAAGTTATAAGGTCGGGGATTAGCAACCAAACGGCATTGTTTAAAAACATTTATCTACAAGTTTCTTTTCTATAGTTCATCGTACACACCCTTGCGAGATAAAAATAACTACACGGTAGTTTATTTCGCAATTTTTCGCATTATTTTGAGACAATCGACTGGTGATTTAGAGATAAATACTTAATATTAATGGGGTCTCATACATTTTATATTATATCTGTTTTCTATCCTACTGATAGAATTAGAAAAACGGTAGCTATCTCTCTTTTCCTTTTAAAAGCACAATACATATTAATTTACCAAGTAGCAGTTTCCTTCTTCACTTAAAATTTCTATCAAATCTACTGTATATTGGACAAAACAGAAGGGGAAACATACGTGCTTACAAGGTAGTGTAAACATCTTGTAATGCTGTCAAATCAAAATACAAAGGAAGGGGAAGTGAATACTGTAATGAGTAGCCCCTACATTCACATTTATGCAGGTGTAGGTGATGATTAAGGCCCGGATTTTTATGTAATTACATATTTGAATGCTGAGTGCACATTTACACGGAAAAGCCAGATATCGGCGAATCATACCAATAGGTGTCTTATCCGCGAGTTTAATTTTACATATTTTGTTCATATTACATATTTCACTCCATCTTACATATTCCTACATATTTTAGCTATTTTACTATACTTTACTTCAATTTGAAAATTGAAATGGCAAAAAATAGTTAGGCCTATAACAACATTACTCAGATGCGCAAATGTGCAATTAATCAGAATCAGGTCCAATTAAATTTATTACAAGAAAAGGCAAAATATTGCATCTGTTGCAATTGCACACATAGATTCTACTTTCAAGAAGTAAAATTTTTTACGAGCTCAAGCGACAAGTAAGGCATTTTGCACGGGATGTTAATGAGAATGGTATGCGCGGCCGCACTCCTTATTTACGTTTCGTTCGCACGTTCAGCAGGCTCGATGGAGAAAGAACGTGCTGTCCGCGGTAAATAAATACTCTTCGCAGATCTTGCAATTCTCGCAACGGATTCCATCTACCTAAACAAACAAATATCCATATAACTCTATGCTATTGTAGGGCACAATGTGATTTTTGACGCCAGTATTATCGACGCTCTCGGAGTGTAAGCCTACACGTAAATAACAATCTGGTGTGCAGTGTGGTGTGTTGATGTTATTGTCAAGTCAGTGTTTTGTCTTTCGCCTACACTTCTGCGCTTGCTTTTTCTTGCCTTGGCGGATTCTCGTTGTTGGACAAAAGACGTCTTAAATAATATAGTGTGCGGTATTGTTCAACGCAAGTTCTTAAGAGTTTTAAATACAAATATCCTTGTTTTATCATGGCACCGACCGCATCATCTTTGTCATCTAAGTTAAAATCATGGGTACAGATTGACAGTGCTTTTACAACTGACGATAAAGCTGTATTTTGCCAAGTTTGTTATGGCCAAATGGTGTTAAAGAAGAGAAGGTACTGCTGTTGTATACAGATGCAGCAGCATACATGTTAAAAGCAGGTAATTCTTTAAATGTGTTTTACCCCAACCTACTACATGTTACATGCCTGGCTCATGGATTGCATCGAGTAGCTGAAACTGTCAGAGACCTTTTCCCCGAAGTAAATACATTAATATCAGCAACAAAAAAGGTGTTCTTGAAAGCTCCTTACCGTATCCAGTGCTACAAACAAAGGCTACCTGACACACCTCTGCCTCCAGAACCCGTAATTACAAGATGGGGACCCTGGATCGAAGCCGTAAATTTCTACAGTGACAACTTTGAAGCTGTGAAGTATGTGGTGGAAACATTATCTCCCGATTCTGCAGTGTCAGCGAGCGAATCCTTGTCTGCATTCAACAACTCTAAGGTGATATGTTCAGTTTCGTACATCAAAACGCATTTCAGTTGTATCAAGAAACTGGAGACTGCAGGTCTGACTCTCCAAGAGGCCATAGGAATAGTTGAAGAAGCAGTTAACAAGTTAAATGCTGTGCAGGGTGAAGTCGGTGACAAAGTTTCTACTAAATTAAATGCTGTGCTGAATAGAAACCCTGGTTACTCAACTTTACATACCATTTATCGCATATGTAACGGCGAAACTGTAGAATCGATTGAGAATATTCTTCCAAGTACGATTCCTCTATATAAACATGCGCCGGTGACGACATGTGATGTCGAGAGATCCTTTTCTATATATAAAAACATACTCTCAGACCGAAGACAGTCCATGTCAACAGACAATATAGAAAAGTATTTAATAATTAATTGTGCAACTAAACAGTGGAAAAAAAACTTACATGGACACTTTATTCTTATGCAGAGTTATAGTAGAGTTATATATATATATATATATATATACAATATAGATTTTCAAGTCAAAATCTACCTTTAATTTTATAGTAATTTCAACTCTCCTAGTAAAATACTTTGTTAAATAGTTAATAATTCTCAATTTTTTACTTTATACTCATGTCCTATACTACAGAAATCCATAGGTAAAATACTTTGTTGTTGTTAATTTTATAATATCAAGGTTTCTTTTTTAATACTGTTTTCTAAAATATGTTTTCATAAATTTTCTAAAGTACAATAAACAATTGAAAAGTAATTCATTTCTTATGCATGCTGTCTTATTGTAAACTCTTCAACAAAGAGTTGAACTTTCAGATACTGTGTATTCTGAGGGTTAACTTATTTTCTGTAACAGAAGTGGTAATCTAACTGGTGATTAATGTCAGCCCCGAACTTGATTAGTATTTTATGGATTACATTGACTTTGCTCAAAATATATTTGCATGTTTTGAAAGTGATTTTAAAAAGTTTAAAATGAACCACCTATTATTTTCAAAACCTTTCAAAGAGGGCACTGTTATGTTCTCGTAAAATGTAAATTATATTGTTGATGTGAAAGTATTTTAATACTACATATTTCTTAAATATTACATATTTAGCTACATATTTTCCTTATTTTTCCTACATATTTATGTACATAAAGGGAGACTGTGCGCTGCGCCGTACGCTAGACAGAGAGGGTATAATAGCAACTATCTCGCTCTACTTTCGTCAGTGAAACACGCGGCGGATGAGTAAATTTTAGTCGATTCATTTTTGCAGTTCAACCTGCGATAACTTCAAAACCAATAAATATACAGCAATTCTGAAAACTGCATTGTGTTCAGTAATTAAATCTCTATAAGTAGCCAAAATCTCAATTAATATAATTAACAATTACAGTAGATACACAGAAGAAGAACGTGTTTTTTTAGACGTTTCTATTGGTTTAGCATTTGCTTTTGTACACTGTACTCTTTAAAATAAAAAAAGTAAAATTGGTTAAAAAGTTTTACTTACAGTACGCCTACATCCGTTTTTGAAAACGTTTGTGATTCGGCTGCTTCTTCAATGCACACGTTTTTTGGAAGCCATGAAGCCAAAGTAAGTCGACCTAACGCCGCTGCCCCAGACTCAGTTGCCCCAAATAAAGTATTTCAATTGTAAAAACTTAAATATTCAAAAATAGTGAACCATATCGTAGAATGACGTAAGTGTAGTGAAGAATAAGTCGTGATCAGCCAAAACATCAAGAGTAGTATCTTTACATCCCTAACCATTTCGCTAACCAAAATTGCAAAAATTAGTTTGGAGATACGTCCGGATATGGGAGGTTCCGGATATGACAGGTCCGGATGTGACAGGTTGTACTGTATTTACCTTATAACAATTCCCCCTAAATAAAAGGGAAATCCCCAAATTCATATTTCGAAGCCACCTGTTGTAGATAAAACGGTATTTATCTTGGATACATACGTTTAATCTCATACAAACGTTTTTATGTGTGTTCCCATCAGCACCGACACACCTGTACAGGCTTCTCCATATTTTTCTACACCTGTCCAAATATGACTATACTGATTACAATAGTAATTTCTTCTACGGCTTGTTTATGACCATAAGATATGTCTTTATAGTTCTTTTTAAATACCATTATTTTGTGCTCATTCGTACAAAACTTTTAATTGTTGAATGTGCCAATTCTGATAATCTTTGCCAAACCCAAATTTTAATGTTATACGGCGTCACCTTATTATGTAGCAAACAAAATTAGAACAAATCACTGTTATTTTAGCAGTAGCTTTTTTAAGGAGCCCAGAGTAGGCCTATACCTACCCGACACGCACACATTTGAAGGATCAGTATTTTGTCTTGGAGTTCACTCTCCCAGCTGAGATACCCATGTTTTTAGGGACCAGGAACTCGCATTTGAACTTCTATCATCAGCTACATAATGTAAATCCTAGATAAATGTACAAGCCTATGCTCTAAAAGCCTAAGCTATGATACCCACAATCATCTACGTTTTACTAAAATAATGGTTGCAAGTTAAATTTTTTGATTCATGTTGATGCTTTTGTCTCGAAGAAACCAGGTAAATTAATCTGCTTTTCGTATCCGGCCGACGATGGTGTGCTCCCACTTACGAACAGTGGCACTTGCAACTCGTTTCACTTGCGAACACTCAAGTAGATAAGACACGTAATTAATTTTTGATACGTGAGAGTACCTCCCACTTGCGAACACACAAACAACGATGTATGTACATCCACCCTGTATTGTGTTTATGTTTTTATAATTCGTTAAATGTATTTTTTGTTACCAACTACGTTTACCAAGTTACAATTTTTATAAAACTCACACACACACACACTTGCATAGCCGCTCCCTCACTCTCTCTCTCTCTCTCTCTCTCTCTCTCTCTCTCTAAATTAAAAAGGAAGGTTATTTTTTATTTATTTTTATTAGTCAACTTGTAGAACGGACGACGTGATCTTGAGAAACATCCCAACTTCAGAATCTTTTTCATATCTTTTAGTTTATCCAATTCAGTATACTTTTTCGTCCTTTTCATAGCTTAAAAATTTCACTCCATCGTTACATCGTGTTCTGAATACATTTCTCTGCCTCAGATTATAAACATTTGATAATGTTTTTTATTCTTGGATGTGGTCTTCCAACGTGGCTGTTTAGTTTCTGATGCGTGCTTGTACGGTATTATTCATTGTATGACGTCGGAAGTAGCAGTTCCGTAACTCCTGTGGCACTAATCATTGTCTAGCTATTGTTCTACGAAACAATTAAAGAATTAATCGAGTTTCTCTTCCTCTGGAACTTGACCATGGATATACTACCAGCCACATTCTACATCTTTTCGAAGGAAAGCAAGTGTAGCACACATAAGAATTTTTGTGCTCCCTAAGTTATTTGAATGTGTATACTCGTGCAAAGTGACTACTGCAGCTTTTGAATTTTCCATTCATGAAAAATTACTTTTAATCTTTCAAACTCTCTTTTCTATTGATTTAACCAAAAATCGGGAGCTTAGCTTGCACAACGTCTTCGCCCGGACGGAAACTACTCTCGTCAATTTTCAAACCGGGACAATTGACAAACTGGCCGGGACCCCGGGATCAGGTCGTCAAACCGGGACAATCCCGGTCAAACCGGGACGTATGGTAAGCCTATTTATACATGTATTTATCGGTTTTCAATATTGATGTGAGCATTGTACTGTAGAATTAGGAAGCGATTGTATTGAACGAATCACGATTATCAAATGATATACGGTATTCCTTTTAGTTCAACAATTCCGTCATCTCGTCTCCGGTACTTTGGAAAACCATTGTTATTTTCAATAGTTTAACGTAAAATGTTGCTCGGTTATTATGTGTACATATTCCATCAATCATGCAAGGAACATTAGGATTACGAGCTCTACAAGATCCATGTATCATTCGAGATAACAATTTTATGAATCCTTGGAAAAGTGATACGGCACAAAACTTAGGATAAGCAAGAGGTAGTGTATTAACTTTTTAAATTGTATATTATTATTATTTTTATTATGTTTTTACTATAAAATATTCATATTATTTTAATATGATTTTCTGGAACACGTTTGGTGGAAACGTAAAACCGGCCAGCTGATAAATAAGAGGTTGCGAGTTCAGACGTAGATGTGTATATATGTGTCAGCCAAAACAGTGTTTTGTAAACGTACACGTCTGTCATTACAACATTAAGAATGTTATTTGACCTTGAGTAGGTACTCATGTTGACGGGAATGAGAAATCTTGTGGTGTTAGCGCTGAATAGACACAACACAGGGGGGGCCATTCCGGCTTCCCGCGCTAACCTAGCGATCAGCTGTTTTTGCCGCGTGACGTCCGACTGGTGGAAGAAATACGCGCGAGTCTTGATTTACCATGCAATCTTACCTGAGACAATGTCCTACTTAGCATCTCTCTGCTGTTTACACGAAATATTAACAATAATTGTAATGAGCTATTCATATAGAAAAAGGATTAAACAACAAGATTAAATGGTTTGCGGCAAAAAATAATGGTAAAATCTATTTCTACATTTAATAGAAAAGTAAGCAAGTCTGTCCACATATAACATTGACAAAATGGCACAAGATGTAAAATTAAGTCGGAATTTTTTATTATTCGTTAATTTTATATTAATAGAATTATTTCGATTGTTATTAATTTACTTAGAAACCTCAGATGATACTGATATTTTTCAGTGAAACGTGCGTCAGGTGTTAAAAAGAATATACGAAATTATACTACTTGCAGAAGAAACAAATTGAAAACATCACAAATTTTATATATATATATAATATGCCTGCGTGGGTGGGTGCGCGTACGTGCACACGCGTGCGCGCATGAGTGCGTGTATAAACATTTCTATGTAGTATAATATATTTGAAACAAGCTTCCAATTATTATAATTATAATCAATATCATAATCATTTTCTTTATCTACATTTTCTACATTCTACATTATCTACATTGAAATTTATTGACATTTAAAAGATACATTAAATATACTGTATTGAAAGGGACACTGTGCGCTGCGCCGTACGCTAGACAGAAAGGGTATAATAAGCAACTATCTCGCTCTAACTTCGTCGTCAAACACGCGGCCGCATGAGTAAGTTTTATTCAATCCATTTTTGCAGTTCAACCTGCGATAACTTCAAAACCAATAAATATACAGCAATTCTGAAAACTGCATTGTGTTCAGTAATTAAATCTCTATAAGTAGCCAAAATCTCAATTAATATAATTAACAATTACAGAAGATACACAGAAGAAGAACGTGTTTTTTTAGACGTTTCTATTGGTTTAGCATTTGCATTTGTACACTGTACTCTTTAAAATACAAAAAGTAAAATTGGTTAAAAAGTTTGACTTACAGTACGCCTACATCAGTTTTTGAAAAAGTTTGTGATTCGGCTGCTTCATACAATGCACACGTTTTTTGGAAGCCATGAAGCCAAAGTGAGTCGACCTAACGCCGCTGCCCCAGATTCAGTTGCCCCAAATAAAGTATTTCAATTGTAAAAACTTAAATATTCAAAAATATTGAACCATATCGCAGAATGACGTAAGTGTAGTGAAGAAAAAGGGGTGATCAGCCAAAACATCAAGAGTAGTATCTTTACATCCCTAACCATTCGCTAACCAAAATTGCAAAAATTAGTTTGGAGATACGTCCGGATATGGGAGGTTCCGGATATCACAGGTCAAGATGTGACAGGTTGTACTGTACTTTTTAACTACATATTATACTAATGTACAATGAAGATATACTTATTATATCTTTATTTAGTATATAGTTATTTACGTGTCAAGAAAAGAACGTGTGAATAAAGTGATCACAACATTTTATACCTTATATGTTTTCTGTCATTGAATGATTAACCCAGTTTTTAATAACAGCGTTGAAAAATAGTTGATTACGTCTTTTAAAGATTATTTTTACTACGGTACTGAAATTAAAAATAACTAAGATCGTATACAGGAATTAAACGTAGGCGACTGGAATAAACAGCCGAGACACAGCAGCTGCAGGAATTGCTTACGTTCAGCAGACTTGGCAACGTTGTGACCTTCGTGACTTTATATACATTTTGTGGCAACACTGTGCATATTTTTCATCACTAAAAGCTAAACCGATATCCGTGATAAAATAGTAATGCATTTTTTTAAACGTGTGAGTGGTTTGTAACGATAAAGTTAACAGGGTAATTATTATTCAACTTTTTTCAACAAACTATCTTGAAACGGATATATATTTTTGCGGTTTTTTATGCTGATTACGAATATGTAAGAATAAAATGTCTAAGCTTACTCGTAACTTTTATACATGGGGTCTCAAAAAGATGAACTTCTCTGGTCAGAACTTGCATGTTTAGCTAATGATGGATAAACGTGATTATATGTATATATATATATCGATAGACAGATGAATAGAGAGATAGATAGAGAGATAAACAGAGAGAGAGAGAGAGAGAGAGAGAGAGAGAGAGAGAGAGAGAGAGAGGGAGGGGGATAATGTTTTGCAGATTTGAAGTTAATGAAAGCTACAAAAGAAAATTACGACTAGACACACGTGTTGTGTTCTGCTTTTTGACAGACAGTTTATAAAACGTTGCCAGTCTTCATGACCACACCATTTACGTAAATATGTATTTGGTTTTATTGAGACAGCATCGAGTCTTTCTTTCTAAACGCCCACAGCCTAATTTATCTAGTCGTTATTCCAATAAGTAAGTAAGGTGCACTTTGTTGGCAGATGAATAGTGCTGCCTACGTTTGTACAAATACAGATGCCCGCAGCAACTTTTTTCAAAGTCAAATGAATAATAAACAGTAATTTGTTCGACAACTGTTAATCTGAATCATGCCAACATTGTGATAAATCAATGCATTACTTGTAGTACACGTCTCTAGACAACTGCATTCTAAATTAAGCCACAATCTGGTCAAATATAACGTTACGTAATCTGTTTATTTTTCTCACTTACTACATAGGCCTACAAACAGCTAACTACCTACGACATCGACTTCTTTACAGCGACAAATTTCTGCAGTCGCCCTACGCTTGTTTGTTTCAATAATTTATTTTTGTAAATTAAGTACTAAACAAAACAGGAAAAGTAAATAATAAATAAATTCACGACTGAATTATTGTATTGTTACGACAGTCTTATGGATCGTCATACTGGACAGTGGAAACAAAATACAGACACCAATGAAGTCACTAATTACCAGCTTGAATTAGTCACAAATAACAATGTAAAATCAATAAGCTACTCTCATACAACAATTCAAGTTAAATTGGTCCACAGGCAATAATAATTGTCAAATATTAAGAGTTCCGCATTAATTATAACAAAATAATTACTTTCCATTAACCAACAAAAAATATTTGATCTGCATTCTAGAATCTATTCAGGTGTAACTAACGTCTTAGCCGGCTGCTGTTCCCGCAGGTGTTGTAAAATAATTTTCCATGCTTTTGGCGGCGTGCTGGAATCATTTGCGTCTTTAAGAGTACTCTCCAACAGTGTGGAAGCTACTTTAAATCATGGCTTTGAGTGGCTATAGAGACACTGCACCTGCCTGAGAAACGTGTAGAACTATTACGTAAGTGCACCTGCCGACTTTTCGAGATCTTTGCGTAATTCTCGTAGCCTATACCTTCATCTTTTTCTTCACCTCACGGATTAGGTACATCACCTGTTCCGTCTTCACAGTATGTCTCGACATCTTGCTCTTGATCAGCCTACATTCCTAATTCCAAAAGGGTCTATAGGCCTACATATATGCTACATTAGGTAGCCGTCTATCCTTCAGATGCAGCCATTCTGTTCAGATGTTGCGATCATTCCAGGCGATATATCTGGATTGTATGGTGTATGGACAATACCTATAGTTAATTCCTGATTTCCTCATTACGCAACAATCTAACCTTGTAAACCCTTCGTTAGAAAATGCCATGATTTGCACTGTCTCCGGACAAAAGGCTTGTCCCATGACAAATGGCGCCAATCGTACAACTCTTAGTTATTTTGGTGACCCTGAAAAGGGTCGTTGGCGAAAACGCTGTGGTGTTTGTTCCGCCGGAGCCGCGCTGAAATTTTCGGCGGCTGCGCCCGCTGTTCGTGGCGTACTGCAGTCCTCCTCTTCTTTCGGCATCGGTTGCGTCGAGTCCGCTGCCGGCTCAGCGAAGTCCGTCGCTGGCACGGTACAGGGCGAAGAATGCAAAGAACGTCGGTTCTACTCTTCGGCTGTTTCTTACACGTCGGTTCGTTTCGGCTGTTGACTCCGCGTCGATGTCGTCCGAGAGAGGAGAGGAGATGAAGTGCGTCCGCGCTCTTTTTATGCCCTGACCGGGATCGCTGACTGACTCGCTCCAAACACGTCAGGTGTCACGTCTCAGCTGCTGATCCCTGATTGGTGTTCGTGGCGACCTCTTCCTGGTACCGGAGAAGAGACGTTTGCCTCCGTGCCGTCACATACATTACCACAGGCACTGACATTGTCTTGTAAAAAATTAATCCTTGTTTCTTTGGTACTAATACACATAACAAATAATTAATACTGTAATAGGTTTGAATTTAATAAATGAATTATTGAATTTTTAAATTCTTACAGAAGAATGGATAAATTAATATGATACACAGAAACTTACTATTTATTAATTTGATTAACTGCCATAACTGATTATGTTATCTGATTGCATCTGCTTAGAAATAAAATTATTTGTTTAAACAAATTGTTTGTATTAATTATATTTTTAATATTTGTTATATTTATATGTACATTTGTATTTTTAGATTTATAACAAATATCTTCAAAAATATGATTTTTTAATAGTAGTATACACCATTTCCATATAATATTTTCCAGATGTTTTGAAAGTTATAATAATGAAATAGTACAGACTAACTTGTTTCAAAAATACAAATCTTGCCCGTTACATGCTAGGATAGTGCTTACTACAGATATAAGATTACTACAAACAAAATATATAATTGTATCACGCATAATTACTAAATTGCATTCACTTAAATTTATATTTTCCAAACCTTTAAAACGATTATCACAACATACAAGTATGTGACATTCAAAAACAACACCCATATAAAATACACATAACATGATATATGTGGTTAGTTTAAGATTAATATATCAAGTATATTAATATCTTTAGACTGCAAATAGTTTTACAATGTCTAAAGTAGACATTATAACAACCGTCATTTTTCCTTGTCCGCTAATAAAGAACAGTTTATAGCACAGTACAGATCCGGAATAGTATCGGTTGATAGTGAAGACATAAAAAAAACAATAGAACAGTTATGTCACTAAAATCTCGTGACAAGAAATAAACAAGTACTGGAAGAGGCGTACACCTCTCTGGAGCATGCTTTGACAATGCCAGTCAACAGTCAAAAGACAAATAATATGTTAATAAAAAAGAATGACCGTGAAGAAGCAATCCTAAAAATTAAAATTAATGTCAGTGAGTTTGAAAGATTAGATAGTTTAGATATTTTTTATTTGTCTTGAAGTTCAAAAAATCAGATGGCAATCGAAAACCAAGACAAACTAGCCATGGGGAATAGGTTCTACTTTTTTTTGCTGCCTATCCGAAGTCCAGAAACATTTCTAGAACTTCCAAGGTCCAGATTTACAAAATCGTATTGCGGCCATTATTACTATATTCTTCAGAAGCCTGGGCCAAGACTTCTGCCCAAAAGATACGATCAGAAGATGGGGTAGAAAGATTCTGAGGAGGATATATAGAGGTGTACTGGATGCCGAAATGTATCGTATGAGGACAAATGCCGAATTGTACAAACTACGCAAGAAACAGGACATCGTCATAGTAATAAAACACGGTAGAATTAGGTCGGAAGGTCACGTGAAAAGAATGACAAGAAAAGAACAGTGAAAAAGGTATTCATTGGAGGGGCAGGAGGGAGACGAGCAAGAGGGAGGCCCGGAAGAAGAAGGGTGGCCGATGTATGTCACCAAAATGATTACGAAATGTGGGACTTACCAGGAGAATGTTAGAGTACAAAGATTGAACAAAACAAACAAACCACAAGACGCATATCAAAATCAAGCTGAAGTAGACTATTCACTGGGATCAGATTAAAACAGAATAAGTGAAAAAAGAACGGTAAATCAGAAGGTTACGTGAAATGTAAAGCAAGAAAATCACCATCATCCTCATCATCATCTGGCCGGTCTCACACAGGCGAAGTCTAGAACTGGACACTCCAACGCTTACTGAGACGTCCCCCACATCTCTGTCCCTTCGTCTTATAGTTCCATAGTTGTTTGGGGATGGAGTGTTTATCCATTCGGCAAAGATGTTTCCACTAATTAAACCGATACTGGACAATCCTGTCGAGTATACTCATAATATTCAGTTCCTGAAGTATATGTGTGTTCCTTCTACGCTCATGGAGAGAATACAGTGTGACGATTTTAAAATAGGAAATGTACAAGGAGAAATTTAAATTTGTTTGAAATCGCACATTTAAACTAATTTTAAATCCCTTAAATAACTCAAAATAATATTTAATAAAGTGAGTGTAAAAGTAAAGAAACCCCTTTAATAATTTACCATGCATCGACATGCGATAACCGGAACCAACTTGCTTAACGACCCGTAAACTAAACTAATTATACTTGTAAATTTGAAATTAAATAAATAATAAAACAACAACATAGTCGTATACTATAATTAATTCTAAAGTAAAGCGTAGCTTTGGATAACTATAATGTAAAACAGTAGTACCGTAAATATCAAATAAATGTGGAACTACTTTTATGATGAAGAGTAATCTACGCGAGGTTACAAATCTGCCCCTAAACGATGCCCACTTGAAATGGAGCGGTCAACCCGTAAGCTGCACACAGCAGTAATGTGGAACGTTAAAAATAGTTTGTTTCCTAAAAGTGATTAATCCGTCAGTTAAGACATAGAGGCATTGTTTATACTATTAAACAATGTGTTGCGTTAATATAGTTGAACCGCGATTCATATAATTATGTAGTAAACGAGTAAGAAAGAATAATGAAAATTGAGCGCCTATGACATATCTACAAAAATCTTAAAATATAAAACTTATGTAATTAAAACTGTGGTAAGACCATAAAGTGAAGTGCAACAAATAAACAATCATGTGAAGTGGATACAGATGAATAAAACGTTTGTGTTAATCATTCAAATCAACGAGCTATTACTACCAGTTAGCAAAGAGCAGAGAACCAGGACCCACAATGATCTAAAAGACTTCAGGAGTACACCATCACCGGATACGAAGATAACGAGAGATACCTGACCTACATGAAACATGCTGCAACCGAGGACCGAGGACTGGAATAACGAGGAGCTGGAGGATATCACAGGTGACACGGAGGCATGCCTTCCGTGGTTATGAAATACTAAATACTATATCCAACAAAAGACAATTAAATTAACACCCTTAAGACATTTTAATTACTGACAGTAATTGTATTTTTATTCTTAGTAAAAGAGTTATAGCTCTAAACTGTAAAGCCTTATTGTTTAAAAAGGGAAATAAGTCCATTCTTCCAATGGCACCACTTCAAGATAATATATGGTATGTGACCATTATTAATATACCTTTTTAAGTCGCGGATCCGTGGAAAAGTTAAACAGAAGTACATCTATATTTTGAGGGCCCTTGTAATTTAACAAAATATAAAATCATTTTGTAAACTATTGAAACACAAATGTTGATAACCATAAGTAAAGATGCTAATATCAGTAAGTAATAAAGAGATGTCATGGTCAAACAAAGATGAGTGAATAAGTCTTCACACCCCTGCCAATTTTCCTTAATTCTCGAGATCCTATGTATATTTGTTTATTTTCAGTTATTCTTGATTTTGTTAAGAATATGGCAGCCTGTTTAATTGACCTGAGCCAATTAACCAGGTTCCCGATGTTATAACGAAGAGACGTTATAACAGTACACTGCCACGTCCGTGAGAAATCTCACTTGAGCCGGTTGGAAACAACTGGCCTGGCCTTTCGTGAAAGTCCAATACTCCGCCCCGTAATTAAAATGTTACTTTAAAAATAAAATCTGGAATGCCTAAGTATATTCCGCGTACACACAAAGCCAGCGGTCTGATCGCTTTAGTGTCTTTGAGTGTGTGTGAGCTGAGCTCGTGCGTGTATACGAGGGATTAAAAGGGTGTTTATCTTTAATATACAATAAACATTATAAAACAAAACACATTTCTGAGGGTTTAATTTTCTCCACCATTTATTCGGGCGGTATTTTCTATGACATCGTTTTTTAAATTCTGAATGCAGTGAGACATTTATCGTAGCAAGAAAATACCTTATGAAATACACGCGCGCGAGTTGAAGACGCGGGAAACAGACGGACACTGCGGATTTGAAAATGAATGTATGAACATCTCAGGTTTAGATAAGAATGTCAAGGTAATGGAGGAAGATAATAATGATATTGTAACGAGGCACGACGAAGAATTTATTATTCCCAATGACGTAATACGAAAAAGTAATCTTGTTCTTATTTATATCTTAAATTACTTTGAAACGTACCACTGTCACGAGCGCGCTGAGACAGGTGATCAAGAGAGGACTGTAATTTAGAGGGTAATTTACTCTATAAAGTAACACAAAACACAAATCCAGGATATAATACACGAATCCATGGTAAAATCACTAACGTGATGAAATAATAATATCCAATTAAACAATTAACAATCAGCAGTAACAAACTGAATGCTTTAACTAATTTTATGAACCTCATTTTTAATTTCTGTTTACTGAAAATACCTGTTCCTTTCGTGTATTAATAATGACTCGATGATTAAGCAAGTGGCGGAGGACGGGCAACACCTACAGGTGGCTAAAGCGGCTCTGGAGACCGAGTGACAGCCGGTATAAGCTACCCCTTCTCTACTTGTCATTGTCAAGTAAATTTTAGGGCACACTCTTACCTTTGGGGACCAAAATTGCCCCTGAAGACTGATGACCTACCATTGGTCAACAACAAGGATGTAGGAGGCAAGGAGAAACTACCACATTAAAGGTCTTTATGGATATCTCAACAGGAAAAATGGTCTCTTTAGTCTAAAAGACAGCCAGTTTATAGGAAAACACCAGGCAGAAAACCAGGCTGGACGTTAAGCACAAAGGCGGCAGCTCCACAATACGTCTTACCCTGCGATATACTAGTAACATATCCATGGAATATATTCATTACTATTATTATTTATTCCGGCGTACAATGTTTACACATTTTCTACAAGCAAAGATTACAGAAGTGATTGAATTCTCATCTTTCACTGCTCCCTCTCCATCAAAAGATCTTCTTCAATTTCTCGTTCTCCCTGAATTTTTTCTATCCAGGTGATCGGTGGTCTTACTCTTTTAACGATTGCTAAAACAAAATAGTTAAATGGAGGCAAAGTAATTTAGTTAGACATTGTTCAAAAATCTGCAATAGCACAGAATTTTGCAGTACAATTTTTGCACTATGATTAAAACGTTTTTCACACACTCTAAATTTCTTAGCTACACCTGTCTAGTATTGTACGATTCCCGTCTTTGCCAATGTACTACAAACAGCGTATGTAGTATTTCTTTTAGAGTATATATTTTAAAGTTTTCCTTTTATCTACTCTGAATATTCTTCTAAAACTTTATTAAGTTCCGTTCGTTGCTTTGTCACATAATTCTATTATAAGGCACAAAGTCATTTTTTTAAAAAGATTGCAGGTACACGCTTAATAACATTTGCTTCGTACTCAGTTTTAGAAAACTGGGCTCAAAGTAACAAGTTTTCCTACTAAATTCGTGTAGTTACTAACGTATTTTGTTGCCACAAGTACATAATGATTATGTACTCTTCAATTTAAATAAATTTCACACTTTAAAATAAAAGGTTTGTAATTTATTTTCAACGCTATTATGTCTGTATACGAACTCATGTTAAATATGGTGTAGGAGCACAAATGTAGTTAAAAGTTTTCTTGACATAACATGCTTTTCAACTGAACATCTAACTTGATAGTCGGTGCCCGATATAAAATTTTGTTCTTGATTATAAATTTTGTGAGAATGTAATTTATCATATGTTGCATAAAGGCAGATAACAGTTAAATCGATATGAATTTCAACTGTTTAAGCAGGAAGAGTCAAATAAACTCGTTAGCCTTTGTAAAATACAGTGCCATAGAGTGTCGTACCGTTTACTGTCTACCATAATGTTTTCAATAGCTGTCACTGAATTGAAGAGATTTCCTTAAACGGTTTGACAATAGAAAAACTATAAATGCTTATAAATGGTAAATTAGAATTTTTGTTCACAAAAAAACTAGTAGTTTCACTGTTCTACAAAGTATAAATTGTAAATTCAAAATATTCAAAAATTGTAAATTGATCAAAAAGTTCATGCAGCTCATGTATTTTTAAAATTATGCCTTCATTCATCGACACTTACACTGTCCCCTTCAAAGTAGTTCCAGTTGAATATAACATGATAAAACCTGTCGTTTGCAATCATCGAAATATTTCAAGCACGGACTTTTCGGTAAGCCTTGAGCTCGCTTAATGCTTATCGGTTTACATCTTCAACGGTCGCAAAACGTTTTCCTTTCGTGAAAATTATCACGTGAATGCGGCAGATGCCGTGCCATCATTATGACCCTTTCTTTTGCTTAGCCTGGCAAAATTTATAACAAGCAATGATTTGCACATTATTGGGCTTCAATTTTCATAAATTATTCATCCGTAAATCTGGCCGTTTTCTACAAGTAGCTTCATACAAATGGCGTAAAAATGTCAGAACAGTGCTGTTTATTTACCACTGCACCTAGTGATGACATATCGTGGAACACAAAAACATAATCTTCATCTGACAACCACGATCTACAACTCGTTTACGGCAGTCTTTGAAGCTTGTAATTCGCTTGTTCACGTACAGCAGCCTTGCCAAAAGCTTTCTGAACACGTTTACCAGGACAAAGCAGTTTATCTCACAGTCTACACAAAATTTAATCCTTCCTCTTCAATCTTGCATTGTAGAATAACAAAAAAAAATCGCTTAATACACCTAAAGACGACTTGCTCAATTAGCTGTGAAATCTAAACTATGCGACAAACAGAGCTAAAAGGTTAGACGATTGTCACTAATATACTGTCTGGCCACGACTGGATGATCGAGGCTGCTCTCCCCCACCACGCGGCCGCTTGTAAGCGAGGTAGGGTGAAATATGTGTACTAGCCGTTTCGTTTACCCCCAGTTAGCCTACCGTAGTACCCGGCCATGCTTCTCCCACCTTACACAATGCTCAATCATCAAATCGCGGTCAGACAGTATGTACCAACATCACATTAAAACAGTTATTTACTCGGACACTTGTAGCGATTGAAATTGCAAAATTGCACGAACTTTTTTATCAAAGCTCATACATTTGTTAAAATGTAAATGTATTTTTACCAAACAAAGCAAATAAAGTTTGAATGGAAGGAAGTTTAAAATCAGAAATTCTTTGATTTAACGTCTACTGACGTTATTATTAGCTGCCGCGATTCAGCTATTATATTGCTACGGTGATACAATAGTAACATGTGCGTGCGGCCACGTGACGCTTTGCACGCGTTGTGTGAGTGGAGTCAGTGACTATTACACAGTGTTCGATCATAGTCAGTTATTCCATTCAGATTGTGGTCAATTATTCCACTAGCAACCAGGTCATTTTTATCACATCTTCGTTATGATGACTACGTTAAAAATAATGATAGGACAGTTACGTAACGGTGCAGGTGCAGTTCCGTAAAAGCTCGGTTAGCCGATCAGGTGTAGTGTCTCTGTCAAGGCCGGCCACCTAAGTATCTTCCAGGCTGTTCGAGTCCTCTTAACTACGCAAAGTATGCTGGTACGTCGCCAAGCGAGATCCATATAAGCAACAGCGACCGGCTTAGAAGATTCTTTTTACACCAGCGGGAATGTAGAGTTCGGATCAAGTGATTGTTGTTGATTGATGGAAAGTGGTTATTGTTTTATAATTATTACGGAACTCTTAATAGCTGACACTAGTATTGCGTGTTGACAAATTTAACTAGAATTATTGTATGAGACTATCTTCTTCATTTCAAATTGTTATTTGTGACTTATTAAAGCTGGTTATTAGTGATTTCATTGGTGTCTGTATTTTGTTTCCACTGTACCATACGACGATCCGTGAGACCAACGTAACAATAAGATTCCAATTTTTAGAAAATAAATTCCCTTTATTCTGAGAATATCTCGTTGTTTAAATCATATTTTATTTTAAGATTATAAACTGCAATTGTCAACTAAGCTTCGTACAGTCGAAAGTTGTATTCATGTTTGAAAGACTTATTATTTGGCTGACATTTTTGTAATTTTTATAAAATATCTGTGTTTGTGTGAGTGTTTCTTTAATGAATAAATTTAGTTTTTAATTGTAAACGTTTACTCTTTACGATACTGGTTAGATAAGAATTAACCGACTTTTCATTTCAAGCGAAGTCAAAAGTGGATAATTGCTGTAAAATATACGTGCAGAAGGTGATAACGACTTTTAAAGTAGACGAAATTGAGTTTACCGGTGACACTACAGACTCATAAACCCTGTTTATGCAAGTAAAATGAAGAAATATACACAGTGCGCACAATCTCACCAGATTGTTTACTCTGAACTGCAGCCTTTTCTCCCTACTACAGCCAGGTATCGCGCCCATAATTAAGTGCAAACGAAACACAGGCTTCGGCGTTGGCAAAACGCAGACGTTGCTGTGAGTTATGTATCGCAGACAGCCACTTGTTTACGTTTATATAGAACGAGTGTTTATTACGCCGTGCGTCTGAATTGAACTTTAGTACCACCTTGATAATCCGGACTAACCGAGACAGTAGAGTCAACAAACAGGTGTAACACGCTGTGGCTAACAGACAGGTGTAATTTCCCCACCTGGGTGATTAAAAATGCATTATGTACCTAAAGTACAGGATATAACAAATTAAGGTAAAACGAAATGGTAAAACAGCACGTGCATGTTCATATATCTGTATATAATATAATTTTTATTATTTTTTATTATTCCGGGTGTAGGCCTACAATGTTTACACATTTTCCGTAGAAAATTTTCCACAGATTACAGAAGTGATTGAATTCTCATCTTCCACTGCTGCTTGTCCATCCAAAGGTCTCCTTTCAACTTCTCGTTCCCTCTTTATAGTATGAATTTCTTCTATCCAGGTGATCGGTGGTCTTCCTCTTTTCCTTCTTCCTGGTGGGGTCCATTCCATAACTCTCCTTGGCAGTCCTTCCTGTGCCATTCTTTTTGTATATACAAACAATTGAATGTTTTACATTCATTCTGTCCTTAATGACTTCATTTCTAATTTTCTCACGTCTGGATACTCATTCCACAGCGTCTCCAAAAGTCATTAATTTTGCTCTTGTGTGTTTATTAGTAGTCCATAACCTTCTGAGCCGTAAGTCATGATACTTCTAACAATAGTTGTAAATATATTGGTTTTAGTTTCTGCCGTCATTTTCTTATCCCACAGGATTCCATTTATTTTAGATATAATTTTTGTTCTATAAACATATTAATGGTCTGGGAAATATAAACTCATAAAAATATAATACTCAGTAAAAATAAATTTTAAACTATCTTAAATCTCTATTATGGTAGTGCTAGTCATACTAAGTCGATAAATAATTTAAAATATTCTAATTTTAAATTTTATAATGTTTGTATACGATAATACCTATACTCATGTATGACTTTTATATGGGATGTGATAGTTGTGACCTTAAACTGAACTGCTGTGATATACATGAGTTAACTAATTTTTAAATATATACGTATTTAATGCTATCATAAATTATTCCTTTTACTAAATTAGCAACGTGCTCTTCATTTTGTCTTACTACTTAATTAAGGATTATGTTTTCTGAGAAGTAGAAAAAATTATTTCGTAAAACAAAATATATGAGGTAAATTAACTTTTTATTTTTTCCGTGAATTGCTTTTTACGTTTGTGATTTAATTTAGTGTACAGTGTAATTTTATAAATCTAGAGTGCTATATATAAAGAACCAAAATTATTGTTACGCCTTATACCTTTGTGACGCTGGTCACATATTTGTTGATATCTTCTGGGAGCTGAATCTTCTGAGACATTGTTCAATTCTTCCACCGGAAAATGTAACCAACTTTCTCTTCAAACGACATTACGCTAAAGGTGACCTCGTCCGCTTATACAACAAGCTGAAATTCAGCATTGCGAAATAGTTTATGCGATGATATCAATGTGTTGGTAACAAGTGTTTAGTTGTTTATATTTGTTGCGAACTATTGTAATTTTATTTTCTTGCTGACAAGTAAATTATTATTGTGTGTGTGTGTGTGTGTGTGTGTGTGTGTGTGTTAATCGAATGATCAAAGCGAGTTCTCAAAAACATATATTTGTCTTTTGTCTGTCCGAGTATCTCTCTGTCTGTCCGTTTGGGGTAAGTCTTACTATAACTGCATCAACGGGTTTTCGTAAAACTTGTCAGATGTGTCTATACTGTTGCGTCTTAGAAGCTCTCGAAGACTCTTGAGTTGATCTTAGAACGCTTATTGTGGTGCTGGTGTAGAATGAAATAATGAAGTGGACTGTCTATGTTTCTGGAAATAATTGTTTATTGAAAGTTAAAGAGACATAATTGGTGGCGCGTGCAGTTTTTAACGCGGCATAAGTGCCGGAGATTTAAGATAGAAATAAAATATTGGCGTACATGACAATATGTGTAAGCCGAGATCGTCTAAGTAAATTGTAGCATGGTGATCATGCTATTAGTATTAAAATATTGAAAAACTTTATGTAGTCGCGGCCGGCGAACAAGGCGTGTTGCCTGTACGGAGTCTTGCAAGGAACTGAAATAATTTTGACTGCTGTCAGCCTATCTCAAGACCGGCAGCAGATAGCAGAGGAAAACGTGGCGTCACTACACGCACCGCAATGCGGCATTTTACAATACAACGTTCACATAGGTTCAAAGTTTGACCAATACTTTTACCCTAAAAACCCTATTATTTTTTTTAATTGAGCCCATGAAAAATAGGGAAAGCATGATACAAAAATATGAGGGGTCAAAATCGTAAGAAAATCGCAAAAGCCCAATCTGAATGTAATGTTCTCTTTAGAAAACATCAAAATTTTTGAACGTCAAGAACCAAAAACTGGGTGGGCTTTTTTTATTTTATATTTTGATTGTTGTATTTTATATTTTTATTTAATTATTCCATATAATTTTATATTTTATATGGGCTATTAAATTAAAGATAATTTTAACTAATACGTGAATGTAGTGTAACGTCTCGGAAATTTATCCAACATTTTCGCGGGGCAAAAGTTGCAAATTTAGTGTGGTATTACAAATTAAAAAGACTTTTAATCAAAATCTGATTATAATGTACAGTTTTGGAAGTTTAAAACTTTTTATGGTTTTACATACAAAGTCTAAAACTGAAATTATAGATTTGAAAAAAAAATATAAAAATCCAGCGCAGTTCAGACTAAAGGTGATTTTAACACTAATAATATTGTTCAGAATTTTTACTGTTTATTGTAGGATTTATCTACAATTATTAATTTGGTAAAAAGAAAGTAGTCGGTTAATAAGGATTTTTGTAAATTTTCTGGTAATTGGAAAATTATCTAACGTCAAAATCTAATAATAAATGTATTTTGCTCAAAATTGTGAACGAGTTCTGCAGCACAGGGAGCATTCTAGTAAGTGGAATAATGTTGTGATACGTATGTTATTTTAACATTGTAAATGTTTATAAGGACGTGTCGTACATTTGCGGCCGATCGCTGTTGCGTGATCGAAAATGGGAACCGGTGAGTTTCCATAGAAACTACTTCTTTGTTGTCAATAACGTAGTACACATATAAAACTTCGCTTATGAATGCGACTACATTTAATTTATAATCTGTACATTGGTAAATGAAGAATGAATTCATTGATTGGTGAATGAACATAAATATCTATATATTTTAGATTTATTGAAGCATTTTCAATTCACTTCTCTGTGCATTGCATTTGTGCAATGCCTGTAAATTTTTTCATAAAGTATTAATAAAATTGTGTTATACTTTTATATTTCCTTAAATTGATTCAAATTTCTATTTGCTTTTATTCTTTATTCTGTTGAAAGAAAAACAAAGCTGATCTCGGTATACATACTGTACATTTAGTGTTTAACCTTTATTAGTAACGTACTTTATGTGGACGTGGGAGTTAATAAATTTCTTTTTTATGCTAGAGAATGTAACGGTCGACTGTTAGGTACCGACTGATAGTAAAACATGTTAACTCTGTTTACAAATAGAGTTTAATAAACGTGTAAAAATCAGTCGTTTATTGATCTGTTACCGTATAACGTGATGTATTACTGTTTTAAAACAAACTGATTAGCAGGACGCAGAAAGTGTTTCTATCGGCTGGAAGGATTAACGCAAGAGTAGCGCCGAAATGCTAACGGACTTCAGTAATCTGAAAACAACCCACCCATTACGCTTTAAAAGGTCCCAGTGACAAATCAGGCCGACACATGTTCGCACTCACATCCGTTCGTGTTTCGCTTTATGGAAGTGAAGAATACTGAAAAGATAAAAACCGAATATTCACCAAGGCCAATTTTCTGAAATACAAATATCTGAAAGAAATAAAATTCTAACGAAAGCTAAAAACGTTCAAAAACTAAACTCTCGTTTTTTACATGTAATGGTCAATACTCGGGATTGGAAGCAAAATGAAAGATATCCAAATATGAACAACAGTTAAACTGACAAAAATTTTAGACTTACTACAACAAACCTAAATGATTTCTTGAAGCTATTACGGTACTTGATATCATGGATCTACTAACGAAAAGAACAAAATTAAAATTTAGTTTTAAAATTATAAAACTAAAATGTACTGATACAATGGCCTACAAAAAAAAATAATCGATTCAGTTCTTAACAGGTCGTAATAACATGTCTGTTAACTGAATGCGATGCTTTATGAGCTGTATATATGATTAAACATTTAAATACTGTGGATTTACGCAACATTGGTCTTGCCAAAAATCAACTTCACGCTTTACTATTTACCTTAACAGCAACTTACATAAAGATGGCGGCGGACACAGACAGTTTATTGTTGGCGAGTTTTTATATAGCGATATATTTGTGCGTTGTACTGCAACTAAAATTTAACGTTCTGCAAAACCTCCATTAACTGTTTAGTATGAGACGTTACCTTTATTATTATGAGAATATGCGTGTAAGTGTGAAACGAGTAAAAAAAACTGATAAATTGTTTAAGTGATGTCTATTGCAATGGAAACTCGGTTCGCCATTCCCATGCACAGTGCGTCCGCTATATTTTCAACGTGTGACACTGTTTTGAGAGTCGTCAAAACCTCTTCTTCTTCTTCTTCTTCTTCTTCTTCTTCTTCTTCTTCTTCTTCTTCTTCTTCTTCTTCTTCTTCTTCTTCTTCTTCTTCTTCTTCTTCTCTCTCTTTAAGGATTATGTTACATTAACCTGTTCCAGCCCCCATATCATCCTTGGATGACCCACGTCTCTTCTACCAATGGCTTTATAGTTCAGTGCTGCTTTCGGTAATCGATCCTCTGTCATCCTTCGCAGATGATCCCACCATTGTCTTCTGTAAATTGAAACGTCGGTCACATCGAGCGCGTTGTATTTCGTCGTTATGTCAAGTTCGTTACCGTCAACGTCAGTCGTCGTCGTTTTTTTCCATCTTCAGTTGCTACATCTGCGACTAACGAGACAAGGTACACTGTACTATGTTTAGTTCTTTTAGCTTACACATTTACTAAAAAACCAAAGCCATAAATTGCGTACAAAGCTTTGCATTAATTAAACACAATAAGCATAAACAATTGCGCCTACAATCTGGCATGAGCAAACTGGTGTACGCCCCCAACCCGGGTACGTGCAGGCATATTTTGTTGTGTGTGTGTGTGTGTGTGTGTGTGTGTGTGTGTGTGTGTGTGTGTGTGTCTGTGTGTGTGATAAATACCAGCGTCCTTTCACTTAACTGTCACTCTATTATTTGTCACTTTTTATTATTCGTCTACGTTGTTGCTCACATGTGGTCAAGAATATTAATATTATGAAATCATGTATTATGTTACAATATAAAGACGTCGACTACCGTCACTCGCAGAATTCATGAAACAAACAGATATGCAAATAAGTGACACAGACCTGAAAATCCAGATGTAGATTCTATTATCTATCGTCGTCGTTGTCATCCTTTACGGCTTAGGCTAGTAATCTGTTCCAGTCACAACGAAAGTCATCCTACCATCGCTTACGGGGTCTTCTTTGAAATACAGTTGGATCCATTCTCTCTACGTGTAACCGCCACTCCGTTTCGTGCAGGGCGATTTTCTCATTTAAGCTTTCAACTATGCCCAGCTTTATTCTAATACGATCATTTCTGATACGATCTCTCCGGTACAACTCTTTACAGCCGTTAAGAACTTCATTTCCGCTCCTTGTATTCTAGATATATCTTTTGTCTTTCTAGTCCAAGTCTCACCACCTTACAGTAGATGAGTATGTCCATTACTTTGTAATATTTCAAATGCGTCTCTTTCCTTGTTTTCTTTTTTAAATGTTTAATGATACAACCGCAAAGCGACTGGAAGAGACCAATTTTGCTTTCAACCTCCTTATCATCTTGGTATGCAATGCTACACCCTAGATATTTGAAATCTGGCACCAGTTCTATTGGCGAGTCCTTTGCCATAGAAAAAGGCATAAATTTTGTTTTGGATAAGGAAATGTTTTGGTTGTAATATGCCAAAATGTCAGTAAGACAACGACCTATAATATATATTTAATAAAATTTCATTTATGTTCTCATCTTAAGCATATATATAACGAATCATTCAGACTTAAACATAAAATTGTAAACGTTACTTATTATAAATAACATTATTAATTTACAATCAGTTTGTGTATAAGATTCGTGTTGCATTAAACATTTTCTAGTCAATACACTTGAATGTAAATTAAGTACCCTGGAATAAAAGTTTTATTTTTTACTGCTTCACTAGCCAGCAGACTAAATAAAATAAGGTAAATTCTCGTAAGTTACGTAACAAAGTGACGAAACACGCTTAAAGTCCTTCTAGAAACTTAAGACTCCCAAACATGTACGGCATAGTAGAGAAATGAACAGGCTTATTTAAAGAACATGCAAAAGATGTTGATTTTCTCTGTGTACTGCTAGGAAAAAAATTTTCTTTATCGCAATACGTTTTAGCGTTTATTAGTGCTACTGAACGAAAACAATAAAAAAATTCAACACAAATATAAAAACTCATTAAACTAAAAGCTGGTAAAAAAAATTCTATTATCCGACTATTTGATATTCATGGCCAGACTGTGCCAGCTACTGCCATTTGATCAGTTCAACTGCGTTTAGAAAAACTAATGATTCTAGTTATTGTTTCCTAAAGACTACCTCTAAAGCATATATTAGACCCATGCTAGAATATGGAAGCGAAGTCACCGTCACAGCAAGCGTCAGCGTACGAAAAAAACTCGATCTCGCACAAAATACAGCCCTAAGAGTAATAACAGGCGCTGCAAAATCCACCCCCATCGAGGCCATGGAGGCACAAACCCAGATAGAACCATTACAGTCATATAGAGAAAGGTCAGCACTGCGATTCTGGGAGCGCTCCAGGCGTGTCTACAAGCGTCTATGGAACGACTACCGACAACCTACACCCAGGCTAAAGACACAAATAACCCCATTAACCATGTACAAAAACATCGCCGAAAAATACGATATTGCCCTCACAGAAACAGCGCCGCTGAATACCCATCAGGACTTCTTCAGTCTCTTACCCCAAGCCAGCTACCATCTTAAGAACCACTCAGCACCTAAACATGCATCCACAGATTTAGAACTACTTACTTTACTTTATCCAATCCCCGCTCTCGGCAGTTCAGCCATTCGGCGTCGAGCCTCCCAGTACAGACAGGACAAAGTTCGCGGTTGCAGGTTCGCCAGTTCAGGACAGACAGGTAGGTATTGTCCATCCATCATTCCTCCATTGCACAGCGGGCAGATGTTGGAATTCACCAGGCCGAATCGGTGTAAATGGGCTTGGAGGTAGTCGTGGCCAGTGCACAGTCTGAACTCCGCGACCGCGGTCGATCTCTTGAGGGTTCGTGAAATTTGTGTTTTAAGAAGTGACTCCCACTTTTTGCCTCTGCCGGCTTCTGTATGTATTTGTTCAAGTAGTTCTTTACGGCCATGTCAATCTGATATTTCGCCGATGATAGGCTAGACGGGGTGTCAGGTTGCTGCATTAGCGATCCATTTTTTGCAAGCTTGTCCGCTTCTTCATTTCCGTTAACTCCAACATGGCTGGAGATCCATTGTAGGTGGACAACCCAGTTGCCATGTATGAGGGTAGCGAGGACTTCACGTGTACGGAGCGTCAAGATGCAGTCCGTGGGACTGTTTCCAGCTAGTGCGACAATGGCGGCTAGAGAATCGATAAAGAAGACGACTCGCTTTATTTGGATACTTTGGTATTTAGCTAGTTGTTCTGCGGCCATTTGGATAGCTTTGTCTTCGCCGTCGTAGTTGCTGGAGTGCAGTCCCACAGCACAGTTTATTTGGAAAATTTGAGAATATGCTCCGGCACCAGTTCCACGGTTGGGTAACATTGATCCGTCAGTAAAAATATGTAACCATTCCTTTTCAGGATAGAGGGTGTGGATTGTTTCTATAGCGGATTTTTTGAGTTCATGTGGATCTTTAAGGTATTTTGGTGCTGATTGGTCATTGGTCAATCAGAGTTAGTCTTATCACTGGCGTTGCATCAAAAACAGTATTGTATACTTGCAGGGGGGCAGGGTTTCCCGTATTGACCTTGTATTTGTCTCTGAGTGTCTCATCCCATTGGATAGGGGTAGTTTGTGTTTTTAATCTATGGTTTGCTGGCGTAAAATCATTCCAGTGTTTGTGGTCAACTCGTCTAGATCTTTCCCAGAACTTGAGTGTAAATTTCTCCCTTCTTGAAGTGAGTGGCTCTATGTCGGTTTGAATTTCCATCGCTTGAATTGGTGTTGAGAAAGCGCCACCTGTGATGATTCTGAGCGCGTCGTTCTGGACTTTGTCGAGCTTCTTCAGGTTATTGGAGCTTGCAAGGGAGGTTACTTCGCTGGCGTAGTCCATGGTGGGTCTCACGTATGATTTGTATGCGGTTGCCAGCACATCCTGGGTACATCCCCATTTTGTCGCTGCTAGCCGTTTCAATAAGCTTATGCGCTTCCCTGCCCGCTCAGCGGTTTCCTGGATGTGGCTGTTGAATGTCAGTTTTGTGTCTAGCTTGACGCCCAGGTATTTCGCAATCGAGGTTTCAGGCAGGTTAGTTCCTTTATACTGAAGTTCGATTTTTTGAGGTTTAGTAGAGAGGGTAAAAAGTTGAAAAACCGTTTTATCAGGACTTATTATCATTTTGTTGCTGTCTGCCCATGATGCGACGTTTATTAAAACAGAGTTGACTACTGATTCAAGGTGGGAGGTGCTGCTTGTAGTAGCCCACAGGATGACATCATCTGCGTATAGAAGGCAGGATATTCCAGGTATCTTATTGATCGCTGTTGTTAAGTCATTGATCATAATGTTGAAGAGCAGACAGCTGATTACTGCGTCTTGGGGTAGTTCTTGTCGCTGTAATTTGTACTTAGAAGTGGTATTAACGAATTTAGTTCTGATGTAGCGTTCGGTTAGAAAGTTTTTTATCCATGTGAGCATGTTGTTCTTCACTCCGAGCTCTCTGAGTTTGTATAGAAGTAGTGCGCGCCAAACTTTGTCGTACGCAGCCTTGAAATCGATCAACACAGCCAGTGTCGATTGTTTTCGATGGAAGCCGTCTTTAACCGCCTGAGTGAATTTAACTATTTGGTCTATTGTAGATCGATGTTGACGGAATCCCGCCTGAGCATCGCTGATTGCACCACTTGACTCTAGGAAAGTTCTTAGTCTGCGTTCCACCATCTTTTCCGCTATTTTACAGCACACGCTGGTTAGTGAAATAGGCCTGTAGCTGCTCAGGCTGCTTCGAGGTTTTCCTTTTTTATAGATGGGGATTATCTCAGCTTTTTTCCATTGGTGAGGAATCCGCTTGTCCCATGTTAGGTTGATAAGTTTCAGGAAACATAGTTTAGCAGTGGTCCCAAGGTTCTTTAGGAAATCTGGGAAAATATTGTCAGGTCCAGCACACTTGCCATTTTTTAAATCCCTTAAAGCTATTTCTAACTCTTGTATAGAGAAACGGGCAATCATAGAGCAGTGCTCTTCTTTAGTTGCTACGCTTGTTGTTTGGCTCATTTGCACACTTTTTCGTTCAGGACCGCTGACTTTCAGGGAGCTAACTGAGGCATAGAATTTGCAAAGGCTGTTGGCTACTTGCACTGGACTGGTGAGGAGCTTGTCATTCACTTTCATGGGTTCCCATGCTTGCCTCTTCTTATCATTATTTAAGCTTGATAGGAAATTGTGGGCTTTGGTGCCGTCCCTTCTGAAATCTAGTTTGGCGACAAAGTTCCTGTATATACTTTCCTTGGCTTGGATGATGGCCCGAGTGAGAGCTGCTTGCTTCCTTCTTAATTCAGCACAGTCTTGTAGTAGCTCCGTTCTCTCAGCTTTCTTTCTCGCCTTGTTCCTTTCCTTCTGGAGAGCGGTGAGAGTCGCATTCCAAAAGGGTTTATATTTTTTAACACTTCCTCGAGGTATGCTTTTCTTAGCAGTTTCTAGGATACCCTCAATAAATCTGTCAGTTGATTGATCAGGATTATCGGTGATGATACAAGGGGTGAGTATTTGGTAGGAGAAAAGACTGAACTTCGGCCAGTTCGCCTTTTTGAAATTCCATCGCGGTAAGCGAGGCTCAACGGGGTTCTTCTGTTTGGTCCTTATGCTTAGCGCTAGGGTTCGGTGTCCACATCCTCCAATAGCTTCCTTAAGGGATATATTGGATCTGCTTACGAGATTGGCTTGAACTATCGCCAAATCGGGGGTGCTGTTGTGTCCAGCGAATGATAAGAAGGTTGGTTCAGTCAGGAGGTGGATCAGGTTAGTTGTATCAATCAGGTTTTCAATGGCGTGGCCAGGAGCATTAGTGTCCGAGTATCCCCATCGAGGGGAATGCGCATTAAAATCTCCAATGACGATGCTGTTTCGGTGGCGGGATGCGTCTGCTATGTCGTCTGTACAGATCTTGTAATTTGGCGGGTTGTATATTCCAATGATCTTAAACAGGTGTCCATTATTCCACACTTTGATATTGACAGCTTCATGTTTATCTGTTTGTGTCATGGTGTGTGAAACGGCGAACTCACATGCCATTGTGCTCTTTACTCCCACTATGATGCCTGAGGCCACTTGTCTTCCTCGAGGTAAAACATAATTTGTGTAATTCGTCACATTAAAACAATCAATGGAGTCCGTAGAAGCTCTGGCTTCAACTAAGATGAAAACATCTGCGTCAAACGTTAAAACTTGAATCGTGAACTCACAAAATTTTGAGGTGTTCAGGCCTCCCGCATTCCAAAATAATATTTGGAGGCCATCGTCGAAGCCCTGAGAAGGGCTGGTTTTCCTCTTAGCTCTTCCTGTCATGTTTTGGGAGGATCGTGTAGGCGTATGTTCGCCGTAGCAGATTTAGCGTTACCCAGGGTGCACCAACTAGGAGGTACTGCTACTTTGCACCCCAGATTTAGAACTAAAGCAATCAGCTTTGCAAACCATCCACGAAGATTATCCCGAGCAAGAGTGGATCCATATCTACACTGACTGCTCATCAATTCCGGGAAATGGAAAAAACAGGAGCTGGGTACTATATTCGCCTTTTCCAAGGACACTTAGCCGTGGGCAGCCCCCTTAGTAACTACGATGGGGAAATCGAAGCAGTTCACGCTGCCGTTGATGAACTGGAAAAAAATCACTCCCCCTTCAAAAGCCGTGCTCCTAGTCGACTCGCAGGCCGCAATACGCAGTCTATCACGGAACTCTCAAACCGACTGCCAAAGAACTATCAACTGTAGAAGGAAACTGGAGACCCTGGCGAGTCGAGGGTGGATCCTAAAACTCCAATGGACACCCAGTCATGTCAACATCTGGGGCAACGAGGAGGCCGATAAACTGGCCAAGCAAGGCACAACCCTACCCCAGCCTAACCGCCCGCAGTCCCTACAATCTTCCAAAGCTCAAATAAACTCCGCCGTCAGCATATGGAATAAGCGAAGACTGTCTGAGGCGGCCGCCGGTAAAAAATGGGAAAGCCTCGTCACCGAGGGTCCAATCAACCCCAACCTCTCTCGTGCAGTGTGTGTCGCAAACTTCTGACAAAAGACCGGACATGACTATCTCGCTTCACATCTGCACCGCCTCCACGCGCTGCCAACCCCTGAGTGCCAGCTGTGCGGCCACGCGACGATGGACGCCGACCAACTGAGAGACTTAGACCACACCTCGTCCAACGAGGGCACCGAGATCGCCGAAGCCCGACGCTACTGGTCAGCGCGTCGCCTAATGGCTCAACAGCCAAGGGTGGGCGTTGGCTAGTAAGTAAGTAAGTAAGTTATTGTTTCCGTTTACTTTACATTGTGTATAACGGATTAATATGCTTGTCATCATCATCGTCATCTTCTTCACATCACGAGATGGTCAAGGTGCTACCTGATCCTCTAGCCCTCTTTTCCTGGATCTACCCACACACCTATATTCTATAAGTTTATATTTCCAGACTTGTTTGGCCAGTCTTGAATCTGACATTATTTCTAAGTGTTCTTTATACCGTTGTTTGTAATCTTTCAATTTTTTAATCAAGTTAAAAAGTTGTAATTCTTATCTTATGGTGTCAAGTTTTGTGGCCAAGGGAGTTTTAAGAGGTACCGTACCTGGTTGACTGGGCACGGATCCTCACAAGTTCCCAGGTTAGATGAAGAGACCAATGGATCCCAAAGGTTTAGATCCCAATGGAACCGCAGACAGGTTCGTACTGCGTGGTGACGACCCTTTTGATGCAGAACAGTACGGATCTAGACCGGTACGTTTATAAATATTCCTGGTGAAGGGCAGGAGTAGCCACCAGTACCAAGTTAAAGCGTAAGGGAAATGATCGTGGACCGGCTTATCTTTGGAATAGTACAGACATGAATTTTATTGGATTCAGTTAGCTGTAATACCGTGTCCTATTGTTATAGGGTTATACTATACTGCCACCTTGCAGTCGGGTGTTGTGGAACCGACTCTAAGTAAGGCGGGATGCTATACATGTCTACCGTTGTTTGTGTGTTTTGCAAAAAATTTGTTTCCAGTACAGTTTTCGAGATTTTACTGAAAAACAATAAAGAATATTGGCCAACAAACAAATAATAAATCTTTTTTTTATAATTTTACTATTCACAAATGATTGTATTTGTTACCATACATTTTCTGCTGTTGTTTTTGTTAAAAACGTTACGTTCTTTATTTTAAATGTTACTCTGTTATATGCGTTATACATACACATCAAACGTCATATTTTTTTCCAAACTCGGCTTTTGTTTCTTTAAACAGAAAACTAAAAATCATAAAACATTACTACCTAACCTCACCAAAACATTACGTATTTTCTCTTTATACGAGAACATTTGGGTGGAATGCGATTCGACGACGATGACGAGGTGAAAGAAGAGGTCAAACGCTATCTCAATGACATGGCGGCGAGTTTCTATGACACTGGCATACTGAAACTGCCACAGCGGCTCGAAAAATGCATTGAACGTAACGGCGATTATGTTGAAATATAGTGTGTTCTTATGCTTCACAACCATGTAAAAAGTTTTGATAATAAATTTTTTTTTCTATTTTTAAAAAATATCGAGACCTTATTTTTGGGTTATCCCTAGTATTAAGAAATAGAATAATTTACAATATATTAGTACACTTCTTCTTCTCCACATCGTGGTATATCGATACAATTGAATAATCAAAATATAAAAAATGTAGTGCGAGTACGGATGTTGGGAGAGTACAGATTATTTCAATAAATGTGAATTGGATGAAAGTGAAGCAATCACCGGATTATTGTTTTGCTATATCTACTGCGCTAAATTCAGACTGTAAATTGAAATAGTCACGTTGAACTAACTAGCCGCGTAACAATGCGCTAAAACAAAATGAGTCATAAGGTGTATTGTTTGGTTACTGAAGTTACTGACAATATTGGATAATGTTTCCCTTCCCGTTCACGGCCCAGCGCTGCCAAACTGCGTAGCTGCCTCGCGTGACTGTCACGTACAGCGGCTTAGTCTTTCCACCCCTCTGTCGTAGCACCTTCAGAACGTCTTATCAACGACTGTGTATAAGAGGTTAGGGGGTCGGTAATGAGTGTTTCTAATTTTTTAAATGTGCATAAATTATTTTTAATTAGACTCTTACGCACACGTCCACTACACGACACGTACAAACGCGCATACAGTACAGTTCACAGACGAACCACTAAACAGAATTATGGAACTGAATATAGAAATCTATAATACAGGAAAAAAGTATAAAACAAGACCTAAAAGAGAGTTGAGATTGCGGAAAATAATCTAAAACAGTACATCGACTTTAACATAACCTAAGTTACTAGCTAAGAACATAGAACGCACAAGCGTTCTTCATATAATATAATATTATATATGTATATATATATATATAATAAAATTTATATAAGTTATTAGTAGAGTTTTCGTATAATTTATAAAATAAATTAATTTATGTGGTAAATTATGTATTATTATTGATAATATTTAGAGCCTCCAAGTGGTCTAGTGGCTAGCGCGGGCGATTGATGTGCTCGTGGCCCCGGGTTCAGTTACCGGCGGCGGCTCCGTACAGTATGCACTCAGCGTCGTGAGGCAGAACTGAGTAGTCAGCTGAGGTAACAGCGGCGCCCCTGGTGCGGCTACCGCAACTAGCGGCTGGCGGCGCGTTGTACTTGCCATGCAATCGTCACACTAAACACAAAAGCCGCGCGGTGTGTCTTGGTCCTTTACCCAGTGTTGAGCAGATGTTTTTGTATCAATAATATTTTATAATTATTTTGAAAGAAATATATTTCTGTTATTTATTACAATGTATTGACAGTTTTACGTAGCTGTCATCTTCAGAAATAGAATAAACAGATCTTATTCGGTTAAACATGCAATATTTAATAAAAATATATTTTTGTTCAAAATATAAAATATTATTTATTATACATTTTTTATTTCAAGAATAGTCATTATTCCTGCATCTCCTAAGTGGAGCATAGGGCATCAATGAACTTCCGCCACCGGACTCTGTTCCGCGCCATCGTCTTGATCTCGGGCCAGGTCTTCCCTCCTTTCTCCATCCCTTCCGCTATTACACTCCTCCTCCATATGTTCCTTGGTCTGCCTCTTCTCCTGCTACCTTGTGGGTTCCATTCCAGGGCTTGGCTTGCTATGTTGTCTCCATCTCGTCGTAATGTATGCCCAATCCACTTCCATTTCCTACGACGCATCTCAATGTCAATGGGTGTTTGATGGGTTCTTCTCCACAGCTCTTCATTGGAGATAACTTGTGGCCACCATATCCTCAGGATATTCCGCAAACTTCTGTTCACGAATGTTTGGAGTCTGCTAATCAGTTGTTTGTTAGTCTTCCAAGTTTTACACCCATAGAGCAGTACCAACTTGACATTTGTATTGAAGATGCGTAGTTTGGTATTGGTGTTAAGTTCCCCTGATTTCCAGATTGGTCACAGCATTGAAAATGCTCCTTTAGCCTTATTTATTCTATTTCCTATATCCTCTATGGTTCCTCCCTCCGTGGTGACCATACTTCCCAGGTAACAAAACTGTTTGACTTGTTCGATCTCTTGGTCCTAAAAATAATAGTGCCTTATTGCGGTTATTATAATGCATCTCCTTGGTTTTCTTTCCATAAATCTTCAATCCTACCTCTGATGCTTCGGTTTTTATATCGTTCAGCTTTGCTTCCATATCCTTAAAACTGTTGGTTAGCAAGCACAGGTCATCCGCGAAGTCCAAGTCCTCCAACCTATCTGTCAGTCCCCACTGAATTCCTCTTCGGCGATTCATTGCCTTCTTCATCATGAGATCCAGCACCATAATAAATAATATTGGTGACAGCAAACATCCTTGCTTCACTCCTTTATCTACTGGGATGGGCTCGGACAACATCCCCTGGCGCAAAACTTGACATGTGTAGTTCTCATACATTTCTTGAGTTAACTTAATAATTTTCTTTGGAATCCCAAACTCTTTCATGGCTTTCCACATCTTCTTCCTCATTACACTATCAAACGCCTTTTCAAAGTCTACAAATAGTATATACAGTGACGACTGCAGCTCCGTGGATTGTTCTATAATTATACGCAGTGTATTGATCTGGTCCTTACAGGAATAACCTTCTCTAAATCCTGCTTGTACTTTCCTCAACCTTGAGTTAACTCGCTGTTTTATCCTTTCAAGAATTACTCGTGAGAGTACCTTACTTGGTATCGAAAGGAGGGTAATCCCTCTCCAGTTATCACATTCTAATAAATCTCCTTTCTTCGGAAGCTTAATCAACAGTCCTTTCTTCCAATCTGAGGGGATCTTCTCTTCTTCCCAAATCTTCTTGAAAAGTGGGAATGGAATCTCAACCGAAGTACCCATATCCACTTTCAAGGCCTCCGGTGCGATATTGTCCATGCCTGCCGCTTTGCCATTCTTAAGTTGTTTAATGGCCCTTTGAATCTCTGTTCTTGATGGTGGCTCTGTACTAATAGCAACATCTTCTTGCTCTTCTTCCATCATCACCTCTGTCTCCCCTTCTTCGATTGTTTCACGATTCAAAATCTCCAGAAAATGTTCTCTCCATCTTTCTAGCTGTTTTTTTTGTGTGGACAGTAATCTCCCATCTTTAGCTCTCACTGGTTTGTCCGCTCTTGAAAACTTTCCTGTTAATCTCTTGGTAATGTGGTACAGAGTCCTACTGTCATTGTTTTGTGCTGCCGTCTCAGCTTGTGTTGCAAGATTGTTGATAAATGCTCGTTTGTCTCGTCGAAAACTCCTCTTCACTGTTTTGTTAAGTTGATTAAAGTCTGTTCTAGCTTGTACCTTCTCTTCTTGCGTTCTTGCGGTATTGAGTCTTTTCTTACATCCCTTCCTTTGATTCACGGCTTCCCATGTCTCTGAAGTAATCCATTCCTCTCTTCCTCTCTCACTCTTGCCTAGGACCTTTTCACAGGTATTTATGTAGGTACTCTCTATGCTCTTCCAATTGTGTTCAATATCCTGTCCTTCTTCTTCCTCCCTTAGCTGTTGGAATCGGTTACTCAATTCCAGTGAAAAATGTTGTTGCATGTCCTTATCCTTCAATTTATCAAAGTTATACTTTATCCTCCTCTTTTGATGTATGTGTCTAATACTTGCAATCTTCAGTCGGAGCGTGGCTACTACCAAATGATGGTCACTTCCCACATCTGCCCCCCTCTTGTTCCTCACATCTAACAGGGAGGTTCGCCATGTCTTGCTAATAGTGAAATGATCGATCTGGTTCTCCGTTCTATGGTCTGGGGAAACCCATGTCACTTTATGGCAGTTCTTATGAGGGAAGGTAGTGCCTCCTATCACCAGCCTGTGGTTACTACAAAGTTCAATAAGTCTTTCACCATTCTCATTTCTAGTTCCTATGCCATGTCTTCCCATTATATTTTCTACTCCTTGATTATCATTGCCAACTTTCGCATTCAAATCTCCCATCACGACCAGAATATCCCTTTTCTTTGCCTTTAACAGGGTTCGATGTAACTGACCATAAAATTGCTCTTTGTCTTCTTCATCTCCTGTCTCTGTCGGTGCATAACACTGCACCAGTGTAATAGGTCTAACCCTTGATGCAAATCGAGCTACTACAATCCTTTCTGAGACTGGGTACCATTCTATCAAACTCTTCCTTGTCTTCTGGGTAATCAGTAATCCAACACCCTCTCTATGTTCTTCCTCTCTTCCTGAGTACAACAGCGTATCCCCTTCCTGGGTCCTTATCTCACCAAACCCATTCCATCTCGTCTCGCTCAAATCCAGTATGTCCAACCTGTATCGCTTCATTTCCCTGGATACTTCAGCCAATCTTCCTACCTGCCACATTGTCTGTACATTCCACAGTCCAATTCTCGTGTCCGATTTCATGCCAAAGGTCAAATCCATTTTATCCATCCGGCTTCTATTCATTGATGTTTCTGTAATGAGTTAATCTCGGGTGTGTAGGTTATTGGCCTTCAGCACCCAATTTCAAGAATAGTATGAGCAATTATGAGTAACATATTTATATAATCCATTTTTTATAAATAAATGTTAAACGCTTTAAGATGTATCGTTTACGGACAATACCTTAGTTCATTCCTAATGCCCTCATTACGTAAACGGTCTCGCCTGATACAGCTCTTTGAAAACTATCCCCCTAGAATGGTTGCAACATGTGGACAGAATGTAGGATTGACGGCTACCTAAAGTAGCATATAGGTATACGACCCTTTAGAAGAAGCAATGTAGGAAGACCAACATGGAGATGGAGATGTATACTGTAAGGCAATGTTCCTACTCCGTAAAGTGAAGAAGAAAAAGAAGAAGAAGAAGAAGAAATATCGGTATGGAGAACCACACATGACTTCCATGTTCTAAGATTTATATTTAAAACTGAAATATTTCCATAGAAACTACTTCTTTTTCAGCCTTAACCACAGTACTGTGGTCACTAACGTATACCACCTCACGTTAGCGCACTCGATTTTCACAGATGATGGCAGGCGATAGCACTGCCGAAACGTCTGGTTTTGTATAAAACATTGGACCACGCCAAACAGCCCGGGAATGAATTATAACAACAAACTACTTCTTTGTTGCCGATAACGTAGTACACATGCCATATAAATAAAAATTACCCTCCCCCTTTCAACTATTATTTTCATTTATAGAAAATTACCCCAACCCCTTCAACTAGCCTCTTCATTTATAGATATTTCATCTATATTTCTGCAGTGGTTTATTATGATCTTCTTTTCAGGATACTTTATTTATCAAAATTAAGTACCGGTACTTCATTCTTGTTAAAACATAAAACGTTGCTGGTAAACTACCCTTTCCTCGTAACCGATCTTCACCAAAATCAATAGGCCTTGAGTCCTCTACAATTCTGGCAAATATGTAAAAAAATTATTTGATTCCGTTTTAATTTACGGCAGTTATCATTCGTTATGGAAAAATTACTCTTGTTAAAACATAAAATGTTGCAGGTAAACTACACCTTCCCCTTAACTGATCTTTACAAAAATCAATAGCCATTGCATCCTCTATAATTCAGGGAGGTATACAAAAAATTATTTGATTCTGTGTGAATATACGGCAGTTATCGTTTGTCATAGAAAACATTACCCTTGTTAAAACATACAATGTTGCAGGTAAACTGCCCCTTTCCCTTAACCCATCTTCACCGAAATCAACGGATCTTGAGTCCTTTACAATTCAGGGACGTATGCAAAACATTGTTTGATTGTGCTTGAATTTGCGGCTGTTATGTGTCGGCATAGAAAAAATTCTACACACAGACGCACAGACGCACTGACAGCCACACACCGACACTTTTCCAAAAATGACTTTCCTTCATGTTTTAAGGGTAGTACAATCAGAATCAGCCCTTACCTCGAACACGATTTTTTTTGCCATCACCATACTTCCATTTCATTATGGAACATGGAAGGAAGAATAAGAAGAAGAAGAAGAAGAAGAAGAAGAAGAAGAAGAAGAAGAAGAAGAAGAAGAAGAAGAAGAAGAAGAAGAAGAAGAAGAAGAAGAAGAAGAAGAAGAAGAGTAGAAAAAGTTACAAATAATAAATAATAATTTATATTTTGTATAAATGAATGTTGTTTTAAATTGGTGAAATATTTCTTGAAAGTGTAGAAGGTTATTAAACCTTGTGGTTATTAGTCAGATAACCACAAAGTATATGATTGTAGCAATGAAAGTGACGTTAGTTTAATTTGCCGCTACGTTTAATTCGCTACTATTTGTTATTATGACACCGTTTGTTAGGGGACCCATAAAGGGCTGAGAGTTTCCCAGATAGAAAAAGCATGTGAAGACACGCATACATAATTTCCGTAAGACGCAAGAAACAAATCTCTCTTCAAGGAACTCTGTGAACGAGTGAGACGGAAAAAGTGAAAAAAATAGATCCTGCCACAAAGCATAACAGAAACCTAGCTGTTCGCCATGACGCACAAAAACAAGCTTATCCTTTGGTTACTTAGTTATTAGACTGCTGTAAGTGAAAATTAAATTTCACTCTTACTAATGCGTATACTAATACAGATATACGATTGCAATCTCACATATGCAGAACATTGCGTATAAATATTTACAACCACGTTGATGTGTATGGAAATAAATAGGGTGTTAAAAGAGATTAAAGTGAAGGGAAAGTAAGAGTGAACAAATAACATTTCTCAAAACAAACAGAAGTAAAAATACAATAAATTACTACTGCGTTTAAATAATATACATTAACATAATTAATTATAGTCTGAAACTATGAGTTTCAACGTATATTAATTATTAGAAATGAAATAATTATTAAAGTTAATTTTGACTCTATTGAGTATCAAATGGCACTTCTACATATTTCTATACAGGTGTAAAATTCTATAGGTACAGGTCTAAAATTTACCTGTGCCAACAAACAACAGGTAGATTTTAATGATTTTTCCATCGTACAGTGGAACTGTTTTCGCTTGTAGTGTTCTGTTTCTGTTTAGTTTTCTCAAATTCTAATAAAATGGATTAGATCACTGTAAATATTAGTTAATACAATTATAGACTGAACACTCGTTGGTCATATGGTGAAACACATTACAACGAAGGTTTAGTCATAGGATGATAGGCTGTGTAACTGGCTACAATTGACTAATAGGCTGAAACAATTGTCAAAGTTTAAGAATAAATTGTGAAACTACCAAAGGCTGTTTGTGTTTTTTAAACCTTGTAACGTCACAAAACGTTCCATAAAAGAAATCATTTATATAGTAAGTTAACATAAGAGGAAAGTGAGGTGAACAGTATCGAACCCAAGTAGTCCCAAAAAATTGTGTAATTTTGTATAATAATTATTTCTATCAACTTGAAAAAACGACCAAACTATGACTAAGACAAAACCCCATATATATTATTAAAGTGAATAAGAGTGAAAAAACCATAAGACACTATAAGAGAGAGAAATAATGTCAGAATCCACCAGAATAAAGTCAATAATTATTAAGTTTTATAACTATGAATAGGGTATTAAAAACTATTTTTTGTGAATAAATGGACATGATCCATTATTATATTATGTGATGTAAATAAAATAAATGTATTAAATGACTTAAATACATTATTAGAAAGAGTTTAAGTTAAAATAAAAATTGTATATGTGCAATGACAAAAATATTAATGTGTTGGATTTGAGACCATACACCAAGATTTCATGAAAAAATTAATTATTATCAGATTTAAATAAAAACTATATGTAATTGTCAAGCAGACAATAGTGAACAATTTATCTTAAATAAAGGAAGCTGTCAAATGAATAAAAAGCAGTCAAAATAGCCAAAAACAGTGTTAACTAAAAACATGTAATAGGCATCTAATATTGTATAATTTATGAATTTAATGGTGCCAAAATGCAACCAAACTGTATTAGAAAGCTGTAATATGATATAAAGCAACTATACTAATATACCGGAAGTCGATGAAAACAGTCTACCTGATTTAGTATAAAAGCGAGACCAAATTCGACCGAAAAAACACTTGAAGATTGAACTCCAGAACTGATGCATCTCACACAACACTGATCAACGCAGCTAAGGCGAAACCAAAGAGGCGAGAAATCGACAAGACACGGCAGGAAGGCTTTTCCCGTACATAGACATAACCGACTGACTTAACCTCAACGAGAGTCTACGCCAAAAAGTATCGCTGAAATAGAGCAGCGATACGGCAAATTTTAATAGAAATCACGCAGCCAGAACGTCGACGGCCCAGGAGGGACCAAACATTTAAATAGAGAACGAATTCTGCTGTGTTCGCATTGACTGACTAACGTGACAAATAATTCCCCCGAACGTAAACAAACAATACACTAAGCCTTCCTCAACACTGCATGGGAATCAGCGCTGCGGTGGCAGATTTCTGAATCAACGCTAAACAGATGATTCGTAGCGGCGGCGTTTGAACGAGATTCTACTGCCAAACGTTTTGACAAAAAGTACGGAAAAAGTAATGATCGCAAAATTTGACTTTAAATAGATTCAGTGTACACCCGAAGAGGCGAGATCGAGAAACTACCCGAAGGAAGTGTCCAGTGAGAGAATAAACGACCATTGGAACGTGAGTTACCAAAATTAAAGTCATTTGTTACCTGGTTACATTTATCACACAGTTGTACTTTACACGCCACACATACACCTTCAAATCACTTAGTTTTTTCTTGTAAGGCATCTAATTGATATGTCTTGGTAGTTCAAAGGAGTCACGTCCTGAGAGTAAAGATTTTTCACGTATTAAACTCATGCTTTTCAACTGAGTCAGAATCTGAAATACTAGCCGATACTTGATTGGATATATATAAAAAATTTTCAATAATAATAACTTGTAAAATTTTTTCTCTCTGCAATTTTATAATTTTTTATGAATGATAGTCCTTCAGACGATTTGTTTGTTTTTAAAGAACCATTAAACTTAACTGATTTTTCCAAGGTAAACTGACTTGTTTAAATTTTGTCGTAGATTTAAAAGTTTTTATCAATCACATATTTTTTTCTTGGAACAAACGTTTCCAAGTGGCGCCCACAAAAAGCATAGTTTTAAGTTGTGTTACAGGACTACATCACTGCAGAGGATCCAGTCAACAGAGTAAGTAACAAAAGTGCGCGGAGGTAACGCCCGACAGATTACAACACAAACATTTAAAAGAACACCCATTTGCTTTTCTATAAATTGGCTTCCATCGCGGGGCTTGAAGAAGGACGTACTCACTATCTATCAATTTCTTTTTGTTACAAATTGGCAGCCCAACTAGTGAGGCTTGAAAAAGACGGAACAAGCCCGGCAACTACCAACAGATCAAGATGTCGCGAATAAAAGGAAAAGGAGAAAGACCCATACAAATGGTAGTACAAACACAAAAACCCGAACCAGCAAAAGCAACAGGGAAAAGTGACATGGAGGTGATAATGATGATGCTCCAAGGAATAAGTGAGGATATAAAATCCATGAAGGAGGATATGAATAGATTCAGACAGGAAGAAAGGGAGGAAAGACAGAAATATAAGGAGGAAATAATAGGGGCGATAGAATCTTGGGGGGAGTCCCTGAGAAAGGAAACAAATGCAAATTGCGAAACGGGAAACAAAGAGACCGATGATAGTGAAACCGACAATGACAGGGAGGTCGAGATAATGGAGGAACAGGTAGAAGGAATATAGGAAGAAAATAATACCGGTCCTGAAACCATAGAGAAAGAAACAGTAGACACGAAACAAAACATAGCTAATAGATTGGACAGACCGAGAAAAACAAACAGGGAGTATACAAAGGAAATAGGAGAGATGACTCAAGGTGGTTTAATTAATATGCTTAACCCCCCGGTCACTGACCACAGAGAAAGAAGTTACATGAAAGAATGTAAACAGAATTTAATGAAAAGGGACAAAAAGAAAGAGTGTATTACAAAGAAAATCATAGGCCAAAATGCTTTTAAGGTAAGCGTGCCGAGAAAAAAGATACATCCCAAAAAGAAGGGAAATTATGAGGAACAAATGGGCCAGCTTATAGAAAAATACGCTCAGGCAATAAGAGAAATAAGAAAGAAAAGGAATCAAGAGAATAGGCCCCAGGCAAGTAATGACAAAAGACCCCGAGTATTTTATGTAAACCATGTATTGGCAGAAACTGGCCGAGAACCAGATAATGATCCCCAAAATGAAAGTGAGAGAAAGGAGGAATTCCGCTATGCAGAAAAATTATGGCCCAAACAGGTGATGAGATGGTAATGCCATGGATTAATCATCCAGAATAAATGTCATAGACCAGGCATTTGAAGGAGTAGAGGTGATAAACATCGAAGGTCGAATATTGAAAAGAGAAGGAATTAAAAAGGAATGGGAATGATAAATAAGGACATAATATAAGGAACACAAGCAAAAGGGGTTGAAATAATCAACGTAATTAACCCAAACTGACATATATAACCCAAATATTATCAAACATGAAAACAATACCTACGAGGTAACTGACACAATTAGGAACAAGGTAAAAGGAACGTATAACCAGACTTCATTAAAAAAATACCATGATTAAAAAAAAAAAAAATCGCAAGTCGAATAATCAATCAGTGACCAAGTACCATGACCAAAGACCCAAGTCAAATACAGCATCATAGAGAAGGTACCTTGACTAAACATGTCAACGTGAATTTTTTTAACTTAGCCATAATTAGAAAGGAGGTAGAGATTTTTAAATAAATATAAATATTATTGTATAATGATTATTATTAATAAATACTACGAGATGGACACATTCCACCATAGGCAAGATTTATTTCCAATAGCCATGTCAACGTATATTTACCAGCTTACCCGTACTTAGAGAAGGAGAGAGATTATTATTAATAAATACTACGAGACGGACACTTAGTAAAGGAGGAAAGAAGGAGAAATACTGTCAGACATTTGATACTAAATGGAAATGATAAATGAAAAAAAAAAAAAAAAGGGGAAAACAGTGTGTTACATAAGGAGGTAATGATGAATATGAATATAGCTATTGACATTGAATGATTTTAAACGATAATTTTAACCTGCGGAGAACGATATATTAATATAATTGTGAATTAATCAGAAGAGTTTAAGAAAGGGAATTTATGTGTAGGAGCCTATGATCTTTGAATATTGTATTTTTTTTTTATTATTATTATTATTATTTGTTGCAAAGGTGCAATTATTATTTTCTGAACAGGGATGTGTTGCCTCTGATTTCAGTAGTTATAGACAGGAAGGGACAGAGAATGTATGCCATAGCGAGCCACTCTGACTCCCAACCCTCTATATAAGTTAGGGAATTGATAGGGAATTATATCAAAGATTAATTATAAAACATCAAGGTAAAAAGGAAAGGAATAGGTGATATGACAAAGAACGAACTAGGAATATTGAGTTGGATTAATATATTAAAGGAGTAGTACAGGAATTTAATTATAAGATAAAAGAATGAAATATAAAGAAGCTAATAATAAAGGGTTATTATAGAGATGATAATTTCATCAAAACCAAAGATATGTTTTTCCAAAATTATCAACTTTAACGGTGAGGCATATGTAACGTCACAAAACGTTCCATAAAAGAAATCATTTATATAGTAAGTTAACATAAGAGGAAAGTGAGGTGAACAGTATCGAACCCAAGTAGTCCCAAAAAATTGTGTAATTTTGTATAATAATTATTTCTATCAACTTGAAAAAACGACCAAACTATGACTAAGACAAAACCCCATATATATTATTAAAGTGAATAAGAGTGAAAAAACCATAAGACACTATAAGAGAGAGAAATAATGTCAGAATCCACCAGAATAAAGTCAATAATTATTAAGTTTTATAACTATGAATAGGGTATTAAAAACTATTTTTTGTGAATAAATGGACATGATCCATTATTATATTATGTGATGTAAATAAAATAAATGTATTAAATGACTTAAATACATTATTAGAAAGAGTTTAAGTTAAAATAAAAATTGTATATGTGCAATGACAAAAATATTAATGTGTTGGATTTGAGACCATACACCAAGATTTCATGAAAAAATTAATTATTATCAGATTTAAATAAAAACTATATGTAATTGTCAAGCAGACAATAGTGAACAATTTATCTTAAATAAAGGAAGCTGTCAAATGAATAAAAAGCAGTCAAAATAGCCAAAAACAGTGTTAACTAAAAACATGTAATAGGCATCTAATATTGTATAATTTATGAATTTAATGGTGCCAAAATGCAACCAAACTGTATTAGAAAGCTGTAATATGATATAAAGCAACTATACTAATATACCGGAAGTCGATGAAAACAGTCTACCTGATTTAGTATAAAAGCGAGACCAAATTCGACCGAAAAAACACTTGAAGATTGAACTCCAGAACTGATGCATCTCACACAACACTGATCAACGCAGCTAAGGCGAAACCAAAGAGGCGAGAAATCGACAAGACACGGCAGGAAGGCTTTTCCCGTACATAGACATAACCGACTGACTTAACCTCAACGAGAGTCTACGCCAAAAAGTATCGCTGAAATAGAGCAGCGATACGGCAAATTTTAATAGAAATCACGCAGCCAGAACGTCGACGGCCCAGGAGGGACCAAACATTTAAATAGAGAACGAATTCTGCTGTGTTCGCATTGACTGACTAACGTGACAAATAATTCCCCCGAACGTAAACAAACAATACACTAAGCCTTCCTCAACACTGCATGGGAATCAGCGCTGCGGTGGCAGATTTCTGAATCAACGCTAAACAGATGATTCGTAGCGGCGGCGTTTGAACGAGATTCTACTGCCAAACGTTTTGACAAAAAGTGCGGAAAAAGTAATGATCGCAAAATTTGACTTTAAATAGATTCAGTGTACACCCGAAGAGGCGAGATCGAGAAACTACCCGAAGGAAGTGTCCAGTGAGAGAATAAACGACCATTGGAACGTGAGTTACCAAAATTAAAGTCATTTGTTACCTGGTTACATTTATCACACAGTTGTACTTTACACGCCACACATACACCTTCAAATCACTTAGTTTTTTCTTGTAAGGCATCTAATTGATATGTCTTGGTAGTTCAAAGGAGTCACGTCCTGAGAGTAAAGATTTTTCACATATTAAACTCATGCTTTTCAACTGAGTCAGAATCTGAAATACTAGCCGATACTTGATTGGATATATATAAAAAATTTTCAATAATAATAACTTGTAAAATTTTTTCTCTCTGCAATTTTATAATTTTTTATGAATGATAGTCCTTCAGACGATTTGTTTGTTTTTAAAGAACCATTAAACTTAACTGATTTTTCCAAGCTAAACTGACTTGTTTAAATTTTGTCGTAGATTTAAAAATTTTTATCAATCACATATTTTTTTCTTGGAACAAACGTTTCCAAGTGGCGCCCACAAAAAGCATAGTTTTAAGTTGTGTTACAGGACTACATCACTGCAGAGGATCCAGTCAACAGAGTAAGTAACAAAAGTGCGCGGAGGTAACGCCCGACAGATTACAACACAAACATTTAAAAGAACACCCATTTGCTTTTCTATAAATTGGCTTCCATCGCGGGGCTTGAAGAAGGACGTACTCACTATCTATCAATTTCTTTTTGTTATAACCTTTGTAACACAATTGTGTCTGATAGATGTCAGTTTTAAAAAATTGTACGTAAAATGTAATTTACTGTGATAAATTATTGTCAGTATTTGAATGTAGAATTAAAATGATAAAGTTTACAAACTTATCAATACTAGACAATTAACTTATGTGTACAAGACAATCACAAAAAGCATACTGTCATCAAAGAAATTTTTATTTAACAATTTATAAGGACTATACGTGTAACCAGAGTTGTCTCAGAAATACCGATGCGTTAAGAAAAAGCTGAAAATTTTATACACAACATACAATGCATTTTTCTCTCTACTAACTTTTACTGTTACTACGTTAATGCTTTTATACGTTTAGGTAAATTGCATAGTCGACCATCTTATACTAATAGAGCATATAACTAGGTAATCTCATTTACATGCTAATTTTATAAAAAATCAGATATAACGATATCTGGACACTATCAGTATGCATGAGATAGCGAAAACAGAAAATAATGTAAAAACAGAAAATAAAGTTCAAAACAAGTAATTTGCTGTTGTTCCAGTACCGCAAAATCTTTCTTGCTTGATGTAGATTCTCTCTCTCTCTCTCTCTCTCTCTCTCTCTCTCTCTCTCTCTCTCTCTCTCTCTCTCTCTCTCTCTCCTCCTTCTCTTCTCTCATTCACACTCTCTTTCTCTTCCTATCTCCCCATCTCTCATCTCTCTCTGCCGCTCTATCACCCTTCCCCCTTCCCTTGGCATCCATTCTCTGTTCACTTTTCTTTAACCAACCTCTCATAATTATTTTACTTTATTTCTTAATTCGCTTAGAGTTACTGTTTGAATGCTCATCTTCCAAGACATAATCATTTCTGAGACACTTGTCTACACCCATTGTTAATACAGACTTTTGTTTATTTTGTATCTCCAATAGGACTGTTGTCTTCTTAGGCTTCATTATTTGACTTGGTCTCTTTTCACAGGTGATATTAATTCTATAGGGTTTTTACTATACCTGTTTCCTCTTTTATAATAAAAATATTAATGCTACTGTTTTTTGTATTTTATTTTACTTTAATAAAAGGGTCGTATACCTATATGCTACTTTAGGCCGTCAATCCTACATTCTGTCCACATGTTTAACCATTCTAGGGGGATAGTTTTCAAAAAGCTGTATCAGGCGAGACCGTTTATGTAATGAGGGCATTAGGAATTAACTAAGGTACTGTCCGTAAACGATACACTCTTTTTAAAGCCTTTAACATGTATTTATAAAAATGGATTATATAAATATGTTACTCATAATTGCTCATACTATTCTTGAAATAAAAAATTTATAATAAATAATATTTTATATTTTGAACAAAAATTTTGCAAGGTAACAGGTTATAGCCCAGACCAGACTTGCAGAAAAGAATGCACAATTAGTGAAATTTTATACATTTATTGTCCTTTCTTTTACACACTTTTATATGAAAATGTTCTTTCGTTATTTGACACAAAATTAATTTATTGTAGTTCAAAACTCTGCTTTGAAAATATCTTTAAATAAATGTTCTCTTTATTTAAAGAGTGCTGTAAAGTTTTAACTGTTCAAAGTCTCCTTTCAACAAAATTATATTTTAAATCAATGTTCTTTTACTTTACACTTTAAAGTTTTATAATTTGATAACAAATTTATTTAAATTTGGCTTCCATGTTCTGTTGTCTTCATTGTCCTCCCGGTCGACGATCTCGATCCCGTCTCCAGCGATCCGTCGTCTTGGTTCCAGGTTCCAGCAACCGCCTCCAGGAACTGCCTTGCTCTAGGTCTCCGTATCCCAGCCGCCACGATCAGCAAAACGAAGCTCAGGAACGGTAGCCGACTATCTCAAACTCCGTGTTGGTTTCCTGCTGACACTCGCGGCTATCAAGACTCTACGGGCCCAAGCAGTGCCTGGAATTGATGTTGACTGGAATCGATGCCCACCACGACCGCTTTCGCTGAGTACTGTATGACGACTTTCAGAGAGCCCCAAAGAGAAGACTGGCTACTGCTTTTATAATACAGCTTAATGTATGCCGCCGCGCTGCCGAATGACGTCACCGCCGATATGCGCGTAAGCGTATTTTCTATATACTCTATTATATTCTGGAGCGGCCACATGCTCGCCGACTTCCTTGTTCTTGAATCTTCTAGAACAATGCTTTATTACTCATGAATAAATTTCCGTAACGTTCTATTTGCTACCCACATAACACAACACTTCACTCACATATTAAATTGTATCTTCATAGTTTTTACATTGTCTTATTACTAATTTATCCTATTAAATTTAATTTTTATTAATATAATTTTATTTACAAGCATTCTTCTATCGTTCTGGACACTCATAACAGCTGATAATAACTATGCTCCACATTTACCTATAATGAGACAGCTTTTCACGTTCCATAAGCCTTCAGGTTAATAAAAAAAATGTATTTTCTTTGAAAATTAATTTTTTTTTAATTTTTTTTTTCAAACTTAAAACATTCTTCTAATACAACATTCTAAATAAATAATATAACCCAAAACATAACAAGAAATTTTCACAAACTAAAACGCAATTAATTCTTCATTTCATGTTTTTCTTAATACTATGCAATGTTGTAACTATGTCTATTGGTTTTCATATTATCATTCAGCCAATATAATGTCCATCCATTGTGGTTTTCTATGCGCGAGTTGCGTATCAGTAGATGCATTCCATCGTATTATCATTATTATTATTATTATTATTATTACTTTACTCAGGGTCATGTATTTAAGGATTCGATCGTTCACGAGGGTAATGATGTGCCATGATATTTTCCAATTATCTTGTTATGATCTTCATCAACTACGATGAAAGTATTCCTGCCAACCCGTTCTCTTAGTTTATAAGGACCATTAAACAATCTGAAGAACTTAGCCCACGTGTTATCTTCAGAACGGCCTACAGGGTTTGCCTTCAGCAGGACCATTTCTCCTTCCTGAAACTTCAAAGTTCTATGCGTATCACTGAACACCCGTGCCCGTTGATCAGCCGTCTGCTCTATCCGGTTTTTGGCTATTACATATGTATATATACATATATTACATATATTATATATATGTTTTGTTTTAGGTGCAACGGTAGCGGTAGGTTCTGGGTCTCTAGTTTTTTTATGTGCCTCTCCCAAAACCTGGTAGGTTGGTTACCTGAGTGCAGTTCTGTAGGTGTAAAGCCCGTAGTGGTGTTATAATTCTCATTAAGTAACTGCTCGAAGAACCGTATGTAATCTGGCCACATGTTTTGTACGCCATGACAGTAGGTCCGAAACAGTCGTCCCAGCTCCTTATTTACCCTTTCGGCCAGGTTCCCCTGTGGTCGCCGAATAGCCGTAAGGATAGGTTGGATACCATTCGTCTCGAGGGTAGTAGACCATCGCACATTCTGAAACTGCTTTCCTTGGTCACTAAGGATCCTCTTAACAGGTCCATTCTCTGGCATATATTTCCTGAGAACCGCTGTTAACACCGCTTTGGTTGTTGGTCGGATTACAGGGTAGACTCTGACGTTCTATTTTTTTAGAGTGTCGGTTTCTAATAACGCTTCCCGCAAATCACAAGGGTAGATACCACTAATTTTGTAACAAGCATCCTCACAATCAACCATGTTATTACTACATCTAGTGCTACGACTTACAGTGATCTTACTGTCTTTATCCAAACCCGTGCTAGTGCTATAGTGATGTTTATGGATTACCGCTTTTGGCTGCTTTTTTAGGCACGCGGCTCCCACGTGACATTTTACACGTTTTTTTGATCAGCATCCATAGCTTCTGATACTGTAGGTGAGTACTTATTATTATTCTCTATTTGTTTAACTGTATTAATTGATTGAATTTTCTTAGGTTTCCCTGTGAATATATTTTTATCATTCAGAGGCTTTATCTTTATTAAAAGGTGTACCCTGTTTATATGATGGCTCATTCGTGTCATATGTGTACTGAACTTTTGCTGCGGGCATTACATCCTCCCATTGTGACAACATGTTTAATAGTGCCTCTAATGTATTTACCCCACGTGTTAATATGGCTGTACGAATGTTCATATCAAAGTGGTAGCTTAATTTATGTACTAATTCCATCTCTGATAGCTCCGGTCTAAGGTGTTTAACTTTAGAGATTTCTTTTATTACGTACTGCTCACGTGTGAGTTTTCCGGGTGTAAATTTGCTAAACTCGAGCCTATTTCGTATTTTGCGTTGCACGTGCTCATTCCAGTAGGTCTACCGATTCTCGAAGCATTTGATGAACTCGTCGTATGTTTTAATATTGTCCCGGACTATGGAGTACCACAGTGCTGCCGAACCGCTCAGCTTACGTGTCACCCATTCAATTCTATCTGTGTCATTCAATTGATCACCCACCGAGTCCATACCACGTTCGCAATCCCGTATAAATTGAATTGAATTTCCATCTAACCAAAATTTAGGTTGGTTATTCGGATCTTCATTGTGTCTGTAGAAACATACGGTGGTGTTTACACGCCCTGCTACATCCCTCTTCACCTGATAAAATTTGTCGACTATCTTATGTTCTAATTCTGAATTTTGTTGGTTTATTAACAGTGTATTAGCTTTCATACGGTCTTGACATTCTGTAATGGTGTTCTGTTGTGTTATAAATCGCGTGTCCACATGTTCATTTAATTGCTCAATGTTCGATAGCATTTCCGTTCTTGCTTTTTCGATTTGAGTTTTACATAGCTCCATGTACTCGGTAAGTGATTTATTGACCTTGGTATATTCTGTTTGTATGATAGCTTTAAGTTCATTATCACGTTTTCTATTTTCGGCATCGCGTTTCTGCATTTCCGCTTCAATTTCATTACTCGTTTTAACTTGGTTCATTATTATTTTTTTGCATGTCAGCTTTAATTTCATTATTAGCTTTTACTAATTCTTGTAACGTACGCATCATTTCAGCTTGTTCCGCTATGTTTTTCTTTACTTATAAATTTGGTTATTACAGTTCTCATTTAGTCCGTGTATAACCGTTCTGCAGCTATACAAGATCACATCTTACATTGTTCGACCGATTCTTGAGGCAGTCCAAAAACGAGTTGTTTCTTACCTACAGTCTCGTGTCATAAGTCAGAGCTTTTCTTTATAAAAGTCCAATTATAAACATTAGGCCAGTACGACCCTAGAAAATAGAAGAGCGATTCAAGAGGTGGTATTTACGTATAAGAGTATTCACTGGCTCATTAAGATAGACTTCATGAGAATCGGTTACAGAGTTCCTTACGTAAGTCGGAGAACGCATGTTCATTCAGATACTTGCGGCCAGAGTGTGTTGGCTCTATTGGCAAAGTCCATAAAAATTATGAACAAAGTTTGGGACTCAGTACACGTTGGCTGGTTCAATTAAATTATTAATGTTCTTAGAAAGAATGATATTAAAATACTGAAGTGAAGTGAAACTTGAAATGACTAAATTAAATTGACACAGCTGTCCATTTTAAAAATGTGTATGTGTATAAATTACTTGTTTTAAATTATTCCTTAGGCTTTCACGGCCGGTGTCACTTGAATTGTGAAAAATATCCGGGCTGTTTGGCCGTGGTCCATGGTTAAAAACAAAACCAAACGTTTCGGCAGCACCACTGGCTGCCATCATCAGTGGAATAAGATTTCTGCACTTAAGGTGTCTACGTGCAGGCCCACAGTACTGTGGTATAAACTGAGTCTATACCACAGTACTGTGGGCCTGCACGTAGACACCTTAAGTGCAGAAATCTTATTCCACTGATGATGGCAGCCAGTGGTGCTGCCGAAACGTTTGGTTTTGTTTTTAACCATGGACCACGGCCAAACAGCCCGGATATTTTTCACAATTCAAATTACTTGTTTGTTTAATAACTAGTATATCTGCCGTTCTTCTGTCGTATGTCAACGTTCCCAACGTTCCTTCTGAATCACGTCCTGGTTAGGAAGAATACATACACCAAGGTATTCTATTGTTCTATGTACAGTACTCTCTTCACACCAGAATTCAGTCATTCTGAGTAAAATTTTCTTAGTACTCATTTTCTGAGTTACTTAGAGTTGATATTAAGTAAAGTACGGTTATAATCTGTTTGTAAAGGTACCATTATACATTTCAGTCAGTTATAATATAACCCATCAAGCAAAACATAGTTTTTAATAAAGTTAAAGAATTGTTAAAACTTCACGTTTCAAAATATCAAATTCATTTTAGAAAAGCTCATTCTGAGGTTTGTGTTAAAATACAGACTAAATTCCTTGCTGTTGACAGGCGTCAAATCAATTTTAGTTGTAATAACATAAATTGATCGAAAAGGGACTTGGAAGAGTGAAGCACTACTCTAAAAACAATTTTATTATTATTTGAACAAGAATTTATTTTCTTCTTCTTCTTCTTCTTCTTCTTCTTCTTCTTCTTCTTCTTCTTCTTCTTCTTCTTCTTCTCTTCTTCAAGGATTAGGTCATGTAAACCTGTCCGGCACTCATCTCATCCTCGAACGACCCACGTCTCTTCTATCAATGGCTTTATAGTTCACTGCCGCTTTCGACAATCGATCCCCTGTCATCCTTTGCAGATGATCCAACCACTGTCTTCTGTAAATTGAAATAATTTCATTTATGTCTTTTACTTTGAGTTTTGCTCTGATACATTTATTCCTTATTATGCCTGGAATGTATAAGTTAAAATATTTTGAAGAAACTTCGTTTCAGCACTCTGGGTCTTGCCGCTTTCCTTTTTTGTCATGACCCATGCCTCACTCGCATATATCAACGTGAGTATTGCAATTGTCTTATAAAATTCAATCCTTGTGCTGTGTTTTGTTTTATTTATAAGATTTCTATGAATCGTGCTACAAATATTACTAAATGTATTTATCTTCTCTCATATATCATATTCAGATTCATACCTTACTGCACAGCCGAGATATTAGAAACGGCTCACTTGTTCTAAAGTGCTGTTGTTTACAACTGTATTAGTCCTCACTGGATATTTACCTTTAAAGGTCATGGTTTTGGTCTTTAACAAGAGGTTATTTGAAGCCAAAAAGTAGCAGCAAATACTTAGGCATTACTACACACTGCTGTTACAATGCAAAGTCGTTATTGGTCAATACTAAGTGTAACACAATAAACACAAAGTTTAATGTAGGAATTAAATGTGGATGTCAAAAAAACAACGTATTTTGTATAATTAGAATAGTTCTAATAACAAATTATAAATAAATAAATTATATACTCTTTCTTAAATATAGCTTTAAAATGTTGAATCTGAGTTTTTACAACATGTACTAGCGAAACAGGATATTTGCGAAACTGCCCACAAAGTTAATGGTAAGAGTTAACTGTCGCTCTTCTTGTAAAAAATCTGAGGACGTAGCTTATGTTGTTGTACTGCAGTCTGTGATTCCATTGTCAATAAACATTTGCTCATGGTATCCCGAAAATTCTAGAGTACCAGAGAGTTTGGGTGTGTTTCAGTCTAGGACAGGGAGCCCAAGGAACTTTAAAAAATTATCCTTCAAAATATTTAGTCATTTGGCGCTTTGTATTTAGGTAATGATTTCTTTTCGTATGTTTTGGTTTGAATAGATTTTTGTCACTAAACGATTTTCATAGGGTTCACGAGTACACTTCTTCGGCTCCCTGTCGCTTCACGTGTGTATCATAGTTGCTCAGCCAGGGTCGTTACAATTTCCACAAGTCCCAATCAACATTCCCCACCGTCAAGTCAGGCAAAACATTTACAATGAAACATTTTGTGTTTACTAGTGTACACACTTACTATTTATTTAGTGTTTTCGATAATAACATATACATGATAATAAAATAAGTTCCTAATACGCATGACGCTCTTTAGGTTGATATTTAGTTGCTAAATAGTTACGGTTATAATTAACACTACTTTTGTTAGTTGTTTCTACTCGACAATGCCACAAATATTATTAACATTCGTATTTCACTTATTGCTACAATAACTGTACTTACATTATATGACACAAAACAGTACGCATCGATTGGAGTTTCCTTCGTAGTCTCACAGGCCGCAATTACGTTTGTAAATATGAGACCACAAATGAAGAAAAGTATTCTCGAGTTACCTCATTAACATATGCATACTTTATTAACCTTTAAATATGTTGTTACAATAATTCATTGTAGAAAACGGACACGTTCAGCCTACTACTGTCAGATAATTTCACAACGAATAGAACAATGGTTTCTAACTTAAAACTTCTGAGGGCTACAATTAAACTCAGGAATCTACCACAACATAAGTGGTGACCAATTTTCAACACACAACGTAAAAATATTAAATATCGGTATGGAGAACCATACATGACTTCCATATTCTAAGATTTATATTTAAAATCATTTTCGAAATGAAATATTACCATAGAAACTACTTCTTTCTACTTACTGCTTCAGCCTTAACCACAGTACTGTGGTCACTAACGTATACCACCTCACGTTATCGCACTCGATTTTCACTGATGATGGAAGTCGATGGCATTGCCGAAATGTCTGGTTTTGTAGAAAACATTGGACTACGGCCAAATATCCCGGGAAGGAATTTTAACAAAAACTACTTCTTTGTTGCCGATAACGTTGTACACATATATATCAGTGGCGAAGTTACATGGAGGCAATTGAGGCAATGCCTACCCTAACAAATTCTGTAGAATAAAAATTATAAATACGTATGAACTACATAACGTAAAGATTATACATTGTTACTGTGACTGTCAAATTTATTAAACCGAAACGTGCTTTATTGAGCGACCGCTAGATGGTGACAGGTGAGATTCGGCATAGTTCGTTTAAATCGAATGAGGCAACCTGAACTTGCCTCAGCGTTTTTTGTATACATCGTATGTAAGCAATGTAGTGGTGTGATAGGGAAGTGTAGGGAGGGGGGATTGTCCCGCGCTGTACACATAGAGCGTTGAGGCATGCCTCACTTCTGTGGTCCAAACAGTTAAGTTAAAGCGCCTGTGTTGTTACTAAGTGTTTATTTTATGCGGTTATTAAAAGTGTCACTGTTATTCCGCTGAACTAACAGATGATCAAGATTGTTATTTGAATTATTTGTAACATTAAACATATATATAGAAACTAACCAAGTTTAAAAATTTGAAGTTCAATCAGTTGTATTATTGTGTATGACTAATACAAGGATTGTTCAATAGACACACGTATAGAGCTGTAAAGCATTTTTTATTCAACGATTTTAAAAGAAGTCTCCAATAACATTAAGACATGAGTTCCACTGTTGCGCTAACCTGTAGATTCCCTGCTAGTAAAATTCTTACGGCTGTTTGTGGAACCATTCGGTTACAGCAAACTCTACCTCAGCGTCCGATTTGACCCACCGTCCTTTTAGTGATTCCTTAAAAAAAATTTAAGATAAGATTTTTGCCTACCCATTCATTAACTACTAGCTTCGCCAGTAAGCAAATTGATGTCCATTTTTTCGGCTTGCACGCGTTATGTTGGTGTGGGTTTCGGCACTTTCCATTTAAAAAGCGTGCAAACGTAAGAAAATAAACATGAGTGAGGCCAGAAATAACGTGAATTTGTGTCTTACCTGCCTTTTTATTGCCGTATTAAATGAAAAATATTATATTACATTAAAATTAAAAAATTTTAATTTTACTGCCTGGCAACAAAATTATTTTATTTTTAACAATTACCATTGTTTCAAAAAGGTTAAATAAATTTGCAAGTACTTTACTCTTGTTAAAACGTAAAAGGTTGCAGGTAAACTACCCCTTCCCCTTAACCGATCTTCACCAAAATCGAAAGTCCTTGAGACCTCTACAACTCAGGGATGTATGCAAAAAATTATTTGATTCTGTTTGAATTTGCGGCTGTTATCGTTTGCCATAGAAAATACGCTTGATAAAAAAATGGTGCTGGTAAACTACCCCTTCCCCTTAACCGATCTTCACCAAAAACAATAGGTCTTGAGTACTCTACAAATCAGGGCTGTATGCAAAACATTATTTGATTCTGTTTGAATTTGCGGCTGTTATCGTTTGCCATAGGAAATACCCTTGTTAAAACATAAAACGTTACAGGTAAACTACCCCTTTCCCTCAACCGATCTTCACCAAAAACAATAGGTCTTGAGAAATCTACAATTTAGGGCTGTATGCAAATAATCGTTTGATTCTGTTTGAATTGGCGGCTGTTATCGTTTGCCATAGGAAATACCCTTGTTAAAACATAAAACGTTACAAGTAAACTACCCCTTTCCCTTAACCGATCTTCACCAAAAACAAACGGTCTTGAGAACTCTACAATTCAGGGCTGTATACGAAACATTATTTAAGTCTGTTTGAATTTGCGGCTGTTATCGTTTGCCAAAAAAAAATTTCCCTTGATAAAAAAAACCGTTGCAGGTAAACTACCCCTTTCCCTCAACCGATCTTCACCAAAAACAATAGGTCGCGAGTACTCTACAAATCAGGGCTGTATGCAAAACATTATTTGATTCTGTTTGAATTTGCGGCTGTTATCGTTTGCCATAAGAAATACCCTTGTTAAAACATAAAACGTTACTGGTAAACTACCCCTTTCCCTCAACCGATCTTCACCAAAAACAATAGGTCTTGAGAAATCTACAATTTAGGGCTGTATGCAAATAATCGTTTGATTCTGTTTGAATTTGCGGCTGTTATCGTTTGCCATCGGAAATACCCTTGTTAAAACATAAAACGTTACAGGTAAACTACCCCTTTCCCTTAACCGATCTTCACCAAAAACAATAGGTCTTGAAAACTCTACAATTCAGGGCTGTATACGAAACATTATTTAAGTCTGTTTGAATTTGCGGCTGTTATCGTTTGCCAAAAAAAAAAATTTCCCTTGATAAAAAAAACCGTTGCTGGTAAACTACCCCTTCCCCTCAACCGATCTTCACCAAAAACAACAGGTCGCGAGTACTCTACAAATCAGGGCTGTATGCAAAAAATTATTTGATTCTGTTTGAATTTGCGGCAGTTATCGTTTGCCATAGAAAATACGCTTGATAAAAAACGTTGCAGGTAAACTACCCCTTCCCCTCAACCGATCTTCACCAAAAATAACAAGTCTTGAGTACTCTACAAATCAGGGCTGTATGCAGAAAATTATTTTATTCTGTTTGAATTTGCGGCTGTTATCGTTTGCCATAGAAAATACCCTTGTTAAAAAAACGTTGTAGGTAAACTACCCCTTTCCCTTAACCGATCTTCACCAAAAACAACAGGTCTTGAGAACTCTACAATTTAGTGCTGTATGCAAATAATCTTTTGATTCTATTTGAATTTGCGGCTGTTATCGTTTGCCATAGGAAATACCCTTGTTAAAACATAAAACGTTACAAGTAAACTACCCCTTTCCCTTAACCGATCTTCACCAAAAACAAACGGTCTTGAGAACTCTACAATTCAGGGCTGTATACGAAACATTATTTAAGTCTGTTTGAATTTGCGGCTGTTATCGTTTGCCAAAAAAAAAATTTCCCTTGTTAAAAAAAACCGTTGCAGGTAAAGTACCCCTTTCCCTTAACCGATCTTTACCAAAAACAATAGGTCGCGAGTACTCTACAAATCAGGGCTGTATGCAAAAAATTATTTGATTCTGTTTGAATTTGCGGCAGTTATCGTTTGCCATAGAAAATACGCTTGATAAAAAACGTTGCAGGTAAACTACCCCTTCCCCTCAACCGATCTTCACCAAAAACAATAGGTCTTGAGTACTCTACAATTTAGGGCTGTATGCAAATAATCTTTTGATTCTGTTTGAATTTGCGGCCGTTATCGTTTGCCATAGGAAATACCCTTGTTAAAACATAAAACGTTACAAGTAAACTACCCCTTTCCCTTAACCGATCTTCACCAAAAACAAGAGGTCTCGAGTACTCTACAATTTAGGGCTGTATGCAAATAATCTTTTGATTCTGTTTGAATTTGCGGCTGTTATCTTTTGCCATAGGAAATACCCTTGTTAAAACATAAAACGTTACAAGTAAACTACCCCTTTCCCTTAACCGATCTTCACCAAAAACAAAACGTCTTGAGAACTCTACAATTAAGGGCTGTATACGAAACATTATTTGATTATGTTTGAATTTGCGGCTGTTATCGTTTGCCAAAAAAAAATTTCCCTTGATAAAAAAAAACCGTTGCTGGTAAACTACCCCTTTCCTTCAACCGATCTTCACCAAAAACAATAGGTCGCGAGTCCTCTACAAATCAGGACTGTATGCAAAAAATTATTTGATTCTGTTTGAATTTGCGGCAGTTATCGTTTGCCATAGAAAAAAAATCTATAGACACACAGACAGACACACAGACACACACACACACACAGACACTTTTCGGAAAACGACTTTTTTTCATGTTTTGAGTGTAGTAGAATCAGAATCTGCAATAATCTCGAACACGATTTTTTTTGCCATCACCATACTTCCATCCTTAAGGAAATATGGAAGTAAAAACAGTACACTATTAAGTAAGTCTCCCTCTTATTCTATAGTTAGCAATCAGTATGTTGATTTGTACCAGTTCTACACGCCGATCTTCTCTATGCTTTCCATCTCAGCTCCTCATAGGAATTACAACTTACATCACCAGTATAATCTGTTTCACCTATTAGAGTCTCGCTCTTTCTCTTCCTCTTTTCCCGTCAGTGTAACCTTCTATTATTGTTTTTATCAAATTCTCGTAACGCATAATTTTGCCAATAAGTGCAACCCTCTGCTTCACAATATTCTGACAAACACTTTTTCTTCTTCTTCTTCTTCTTCTTCTTCTTCTTCTTCTTCTTCTTCTTCTTCTTCTTCTTCTTTTTCTTTTTCTTTTTCTTTTTCTTCTTCTTCTTCTTCTTTTTCTTCTTCTTCTTCTTCTTTTTCTTCTCCTCTTCATGGATTAGGTTATATAAACATGTTCCGGCACCCATCTCATCCTCGGACTACCCACGTCTCTTCTACTAATGGATTTATAGTTCAGAGCCGCATTTATAGTCTTTCGATAATCGATCATCTGTCATCCTTTGCAGATGATCCCATCATTGTCTTCCGTAAATTGAAATAATTTAATTTATGTCATTTACTTCAAGTTCTGCTTTGATATCTTCATTTCTTATTCCATTTTGCAATGTATAATTTAAAGTACTTCGAAGAAACTGCATTATAGGACTCTGAATCTTGCCGCATTTCTTTTTTGTCATGACCTACGCCTCACTCGCATATGTCAATGTGGGTATTGCAATTGTCTTATAAAATTTAATCCTTGTACTGTGTCTTGTTTTATTTCTAAGATTTCTATGAATAGTACTACAAATATTCCTAAATTTATTTATCTTCTCTCTTATATCATATTCAGATTTATAGCTTACTGCACAGCCGAGATATTTGAAACGGATCACATGGATCACTTCTTGTCGATCCATCTTATTTTCAGTAACTTCCTTCAACACCATATTTCCAGTGCGTCAAATCGTCTGTTTTCCTCTGTTCCAGTTGCTTACGTCTCACATCCATATGGGATGCGAGACGTAAGCTGCTCCGTATATAAGTCTTAGGAACCTCTACCACCTTTTTAGGGGTACTTCTTTAGAAATCAGTAATTTTCATTCACTGTAAAATGCAACTTTAGCCTGTCCGATCCTACTCAAAATTTAGAATGAAATGTGGTAACATTACCTGTCTATCAATTAATGAGAAAAATATAGAAGCGATACGTCTTAGAATCGATATCAGGTATATGTAATTGTAATATTAATGAAAACAGATTGGGTTACCGCAGATGAATGGGTGAAACAATTCAATGAGAAGTAATTCTTTTTTGTCAGCTGTAGGTGACGGTTGACGGTGCTGTGAATATGGTACACTGGAGGAATCAACGATTGTACATGACTAAGTCGTCGAGTGGAATGAGTGTGAAACACAAATTACCAGATATCGTTCTGCTTACAGCGGTGATAACAGAGTTCGATACGAGACAAGAATTTTGTTCCCTCGTCGTGACAATTGTAAGTCGCGCTCCGCATTGCCAAAATGCGTAGCTTTGTGTAGCTTCGTGTCTGTCACGTACAGCGGCTTATCATTTTCTCCCTTAGTCAAGATCTTACCACCACGAGGTCAAGGTAACGATTCTTATTGAAAATTTCACCGTAAATTATTTTTTTTTTTACAAATTTAGCTTGTGTTATATTTATACGGTTTAAAAATATAAGTTACACAAAATTCAAATGTATATTTGAAATTCTTAATTGAAATAACTCATAAAAGATTTATTCTCAAATGTGATAATTCTTATAAAATACAATTATATTGTTACGCAACGGAACATAATCGAACATTGGAGTGTGTCGTTCTACGTGTTTCTCGGCTATTCCAGTAGAGCCCAGCTGTAATGTTTGCGTGCGTACATATTGCTAATTTGAGAACAAAGACAATTACGTGACACTTACAATGCGTCAACAATCGAGACAGTGTTACGTAATACGGAACATCTCGTACAGTCGATAGTGTCGTTCTACAGCTCCTCGACTAGCCCTGCCGGTGTGTGTTTCTGCCAAGGCCGTGCTGAAGTATCCTCTAGAATTTTTAGAGTGCTTGTTAGGGACGCATATTATGGAACCCTGCAGAGTATAAATAGCCAACACCTGCCGCTTGGAAGTCAGGTTTAGGTCGGGCGATTCACTCAATGCGTCTCAAATGGTGTAAGTAAAAACGGATATTGTGCGGGGCTCTATTAGTTGACATTACTATTTGTGTGGACAAATTAACTTGAATTGTTGAACGAGTATAATCTTGTTGATTTCAAACTGTTAATTGAGATTAATTAAAACTGATGATCAGTGTCTTAATTGGTGTCTTTATTTTGTTTTCCACTGTACCGTACGACGATCATTGAGACCGTTGTAATAAAATTTTTTACACATGAATCTACTGAAATTTTTAAACCTCTCTGCGTTTAGCCCTAGAACCATTTTAACAAGTCACTAGCTGTTAAACTAGCCGTCAATAACCATGAAAATTTGTATTTAAATAATAATAATTTGTGCTGTGAGATCAGTATAGTAATCACTTTACTACGTGTTTTAATGAAATTAGAATCACTCACAGATTGTAGGCTAAATTTTAACAGTTTCGGGCTCGATGAGTTGATTTTTATGAGAAAATAAACCGTCATAGGAAGAAGTATTAGATACGGTACGTAATAAATATTATTAGAACTACGTAGGTTAGAGGAACCGGAAACATGATTAAATTTGCCAGCTCTAAATGTAACAGCCACTGTATAATTGCAACTTGTAAGTTCAACTGAGAAAGAAATTCTTAAACGATCGCTTGAACCGCAAGGAATTTCAGTCCCTGGAAAGACTTTTACAATCACCTTTTTATTTATATAATTCTGACGTCAAATAATTGAACAATGTTTGCAGTGTTATGAGTTTACTAAACATGTTAAATCAATCGACTAATAAACGTTACCAAATTCTATGTTAAACTTTTTTTGGTGTTTCTTTAATGACCCTAATCACAGCTTGTTATGTAACCTGATACAGATTGGTTAATCTTAATAGTTCCGATTGACACCCTTGTCTGGAAAAGCCACGAAACCTGCAAAAACCGATGTTTTTGCAGGTTTTACGTAAATTACACACCAAAAATAGGTGCGGAAACGAATAATCCTCAACAAATTTGTTTGCGAAAAATTCGCAAAAATTTATTTTGCGGCCTAAATAACGTAAAAATGCGTTATTTCGTATTTGACATGAAACCTACGTTATATTTAGCTCCGTACGCGACAAATACAGTAGACATTCTTTGTTTGCAAAAATTCGATAAACAATTTTTTTTTTTGCAATCTTACTGTAATCTGTAATTTTGAATTCATACATATAACACAGGCGTAAAGTATGTTGCGATCGTAAACATCGTTCGACCAGCTACATACCAAAATCACGTGTGGGTGCGAAAAATTTACAAAAGTCGACTATGTGAACCAAATAATGTTAAAACGAGGTTTTTCTTGTCTACATTGATTCCACGCATAATTATGTTGTGTACGCGGCAATTGCGTTATTTTTTCCAACATAAATTATCCATAGGTCCTACTTTACCAATGTTACGGCAATATGTTTTTTGTTTTTTTGTTTTTTTTTTTCAGTAAAGTAACAACATTACGATCGCAAAAACCGTTCTACAGTTACAGATATAGACTGCGTCTAGCTAATGGATGTAAAGAATACCCGTAGTAGCAATGCCTACTACTATTTGCAATTTCTATATACTGTTGCGATAGAATAGTATGCTGTAAAAATGAGTTACACAATATTACAGACCTTAGTGGCCGTTTGTCGTACATAAGCACCGAAACGGTGACCTACTGATTCGCAGGTTAATAAAACCGTCACTTATGTGCACAGAGACCGTATCTTTAGGGCGCAATGCTTGGCCCTTTAACGATGTGTTGTTTTTTGCTCACATCGTTCGGAGCTAAGAAGATATATGCACGTCCGTCGCATAAAAATACATATAACCAGCTGTACCATAATCAATACATTTCGTAATACCATTACCAGCCACATAACCAGATAATTGATGGGCCACCTATTCTCAACATCCCTACCGTTCATTGTAATGTATATATTACGTTTAATTTTTAATTGAAAATCAACTCCATAACCCGCCGCCTTAAATGTAGATGGAAGAACCAGACTAAAGGATAGGCCTACAAACCTAACCGACTTTACCGCAAAATATAGTAGTAAAGAGGTTACTTTTGCAAATTAAGTATTATAGAAGTGAAACGTTATTGATCGGGTAAGAAGTGATAAAAATTTCGTTCCGCCGCTACTGCCCGAGAGCGTATTAGACTCATTTCGTTTTGTTATGTATCGGTATTTAAACATTATATTCTTGTCAGAAAAAGAAATTTTGTTTTGATATTTGCTTTCAAAGGTACACGATATTTTGTAATTATTTATCTGTCCTTCCTCACAAAATAATGACTAAACATTGCGCTCCATAGTATAATGTGCTACATATCGAAAATTGTGTCAGCTGTAGTATTGTAATGATTGTCGTTGTAAATTATAAGGTTTGTAAAGACAAAGTAACAAAACAACTTCGGATAAATTGTATTTTGTTGCCTGTTCCATATATTGCAGCGCAAATGCAGTTTATATGTACTTTGAATTTATAAAACCCTGAATTACATTATAACCACTTACATACAGAATACAGCATTATATATAACGAATTTTAATAAAATAACAATTTTTATGCTAGGTGGCTGCCGCGGCGGCAATTGGTGTCCGCAGCCCACACATTGAGGCTTGGCCCCCAGAAATCCCAAGCATTTTATAATAATACATATTGTATAAGTAAACTCAGCGTGCACTATATCATACGCTGAGTACACGGTGAACTCGAAATATGACATTTGTGTGTCAATTCTGTACCTTGCTGCTGAATTGTTATCTACAGCTTCATGGTGTCACCACCATTTCCAAGCCCAAAACAGAGGGAAATCTATACCTGCACCTTTGGCTGTATGTGCTACAAAGCGTAACTATCCAGTCTTTAAATCCGACTCACTGTTTTTCTGTTATGCTTTTTTACTTGTATAGTACACTTGTTAGTATAAAATATACCACAGTTTTACCAAATATAAAATATTAACCAAGTTTTTCGTAGGTTGATGCTGTACTGCTAGATACTGGTCGGACCACCAGCCAGCAGTACAGTAACAACGTAGGCTACATTGGAATGATGAATTCTGCTAACACAAAAAATCTGATTGGGAAATATTATATCCGCCAGGTTTTTCAGTAGCCTACGTTGTTGCAGTACTGCTGGCTGGTGGTCCGTGCTGGGCGAGGCCTTTCGGTGTCGCCAGCATTATCAAAACGACGTCGTACACCGAAAGGCCTCGCCCACCACGGACCACCACCCAGCATTACAGCAACAATGTACTGAAAACCTGGAGTGATGAAGTCGGCTAATACGAAAAACCTTGAGGTTTGCGCTAGCAAGGTCGGTAGACTTTGTTCCGCTGTGTAACTAAATATTTAAAAAATTCCATTTACTCTTATCGACATATTTTATAGGCTATTTTTATTCAGGATAAAATACAAATGAACATATTTGTATGAAATATTTCTACTAAGTATAATTGTAAACACGTTGACGAAAGAGTGAATAGGAGCGCTCACCAGACCTAAACCTAGAGGTCTGGGCTGTTTACACAAGCGCGAGGTATGAAATAACTTACATACAAGTGATCGTATAAGTTACAATCAAATAATATAAATTATGATGGTTGTACTAACCTTTTTACACAGCCCCTTCACTGCTGCTCTCGTTCTGTAGGCCAGTAGGATCACTTCCGCTGTAGTTGGCCAATTGCTGTAAATATTTTGTGTATTCTTTTTTTAAACTGTTTGTCTTGCCGACAAAATAGAAATTTACTAATATGGTCTTTGAAGTTATGTCTCCTGTTGTGACGATTTAAGATGCCTAAATCCCACAATAAAAAAAAATAAAATAAATAAAAATTATAATACTAAAATAATTTAATAAGGTACTGATGAACCCTTTCACCATGCCCCAAACCGGTAGTAACATGCCGATTTGCCAATGTATCAGTTAACAAAATTAGATTTTGAAACCCAATAAATCCCTAACGCCCTCGTGTTACATAAAAGAATAATAACAGTATAGAGTGATGTAATTAAGTGGTAAGCAAATTAAAGGAAAATAATTAATAATAATTGAGAACTACTTTTCGCGCTGAGAAACCACCGGCGCGCGGACAGCCCCATTACCCTATAGCCCTATAGTTAGTTAGTTCAGTTGACTCAGAAACTCCGCTGCTGATACAGCGTACAGAAAGTTGTGTTGACAATATAAAACAGGTAGACTAGGTAAAGCTTGTGTAATTGCAGAATGATGTAAATCTTGTAAATGACTTGAGTGTGCGACGATGACATCTCTATAATTAAATAACATCAGCTAAATGTGATGTTAAACTTTTAGAATGTAACTGTTACCCGTAAGCAGAATGTGCGGTACGACAATGTGAACACCAGTGAAAGTTACCACCTAAAAGAGACCACAAGAATCTACAGAAGAGACAGACTACTCATCTTTAATAATGACATCATACTTCACCAACACACGATAGACAGAAGATCTCCAAGACACCCTGCACAACAGACAGAAGCGCCGATTCGCCGAGGACATGTTACACACAGGTGACACGGAAATTCTACTTCCGTGGTTCAGAACTTAACTTAAAGTGAATAAAACTTAAAGTCGTGGTCCAAAAGGTGAGTGAATAAATCTACAAACCCCTACCTAAATTCCTGAATTCACGGGATCCTATATAGCGTTTGTTTATATTTCAGTTAATTATGAGTTTGTTAATATTATGGCAGCCTGTTTAATTGACCTGAGCCAATTAACTAGGTTCCCGATATTATAACGTATGAGACGTTATACTGTTCCCAAATCTCGGAATAGAGTTTCGCAAATCCCGCCAAAGACGTTCAATATACTGTGTGTGGGCTCCACTATCAGAATCCACAAAGTTCATACTGTGGTTTACAGTCAAATGTTTAAAATCTATTGATTGCAAACCATAATATGCTTTCCAGCAGTCACTAATTATACTGGTGCCTGGTAATACGTGGGCCCTGATAATGGCTATTGACGTCGCACTATTCCTTGTCTCTACTGGTACGAAAATACAATCCCCTGATTCCCTCTCGATCATGCCAAATACCCAGGTCCCTTCTACAATTCTTCTTTTATTTTGTTTTCTATGGCCAATTTTTGCTTCATCAATTTCGACCGTTTTGCCCGGTCCCCCAATTTATTTCTCACGCAAGTTGACAGCATGCTCACACACGTCGGGAAGATAGTTGCACCAGTCAATGACCGTCTCTCTGGACATTTCGAATCCTTCACAGATTTGGGCCACTGTTTATTTTTGAATTGCCTAATAAGTAACAAATTGGCACACCTTTTTGGTGCTCATTCGCCACTTCTCAAACCAGGTAACTCTATACAAAGAGACGGAAGCGTCACACTGTTTTAAAACTACTTTCCTCCTACTATTAATAATTGTTATGTACTTTCTGCACCGGAAGAGGCCCCTGTCTTTACCTAGCGTCATTTGTGAACCACATTTCGGACAGTTTTTAGAACGAGGCAGCAGTTTGTGGGCATATAAGAATGCGTCAAGGTCTGTTTGATTTTCCGCCATGGTGCAGAACTGGATTGACATGTACAAGCAGTCACCACTACATGTGGGGTTGTCTGCCATTTGGATTCCTGCGCAAAACGGCTTCTTATAAATCGGAACTATTTTTTTATTAATTACTATGTGAAAAAAGAACATTACAACTACACAAAGCGAAAACTGGAAAAATTATAAACATATATAAAACATTAGGAAAAGTAAAAACTTAAAAAAAATTTACAGGTATTGGACAAATGCAATGCACAGAGGAGGGCATTAAAAATGTTTCAATAAATCTAAAAAATATATATATTTATGTTCATTCACCAATCAATGAATTCATTCTTCATTCACCAATCAATGAATTCATTCTTCATTCACCAATCAATGAATTCATTCTTCGTTTACCAATGTACAGATTATAAGTTAAATGTAGTCGCATTCATAAGCGACGTTTTGTATGTGTACTACGTTATTGACAACAAAGAATTAGTTTCTATGGAAACTCACCGGTTCCCATTTTCGATCACGCACCAGCGATCGGCCGCAAATGTGCGACACGTCCTTATAAACATTTTCAATGTTAAAAATTCAATCGAAGCAGAGGACACGGTAAAGTTTGATGTCAGTAAGTTGCAACTGAAAATGACTGAACCCATTGCTGGTCTACGTTATATACCATGCACAATTATGTACATATGCTATTACAAGGCTAAACTATTACAATGTGGATGTATTTTAATATAAAATTATTAGTATACTAGATATTATACGTACCGTAATATACCTAAACGATTAAAACCAAAACACTAAGATACAATCTAAACGAAACTTAAAATGAATAAAACACGGACTAAAAATAACTTACAGAAAACAAAAAAGATCTCCGTAAACAGTAATATCTTGAAAAGCCAATCGTCACAGTTTAAAATAAACACAACATTAAAAATTTACACGCAAGCAAATACATCCACATTACAATTGGAACTTAGTTTAAATTAGCGTCATCCATACGAAACTGAATCGAATTACATGTAAAAACAAAATTATACTAGATTATTGCTACAATTTCAGATACTATACATTTTAAAAATAATAACTTTTAATTTAATGTTAAACAGAATCACCCTTCTTTCAAGAAACTTGAAACCCATCACATTTAGAAACAGATATACGAAAAGCAAAGTGCCTGTTGACTATGAAAATATGAAACTAACGCCAAGAGCTCTTTAGAATAATATATTAATTAACAATTATTTGTATAAAATGAAATTATAAATAATTTACCTTTAAAAATAATAGAGCTGATGAATTAACGATCTATAATACACCAAATTTGTATTAACAATGAAACAACTGAAATTATGAAGATCTTCTTCTTCTATCAGTATACTATAATTTTCTTGGAATTTATAATATATTATACATCGACTGATTTTTAGTTGGAGCACATACAAATAATACACCGTGTATTATATATGTTAAAACATTATATACTGTTGTATTATATACAATGTAAAGCCATATTTTAATTTCTAGCGGTCGTCAGTTTGTGGTGATGTTCAATCTAGTAGGCTGCGAAATAAAATGTTGCAAAAAAGCGGTAGTTTTCATCTAACCTGAATCTACATTACTATTTAAAAAATGAGTTTACTGTTGGTTATAAACATCAATTGAATGTGTACAATGCTCTTTTGCCTACTTTTAACAGTAACTTTTCAGTATTCTTACTACCTCAGTAAGTAACAAAAAAATTGATTTGATGTTCTGCACAACCGAGTTTTCATATGGTACTTGCATTTAGAAACAGCATGAAGACTACGAGAGTAAATATTTATTCACTGTAACGTTATTCTGCATCTAATATAAATAATATAATACACTATGTAAGGTACGTTATTGTGTTTCAGTGTTGTATTTTGCTATAAGTAAGTTGGCATTTTTTTCCGCAACTTGCAAATAAATAGTTTAAGTTTTTCGTCGTTTCCGCACCCAAGTTCACCTGTATTTATGTAGAAACACAAAAAACCCGTTTTTTTACGTTTGGTGGCTTTTCCAGACAAGGGTGTCCATCGGAACTATTATCGCATATACAGTAGCGTTCACATTAATCCAAACACAGATGTTTTCCATAAAAAGCTACTTTATTCACAAACAAAACCACACAAGTACATTTAGAAAAATAGCTAGTAGCTGATATGTCCTCCTTTGTTCTTAATGAGGTCGAAGACACGTTTCGGCACCGATTCAACAAGTGTGTTGCAGAATTTTTTTATTTCTTTAACATGAAACCATACATTTATGACAGCTTCAATCAGTGCATTTTTTGTGGCACAGTTCATTTTTTTCACTCTCCGCTTTGGGATAACCCACAAGTTTTCTATTGGATTCAAATCTGGGGAATTGCCAGGCCAAATTAAAACAGAAATCCTTCGTATTGTTTAAATTAGCAGCCATCCTTACTATTTATTTTATGAATTTGCTAACTGCTATAATTTTTTATTGTTCGACTAAGCTTTTCGTCATTACTGACATCTTCAGGTCTTAAACAACCTAAACATCCTCAGGTCGTTGTTTAAGACCTGAAGATGTCAGTAATGACGAAAAGCTTAGTCGAACAATAAAAAATTATAGCAGTTAGCAAATTCATAAAATAAATAGTAAAACAGAAATTTTGTGTTGTTGAAAAAAGCTTTTACTTTTTTGGCAGTATGGCATGGTGCTAAATCTTGCTGGAACACTCCGTTGTCTTCTGGTAACAGGTCCTGAAGTTGTGTGATGGCTCTTGTTTGCAGAATGTTGATGTATTCATCAATTCTTAGCATACCATTCACTGGAACCAATGATCCAGGGCCTTTAGAAGTAAAGTTACCCCAAAACAAATAAACTGAAATTTCTCTGCGTTAAACAGATACATCTCTGTGGTCGGATTAATTTTCACGCTACTCATAGGCTTTCTACTACAGTCCGTTTCTTGATGTATATAAAGCACTCAAGATAGAAAATACACAAAATACTAATAGATACACCACAGTCACACACAATAATACCAATTCAAAGTACCAGAGACCAACAGGAAACCAAAGCAACAACCAGCCAACACACAAATACCTCACAAGGCTCAAAATAAGGAAGGCTTAAGATGGAAACACAAGGTTTCCCGAAACATGTTCCAAATAGGGAGAAAACATCTTGAGGTAAAGTCATTATAAAATATATTGCAACGAAACAAATTTATAACTGCATAGATAGGTATTATAGAAATTATTACAACAAAGTCTATATCTGGAGATAGGAAAATTTATTAAATTAAATCATTAAAATTTACTATTGTCTTATTAATTTATCTTTAAAATTGTTTATTTAAAATTTGACTTTCAAAATTCAGTCTATTGGCTTGCTTTACAATTATGTTACTTGTTCTGTCGAATTCCACTGTTTGCGTAGCCACACGACGTTCAGGCATACCTCAACAACTGTATGATAATGAGACTTGGATTAGAAAGGCCAAAGATATATCCTGAATGCAAGGAGCGTGAATAAGGTTCTTGAGGGCTAATCATAGATGAAAGCTTAAATGAGAAAATCTCCCGGTACCAAACGGAGTGGTGGTTATACTAGAAAGAATGGATCCAACTAGGTTTTCAAGAAGAGCCCTTAACTATCATCCAATGGTGAAGAGAAGAAAAGTGTGGGAAGACCCCGTAAGCGATGGTTGGATGACTTCCGTTGAGACTTCAACAGGCTACTAGCCTAAGCCGTAAAGGACGACGACGATAAAAATTCATAGTAATGACTAGAAAATTGTATTTTTCAATATTTTGTAAAAATAAAGTGTTAGGTTGCTTTAAAATCACATCTAGCAAAGGCAGCGCCTACACTTCATTATGTACGTATTTTGACAATTTAACCGTGGCCATCTGACATTATAAAAGATTTATCTTTCTAAAGCTAGTAAAGATTTCTGTCTAACCAGGCTCCATTTTTTTTTTTACTTAAACCAATATTTCACTAGTTTTGTTATTTATGATTTAAATATAACTCTGTACGGAACTGTTGGGAATCGATTTTATTTTAACTATACATAATTCTGCCGCCACCAGATAACCGTTTTGCGTTCAACTGAATTCAGTGACGGTTCAATAAACTATCTGTGCATATCGTGTACATCCCAGAATTACCGTCTAACAAAACAATACAACAATATTTTTACCAGAGTTTTAATATAATGAAACACAGATTTGTTTTTACATTAAACTACGATAAAAATTAATTCATTTTGTCAAATTTAAACCTTAGAACTAACTACTAACAATAGACAACATTTTTATGCTGTAAAATATGTGTTGTACGTTGTGGTTGAACTGGCTTTATTCTACCAACATACCGAGCAGCCATACTCAGGACGAAACCACAAAACCCTGTTACCCACAACTGACAGTACAACACACGCAGTTGTGTGTACTGTGGTTCCTGCGCGATTACAGGAAACGAGAGGAAATAATTTGAAAAATCATCGCAAGGGTAGACTGAGCTAAAAGTGAAGTGACCAACTTGAAATGGACATAAGCAAGATGAAAATATACTGATGGGTTAGAATGCGGTTGTTTATATTTATATTAAAGTAAATGAGCAATCGGATGGTGTAGTAAAGTGCAAGGAGAGAGAAGTAACAAGTCAAGATTTGCAGACGACATTACAATCATGGAAGAAAGTGAACAGGAGTTAAGCGAACAGTTACATGTAATGGTTGAGGTTTTAAGCACAAAACACAATTTTAGAATAATTGTGAATAAAACTAAAATAATGGTCTGTCGTAAACACAGACAGTCCACTATGAATATATTGCTATATTGCTGACTGGAAAGAAGATATAGGAAGTTAGAGAGTTTATCTATTTAGAAAGTAAAATCGCATAAAACGGAAAAGGTAAGAGAAAATTTTTGAGTAGGATCGGACACGGTAAAGTTACATTTAACAGTTAACGGAAAATGTAGACTTATAAAAAACTGCCCTGGAAACAAGAAAGAGGTTCCTGAAGAGTTAGATATGGAGCACAGCTCTATATGAATGTGAGATGTGGACAAATGGAACAGAGGAAAGGAGAAGATTTAACGAACTGGAATTGTGGTGTCGAAGGAAGTTACTGAAAGAAAGCTGGATTGACAAGGTTGGTAATTATGAGATTCTTACTAGAGTTGGAGAAACGAGACGTCTTTGGCAACATATTTTGAAGCGAAAATTTTCAAGCGAACTTATTGGCCGTATTACGCGTCACGAGAGTTTGATAAAAACAATAATAGAAGCGTACATTAAAGGGAAAAGAGGAAGAGAAGACCGAGAATTTGATATATGAATCTGATTATTGGTGATGTAACTTGTAATTCCTACGAGGATATGATACGGAGAGTACAGAGAAGATCGGTGTAGGGAACTGCTACAAACCAGTCTGCGGATTAGTAGCTATAAAAGAGATAATTATATTGACGAGAAGTTGAGAGCATGAAAACCCAGAGTAACCTTAAGAGTACAGCTTAACAATTCCATTTGTTCCCTTCTAAATGCGGATGACCTTAGTTATTATTCAAGAAAATTATTTTTGAATATTCGCGTTTTAGTTTAAAAAAAGTAGCCAGTACTGACAATTTTAGAAAAACAGACTGAAGCTACAGTTTTCAAACATAAATATTTAGTGAGGACTGAGTCTCACTATGAGAAATAGTTCAACTCTCCCAAAAGTACATAAGTACCTGTAAGTCTAAGACTGATATAAAACGCAAGATAAATAAACACAGAAACATCTGTGAAAAGATTCATAAAAATCTTAAAAATAAAACAAAACACAGAACAAGAATTAAATTTTATAAGATAATTGTAATATCCATGTTGACATATGCACGTTAGGTGTGGGTGATGAAAAAGGAATGCTGCAAGGTTTGGAGCGCTGAAATATCCAACGTCTTCAACATACTTTAATTATACATAACAAGATAGGAGAAGGAATGAAGGTACACCACCAAAACTATAAGTAAACATGTAAATGCAATCATTTCAATTTATAGAAAATAATTGTGTCATCATTTGCAAAGCAGGATTGAGATGTATTGAAACTGAAAAGCAGCCCTAAAATATAAAGGTATTGGTAGAAGTGAAGTAGGTCATCGAAAGATGAGATGGGTGTGTCGGAACAGGTTTATATAACCTAATCTCTGAAGTAAAGAAAGATAAGAAGAAAGGATATTCCAAAATCCGTAAAACTGAATCAAAATTACACAAAAACATAATAGAGAACAAATCAAAAACAGGAAAAGTTTAGATCTACGGCAGAAAAACAGGTACAAATACGGGGTACATCAGATTAAACGGGTTACAATTATTTCTTCGAGCCTAGAAAAGCAAATGATATAAGGCGCTGAAAAACCTAGCGTCTAATTGTGCCTCCCCAACCAAGGATGTGCAAGACGTCGAACGGTGGAGGGAGACAGCAGGGGACTATACTGACGCTCTATCGACGAGCCTAACAACTACGTCAACAGTGAGATATTTTGTAAACTTAACCTATAGGCCGTAACTTTTTTTCGATTTGTTTAGCGGTGTTCCTACGAGTGTCCTTCTGTGTTTATTAACAATTTAAGTATATGATAATAATATTTTATTTTATCGTAAAAGATTGTGTAACAGCATTATCAATTACCGTGAGAATTTTGTGAGCCCCAGCATCTAAATAATTTTTGAAACGACTTCATCCATAACAGCAGTTTGAAATAATTGTTACAAAACGGAATTTTTTGCAATCGATTCTGCTTTTGAAGGAAAACGTAACATAAGTGAACTTTAAAAACAATGATAAATAACCAATGTGTTTATTAGAACTACTCGTTTTTTATTTGTTTTCAAGCAATAGTTGACGTGACATTATTAGTAGTAAGTTTTTCGTTAATGTGCAAATCATTGCATTACAGTTATTTGGTATCCAGCATAGCTTTTCATAGTGCTTCTATCAGTAGGGAACATACAGTAATTGTGAGCAGTACAGGAAAACAATTAAATTTTGACAAACCAAATATTAATGTTATAAACTGGAATTAAGATCATACAAACCAATCTGCAATTATACAAATGATACTGCAAATGGTACACGCTGTTACCATTTCTGACATCAGCATCGAAATAAATATGGCATATTAAAAAATTGTCATTTGTATTTGATGCGGACAATATTAATCACAAATGGTGTGTTTCTGTCCGAATGTGTTTAACTACAAATAAACTTATTAAATCGCCTTATAAATGTTTAGGTATTTGTATTTATTACTTAGCTAGATATTACTAATAGTTAATTTACTTTAATTTGGGTTGTTAAGTCAGCTGAAACGGATCAATTTATAAACTATTCGAAATTTTCGCAGGTAGCCATGCGTCTTCACAGACTGAACATTTCGATATATCTTATTTTGTACAACAAAAATTGCACTTAAAAAAAATAACGAATTAACATACAACAAAAGGTAACCTATATTCACTTTATTTTGAATTACTAGAACTTAGAACTTCTGCAAATTAATAAATATATAATCTACTGTACATCACGGTGCGCTTACAACAATACTGTATAGCTCAACCAAATTGATATCAAGGCTCGCCAAAACGGCGCTAGTGTCAGCAGATACACAGACGGTGTTGTCCCCCCTCCATTGTGCGTCGGCACATCCTGGATAGGAAAAGGTACAGCTAGACGCTAGTCTTAAAAACTGACGTTGCATTTAAACCTGTATCTACTGTCCAACATTCTTAAGTCTTGCTACGTTTTCTGAGCTCGTAGGGGAGAGTAAACGCATAACTGAATAAATTAAAATTATTTGTAGCGTAATACATAAAATACTGAAAGAAGGATGAATCTATTCCAGGCAACGTCGCGTGTAGCTGTAGATAAATTCATCCCATTGTAATAAAAATTCAGCAAGCAGTTTACCACTTGTAGACGACGAGATAAGAATAAAAGAAAGAAATTTACTTACTCTTTGCCACAATTACACCTGCTCGAGTTTAATAAGAGAAAATGAAGCGGCAAACGTGCCTCGATGAAATTAGGCGTTTAACATTCAGGTACGGTACCACGTACTCTGTTCCGTTCACCTCTGATGTCTTATTCTTATTTCTTAATATTTATTGTAAAAAAAGTTTTTTTATAACAGCAGCTACAAGCTACGTCAGACAATTTTTGTGTAAAATTTTTGTCTTTGTCATGCGTTAAAATAGATTTAACTGTATCTTCTGATGGTATGCTAATGTCTGGAGGTATCGCTTTATATGAGTAGGCTTTCTGTTAATAATTCGGTGAACGCTCGGTAAAATTAAAATCCATTTTAAACACCTCATTCTTCGATCTTTTTTTACTCACTGACTTACATAGTACTACGATGATTGTTCAATAGAAACACGTTTAGAGGCTGTAAAGCATTTTTTATTCAACGATTTTAAAAGAAGTCTCCATTAAAATTAAGGCATGACTCTCACTTTTGCACTTATCTGTAGATTTCCTGTTGGGGTAAAATTCTTCCGGCTGTTTGCGGAACCATTCGCTAACAGCAAACTCTATCTCAGCTTCTGATTTGAACCGCCGTTCTTTTAGTGATTCCTTTAATGGCCCAAAAACATGATAATCGGACAAGTCAGGACTGTAAGGTGGATGTTGTAAGACTTCCCACTTCATACGACCAGGCAGATCTTGAATCGTCTGGGCTACATGGGGTCGAGTATTATCAAGCAGAAGAATGACACCATTTGTGAGCTTCCCGGGCGTTTATTCTTGATGCCGACCCGTAAGCGTTTTAAGTTGTCTGCATATTGCTCAGCGTTGATGTTGACACCAGGTTCTTTAAAATCCAAGAGCAGCACACTCTGATAATAAAAAATACGGTCATCATTACTTTTCCTGCCGGAAGGTTGGGACCGACATTTTTTCGCCTTTGGAGGTTATGCATGCTTCCACTCCATACCCTGACTTTTGGAATCTGGTTCGTGTGATAACACCAAGACTCATCACGGGCAACATTTTGGTGAAGAAAGGCATTACTTTGTTTTTGATAGCGCATCAAATGCTGCAATGATAAGGCCGAACGCAAATTTGTCTGCTCATCACTAAGCAGTCGTGGAATCCACTCAGCAGCAACTTTGTGATAGCCAAGACTAATGATTCTCAACATTTGAGAAAGTTTTCTAACTTTGATGGGCCTATTTGCTCGTAAATCAGTTTCCAGCTGTCTCACATTTTCATCTGATGCTGCAATACGTGCAGGTCCGGGGCGAGCCAGATCTTTAGTGGATTCTCTTCCTTGTCAAAATTTATTGCACCCTTCAACCATTGCCGTATGAGAATAACTATAGTCACCATATACAGCATTCATTCTCGTTCAATATTTCCATTCGCTGCCGCCTCTGAGCGGCCAAAAGCTGAATAACGGCACGCAGATTGTCCTTGGACGGATTTTTCTACCATAGATGCCATTTTTCAATCTAGTCACGACGCTTAAAAAAGAGCAAACTGCAAATATTTTTAACAGACGCGTCATTAGTACTTAAACAGACGATATAAACAAATAAATTCTGTTGCCACGGCGACGAAGTCACGGCTACGCAGATCAAACATGTTTCTATTGAACAATTCTCGTAACGTAGGAATTTAAGAAAACCTTACAAACGATTACAGAGATCACAAAATAATTCTCTACATTACTTACCCCTAAGACAGGCAATCGAGACGATACAGATACTACAACTAATAAGATTAGATTAGACGCCACACATCGTTTTAAACCTCGATATTTTTATAGTGATATCTTGGCCTGTGTCATTCGCAATACTGATAGTGCAACCCAGGTAATTGAAGTCAGAGACTTAGTGAAATTACTCTATTACGAAAATAGCACACTAAATTGTGGAACATTTGTTAATAGACCAGTATATTTAGAATATTGTAAAACTGACCACAATGTGTACAACATTCTAGAGTATACCTTAATGTATAGACACATAGCCTTATTTTCTTTTGCTTTTAGGCTAGAGAGTCTCGCGCCTTCGTGACGTCATTGTCAAACTTTGTTGAAAATATACAAAAATTACTGACAGTGTCATCGCTCAGTGAACTGCTGTTGATTTTTTAGCACGTTATCAAGTGCGCTTATGTGTTTAAAACTACGGTTCAGTAAATTTGTTGTCCTGATGACCGCTGTTACTTGTTGTGAATATATCGTGGTATAGGGGAAGGTTGCCATCATTGGACCACATAACAGTTTTTAATTTTTTTTCATCACATTTTCAATTTAAACTTACCATTCAATATACAGATAGTCTCTCTATTACTTTCTGATTAACCGTGATTATTTACTTTGTTTTTAGATTTTTTAAATACGGTAGTAGGAACAAAAAACAAAATTTTAACAAACGGTCCATTGATGGCAACTGGTATATGGACCTTCGAGTTTCCATCGATGGACCGATTACGAAAGTAAAGCAAAACTGTCTCTACATAGGTGTATTATGTTTTATTATACGTATCTACTAGCCATGGTAAACCAAAACTAAAACATATAAAGTATGAAAAATTATCTCAAGAAGCCTGAGACTTAATTCGGGATGTCGCCGCATAAAATTGTAGTAGTCTACCATTTTTTCCCAGCCGATCTCTTCTTTTTGCTGAATCTGTGTTCGATGTTATTTTGTTCAGCGACTTGAAACGCGAGTTCTCGTAAGTCTTTGGAAAAAACATCTCCTATAATTTTAAAATGTGGTCTACTAATTCCTTCTCTACCTTAGGAGGCAAATCTCCTAAACTACCAACAATTTTCTTTCCCTCCACAGCAAAATTGTTTCTGCCTTCTAAATGTCTCTTTAAAGTTGCTTTTGGGCACTCCATACTTTCGGCAGACTTCATTCAAACCTATGTCTCCGTTACGAAAGGCTACGATAGCACGTTCCATTGTCTCGGTACTCCATTGTCCATATTTCACTCCTTTTGGTATTTTTCTGAAAAACGAAAATTCGTATGTTAATTTATAGACAAGCTACTACAATATTTTGTGTATGTAGGTTTTTTTGCAATTATTACTATTTAAAATTAATAAATTTTATTTCAGATTTTAAATACAATCAAATGTCTATCTACTCTTCAACCTGAGTGCCATACAACGACCATGTTAACAGTAGGAACCTAACGCCCTTGTGACTAAAAGTTTAAGGCTATGATTTTATTAGTGTTATCATAATACAGGGAGACTCAATATGTTTGAATTGAAATGTTTTTATTTTCAATTTGCTACCAATTGTTGCTATAAACTTATTTTCAAATGACTACAATATTCGGGCTAGAATATAATGATGTAAATTTTTCAAGATAGTCTACAGAGTTTAAATGTTTGTATGTAGTTGTAGGTTATACTTTAGGCTAATAGTTAGGCTATTTGTAAAAAAAAATAGCACTTACATTGAACACAGTGTATATTTGAGTATTATAACACGTTTTTCTAGACACTAACGCAGCTACCTACTCACACACATACGCTATTTCCTCGCATCGACTACATTCTTAGCGTTATAAAAATTAATATTTGCAATTTAACAGGTTGTTAATTGTACTGTAAACCGTAGATTATAGATTAATAAAATTTACTAAGAGGCCTATCACGAAATATCAGTAAATGAAAAAGTATCAAGCAAACAAGGTTTCTGTGTCCCATGTAAGAGGTAAAACTTAAAATGCTAAAATTTAGTCTTACTTGTAGTCAAAATATAAAAGAAAAGATACTTAACGTAAAGCGTGTCAAGGAAAATAATAATAATTCAAAAATTTGTTCACGTTTCCATGAATGGGCCACCTGATAAACTGGTCCATTCATGGAAACGCCAAGTGGTCCAATGATGGCAACTCGCCATATTTGATTCCTTAGATAAACACAGCCGAAATGACGATTCAAATTGGAACAACCAATAGAAAATTTAGAACTCTAAAAAATGCTTTTAATGTCAACAAATTGTGAAATTGTTCTGTAATATATAATGCGTGATAACTGATATAGAAAAGACTAATAGTTATAGCACAGAGTACAGAAATCTTACCTGAATTTTTATCTCGCAGCGACGCAACTCCAACTCGTTTACAGCACTGCACACAGCTGGCGTGAAGGAAAGAAAGAGACTACAACTACTACCACGCATGCGCACGCTTTGGTAGAGGAAATACGTAAGAGGTCCATCCATGGAACCGGTCCATTGATGGCAACCTTCCCCTACGCTTTTATTTACATAAGAAAATTGCTTCATTTTCTTCTTATTCTTCTCCTTCTCTTCAAGGACTAGGTTATATAAGCCTGTTCCGGCACTTTGGAAGACCCACGTCTCTGCTATCAATGGCTTTATAGTTCAGTGCCACTTTCAGCAATCGATCCTCTCTCATCCTTTGCAGATGATCCCACCATTGTCTTCTGTAAGCTGAAATAATTTCATTTATGTCCTCTACTTCAAGTTCTGCTATGATTCTTACAACGTATAGTTTAAAATACTTCGAAACTATACGTGTGTTTCAGCACTCTGAATCTTGTCGCATTCTTTTTTGTCATAAACCACGCCTCACACGCATATGTCAATGTGGGTATTGTAGTTGTCTTATAAAATGTAATCCTTGTGCTGTGTCTTGTTTTATTTCTAAGATTTCTACGAATCGTAGAAATATTTATAAAATTAATTTATCTTCTCTTTTATATCATACTCGGACTCATAGCGTGCTGCACATCCGAGATATTTAAAACGGCTCATTTGTTTGAAAGTGCTGTTGTTTATAACTATCTTAGTCCTCACTAAGATTTACCTTTACAGGCCATGCTTTTAGCCTTTTTCACTGAAATTTTTAGTGAATACTCTCTTGCTACTCTTTGTAATTGAAACATAGCTCTTTGTAAATCATCCTCATTTTCTTGAATAATAACTATGTTATCTGTATATAGCAGAGAACCCATACAAATTGATTTGTTAAGCTGTCGTCCCGAAGTTACTCTGTACTTCCATGCTCTCAACATGTCGTCAATGTATATTGGCGAATCGCTTTGTTAAAAAAATATTTTTTTTTACAACAGTTAACAGAATTCGTAATAATGTTTTCCACCTGTACATTAAAGATTGCTGCCTACATAACAACAGTTATCATAAAATACAAAAAGTTAAGAGGACGTTGTCGGCATGGCTCAACATGCCGTCACACTACCATTATTCAGGTGTACACGTACAGTATTTTCCCTAATGATTTAGTCATGTTGGCTGGCCGTAATCAGCTTGGGGCTTCTCTACCTGGTTGAAACACATTAATATCATGTCACGGTTAATCTCTAAACAAAGTACTATGGTTGTGTTCTGTATCATTGAGCGAGTGTGAATACGTGTATGGATAACACAATCCATCAACTAATGAAGAGTATAGACATGCTCCGTTATTCTAATAGTGGAAAATGAAAATGACTTATAAAGACTTGTGTATAATTTTAACAAAGCATGCCAGAAATATAACATGAAGATACCGGAAGAGAAAACAAAATCAATTATAATTTTACATAACCCACTAAAATGTAAGCTTGTGATAAATGACAGAACAACAGAACAAACAATGCAGATAAACTACTTAGGAACGAGGCTTACAAGTAACAATAGGGCAGATGAAGAAATAGAACATCAACTGATGAAAGCAAGAATAATTGCTGGATGCTTGAATAACCTTATATGGAATAATAAATACCTCACACAAGAAGCAAAACATAGGGTTTAAAAAAGCGCAATACGTCTAGTTAAATCGTTTGCATCAGAGACCAAGGGGAAGACCATACAGCAACGACTCAATGAAAACGACAAACTATAGAAATTACTGTATTACGGAGGGGAAGACAAGGTGCGATAGGTTGCCAAATAATAGTATAAGATAAACGTTTAATGTAACAGACATTAATTCTTCGAATTGCGGAAACAAGGAGGATATGAAATTAACACGTATCAAGAATAAATGACACAAAACTAGTGAAAAAGGCAAGACATAGCCAACAAAACACGAAGAGGAGCATTTGTCGTAGGACCGTCGTTATAGAACAGGAAGTTCGTCTTCGTCTTCCTAACAAAGAAGAAGAAGAAGAAGAAGAAGAAGAAGAAGAAGAAACGTTTTTGTTTCTGAAGTGTAAAAGAATTTCTCTTATCTCGATTTCGAAAAAATAAGTCATAACACATTTTGTTTTAAAATATTTTTCTGTACAAATTTTCATGTTCTTAAAGGAGTAAAATTTTAGATTGACAGAGTGCTGACAAAATAAAAGTTTTAACCTAACAAATGCCGACAGTACTGGAACAAACTCATTTCATTTTGTAGTAAAATAAATTAAATAATAAGTAATTACAACAATGGAAAATCGATCCAGGTTACCTTTTATTAGTTGAAAATATAGGGAAGAAAATTAAAATTTAAAAAAAACATCACCAAAACAAAAGGAGACTAATTGCAGAAAAGTATACTGAGTCGGTTCTATCTCAATTAATGACAAGTTTATACTCACAGCACGTCTTAATGCTTTTCGCTTGTAACGTGTAAAAAAAACAGCACATATAAATTTAAATAAAAGTCTGAAAGTCAGATAAGAGAGAAAAACAAATAACAAACGCTGCTAGATAGCAAGCAAGCAAAAGGTTTGACGTAATTGTGTATCGGTTGAAGGCGGTGACAGAGGCCAGACCTGCCCTGCCACCACTCAGGGCAAATGAACCTATTCAAGGCTATTCAAGGCGCCCTATTATTTCTATAATTTTAAGTATACAGTTATCTTACCGGCACAGTATGTGTTCGTACGCGTGTACACAAACACAGCGGTTTGAATAATCTTGTGTAGGACTGTAGCAAAAGTAATAACATATATTTTCTCTGCGCTAATTCTGTCGTCTGCTTGATTTCGTTCTACACAAGTGGGGCAGACATTCACCCCCCCCCCCCCACACACACACTTGTTATCTCAAGGCTCGTTTATATTACAGCCTAGAAAGAGTACGCGATAATCAAAGTAATTTAAATTTAAAAGTTGTAAATGGATTAAGACTTTAAAACCTAATATTTGTAAGTTTCTTGAGACCAACGTAATAAAAAAGATTAGACTTGTTTCTTCGCTTGTAGACTTGTGTGGTTGGAACTCGCTTTTGTTGATAACCATGATTTATTGATTAAGATCAAACGTTTTGCTCATGCTGTGATTTTTCACATCCTTACTGTGAACGACAGTGATTTGTCACTGAGTAAATCTCATTTTGGAATACGGTAAATACGAAGTTGTAATAAGCTAATGATTTCTTCTTCTTCTTCTTCTTCTTCTTCTTCTTCTTCTTCTTCTTCTTCTTCTTCTTCTTCTTCTTCTTCTTCTTCTTCTTCTTCTTCTTCTTCTTCTTCTCCACGTCAAGGTATAGGCTTACAGCCTGTTCCGCCTTCACTGAAGCCTCTTCCTTGGTCTACCTATATCTTGTCTTCCTTGAGGTCTGTATCTTATCACTTGTTTACGTAGTCTCATATCTTCCATTATCTCGATATGCTGCCTCCATTTGATTTCTCCTTACCGTATTCTGCTGACCATAGAATATACATTTACCTCGGTTGTTATATCCTTATTTCGTATTTGATCTCTAAGGGTGCAAACTTTGGTTCTTCTCAACAACTTCAGTTCACTAGTTAGTATTCATTTCTCATCATCGCTCAAGTTCCACTTCCATAAGTTAAAAGAGTAGTAGCTATTACTTCATAGAATTTTATCTTGGTGTCTTCCATGAGCTAATGATAATTATTTCAGTAAAATGTGGTAGTCGTTGCGGTGTCATTTCTTGCTTAGGTGACTGGTCCAGTTCTACTTCAGCACCGTTTCATTGAGCGTCACACTACGGTGTCCTTCAGGTTATAACGACGGAGCACACATGGTACGCGGTTCCCATCTATTCTGTTTGTCTGTTTCCCTGAATTTGCATAATGTATCTGCATATTCACTTCTTGTAGCTCCACATTCCATATGGTTGCGTTACTTTTTCTACCTTTTTTTATATTATATGTGAGTAATTATATATACTCACGTACGAAAGTAATGATTAATGATCAAATTGTAAAACAGGGGAATCATTTTAACTGTTTGGGAAGTGATACTGACCACAATAGGAATTATGATATTGATGTTAAAATAGATAAGTTTCAGACGATCTGTACGATGATCAACCATATTTTTAAAAACAAGATACGTCAAAATTCATAATTTAAGTTTTACTAAGTTATGGCGGTCTCCGTGAATTATATACAATACCAAGAAACAAGAAAGTGAAATGCAGGCCTCGGAAATTGCGTTCTTCAGAGGAGTTAAAAGGTGTTCTAAACTTAACTGTATACAGAATGCTGTTAAAAGAGAAGAATTACAAGTTTTCAACTCGAATAAAATACTAAAAGATTATTAAAGAAAACGTTGAAAATAACACTTTTGTCAAATTTAAGACAGGCCAAGCGAGTGTGGATATATAACCCTAAAGGACACAGGTATGTGGGTAGACCCAGGAAAAGATGGCTGGAGGATCTTTGATGGAGAACCAGACAGCACCCTGGCTATACCGAGATGTTCAGACAGTAACAAAGTAATTAAATATTTCGTTTTTAATTATTCTAAAATTGTTTACCTCCGATGTTTTTGTCCCTTTTGCCTTTGCCGATGTCCATATTTTACTCCAGAGCACTATTACAAGTAAAAACTGTTGTAGATGGGACTGTTCTGGATCAGGTCAGTATTTTCTGGCCCAAGTCAGATCTGTTCTGATTGTGGCCCAGATCGAATATCTGGGCCGTAATGTGTGTTACATTAGGCTACAAACAATGATGTGGTGAGGAAGCTGTAAAGTTCAACCATATGTGTGAGGCCATGAGGAGAATTCTAAAATCATCGACTAAACAAACGCACCTAAAATCCTCAAGGTGACGGTATTCCCCACACTTCCCTATGGGTCTGCGAATTCGACTTTAACAAAATCCCAGACCAGCGTCTTCAAGCGGCCGAAATAAGATTTCTCAGCAGGACATACTCGTACTCATCAAGTAAAATAAAATAAACGTCGCAGGATATGCTCTTGAAGATCGTAAAATAAATGTCGATGCGTGGCACGAACTGAATATTATGAGTGTATTAACCGAACGGATACCTGCCACAAGCCGACTATGGGCGAAATTTTCAACACTCCCCTGAAATCCTGTTGGTTTCCGCTCAAGTTAATTTAATCTTAAATTACTTCGTTTAAGGATGCTTCATTTGTATACTCTCTGATCGCATTGAAAATCAAATAAGTTTCTTATACAATACATAAGTAAATGGAATAATTTTATTTCAAATATTAAGTTTAATTATAACAACCATATATCGTAATTTTATTATATTTAATTAACTTTGAGAATAATGTTTTGGAGTAGGTATCACATTTTAATTATTTGGGATGTAATATCTCATACATGAAGGGTAACGATATCAAGAGAAAGTTACATAAATTTAGTTATAACTGTGGAACAATAAGACGACTATTGAGGAATACAAACGCACTGGGTGACACAGCTAAAGTTCTATAAGGTAATGACTATGCCGACTTTAATGTATGGATGTGAAACATGCAGTCTCCTACACAATAATATTTTAAAAATACAGGCCGCGGAAATGAAATTTTTAAGAGCAGTTAAGCGATTTCGTTTGAGAGATCATCTGCAAAACGACGACATAAGGAAAGGCCTGAAGTTATAGTCGGTTCTGGAGAGAATAAAGGAATACAAGCAGAATTCGAAATACCATGTGGAACGCATGGTAGACACGTGTATTTCTAAACAAGCGTTTGAATATATGCCAGTGGGGACGAGAGATCGTGGAAAACCCTGGAAAAATGGTCAGAGACTCTGTGAAGTCGAAACGGGCTATAGCCCAAGCCATGTAGTGAAGAAGAAGAAGAAGAAGAAGAAGAAGATTTAATTAACTTTCGCGTTACTAAAGAGTAGGTTTTACAGCGCTTCTATTTTTAATTTAAAGCATTTGTCCGACCGTTTACGTTACAAATACTGAGATACGCTTTCATGAGAGTCTTGGACCATCCCAAGATATGGGCTGTGTTTCTTACCAAGATAACCAAGTTCGTTTTTCGTTTTTCTTACCTTACATCCCAATTAATTAAAACCGTTTTTGAGGCAAATTAAGCTTATTATTAAAGGAATACATAAGAAATAACTTACTATTACGATTGCAATGACTTGACCAGTCAAACGTATTTTGCTTATGCTCAACGCGTTTGATGACAATCGTCACAACATGTCAACCGCGTCAAACACTGATCACTGTCATAGATAGTGTCTGTGCGTGAGTAAAAATGTTGTCAAGTCATTGCAGTAGGTGAGAGTGATAAAAGTGGAATCAACACATAGAATAACGTAATTTTAAATAACATACTTTAAAATATACTTATGGGCGGCAAAACTTATGTCTTGAGATAACGTCCTCAAATTCGACTTTTAAGGGGATAATAAACATGTTTTTCATAAACTTTTTTTGTAAGACTTTATTCCCGTTAATAAACTTTACAATGTTCATTAAATTCACAGAACTAGTTATTATCTGTTCACCACATACTGTGAACAGAAACTCTAAGGGCAACGGAGATGTTTCAAGCCTCTGCTTATACCATCCCCGGTTCTCCGTCTAGCTGGAGATCGGTTGTTCTGAACGCTGACCAGGCGCCTGACGATGTTGTGGTCAGTACTCTTGGGTTTGAGACGTGCAGCTCTGACCCTCCGCGGGTTTCGGGGCATCCACAACTTAGAATTTAACAGCAGGTAACAATATCCAACTGGACACAGAGTCGACGCCCCATAGCCGAAACTACAGACCAACCTCGAGTCCAACCCGCTACATCGGAGATGAACCCGAGACATACTGTAATCAGTGACAAGTTAAGGTTTATTAATATCCTTGTTATATATTTAATATAACAAAAACCATCTTTAATAGGTCTAATTAGCTTTTATCGCCAACCATTTTGTCACATATTTGTTGTGCAGTCACTGAAACCTTATATAGACTACACTAAATACTAAAAAAATATACAAGGTAGATCATAAATATTTCAAAATTAACTCCAACCGAAATAATCCTTTCTAACCTTCATTAACATCAATGATTACAATTAAGATATAGTATTAACAATTATATTATTAATAATATAAAATAATTAACTTAGTATTTGGCAGTTACGACAATTTCCAACATGAAATTAACACTTTCATATTCAGCTATATCTTATATAACCTTTGCAAATGAAATGGAATTATTATGATATTTGTTAACAATTTTTAGAAATAAACAAACCATGAATATATTTACATCACAACTAAATCTAGCTATACTCTTTATATATAAAATAAACTTTATTAAGAATGTGATTATTCAAAACCAAAGTGATTCTTGACGGGATGACATTTCTAACATTTAATTTGGATAACAATTTACAAAGAGAGAATACTTTCCAAATAGCGCTTTTTCTTCTTTCTCCAATTTTTACATTTTACGATAATTTATTCAAGATGCGCTACGTTAATTAATTCATTACTAGACTAATTTATATAGGGTGATTCAATTAGAGGTTACAATTTTAATGTAAAATAAAACGCATTGGTTTTTGATAAACTCTTAATGTATTTATTTCTATATGTTGTTTAGACATTGACATTAAACGTGATAAATGATATCGGCCAAATGGCTGCCACGAGTGGCCCTGCAGCCTTCCGTCCTTTTGATGAAATTGTCCATCACTTTCCGGCATAACTCCTGCGGCAGCTCATGAATAACATAGCGTATCTCGTCCTTTAGCTCTCGAATCGTTTTGGGGTCATTGGCATACACCTTCTGTTTCAAACAAACCCAAAGAAAATAATCCAACGGCGTGAGAGCACACGATCTTGGTGGCCAATGTTGATCGCCGAAACGAGAGATGACGCATCCGGGGAACTTTGTGTGCAACAACTGTATTGTTTCTCGCGCTGTGTGGCAAGTGGCACCGTCTTGTTGGAACCACATGTTTTCGACATCAATATCATCCAATTGGTGCCAAAAATAATTTGTTATCATCTCCTGATAACGTTTACCACTGACTGTTACTCCATCACCACAGCCATTTTCAAAAAAGTACGGCCCAATCACGCCGCCGACCCAAAATCCGCACCAAACAGTGACTTTCTGTGAATTTATTGGTTGTCCGAGAATGGCTCGTGGATTTTCAAGTCCCCAAATGCGGCAATTTTGCTTGTTCACATACCCATTCAGTTGAAAATGAGCTTCATCGCTGAATATGGTTTTCTTCGCAAAATCGCCATCAATTTGGTGGTTCTCTAACACCCAATCAACGAAGTCACGACGCTGTCTATAATCTGTTGGCTTCAATTACTGGGTCAATTAGATCTTGTAGGCATGCAAATACAGATCTTTAGTTAATATGCGCTGCGTGGTGCTGTAGGAAAGGTCCAGCTGCTGGGAACGATGACGAATGGAGGTCGACGGATTTTCATGGACACTGGCACTCATTGCGGCAATATTTGTGACTGACCGGCCACTACGAGGACGTACTGGTCTTTGCACACCCAACACTGACCCGGTTCTATTGAATGTTTCGACTAATTTTTTAACCGCGGCAACGAGATGGACGTTTATGTTTACTGAAGTCATTTCGCAGTGCGCGAATCGTATTAGTTAAATTTTCTCCACTTCGAAAATAAGTTTTAACAATTAAAATACGTTCTTGAGTCGAATACCGCTCCATAGCAACAAATGTCAATACTTAACAATGAATAATTTCAAATACCAGCTGTTCATTTTTCACAAGAAAACAGTATTGCCAACTTAAAATTGTAACCTCCAACTGAATCACCCTATATATATTAATTAATATATAATTGTCATTACATTTAAACCTTTATTTTTTGAATGATAGATATTTACTAAATTGAAGCAAAAAACGATTAATCAGTTAATTGTGGTGGAATATGTCAACAAGTTTAAACGCCAACTGCGGTATAATATTTTAGGTAAAAATTAAAATTCGACTGAAATGAGAGTTATTGTTTTAATTATTATTGTTATTAAGTTATTGTACTTTAATTAACATTTTATTAAACTACACGCAATTATAACATGAAAAATATAAAATAAATACTTTAATTAATAATCTCTAAAAAATATTAAATTTAATATAACACATGAAACTAGTAATAAATTAAATTTTTTCAATATTAGTATTATAAATACCCATAATAAATTTGAATACAATATGTTCATAAAACCAACTGAAACTTCATTATTAATTTCAAAAAATTAAATTAATCCTCCTCAATACAAATATGCTCCATTCAATTCTATGATATATAGAATGAATAATATTCCATTAAATAAATTTAAATACAAAACGAAAAGAAAATTATATATGATATTGCTATAAAAAATTTATATAACACCAAAATTATTGATAACATAGTAAACAAAATTAATCAATGTATGTGAAATAATTCTTTCAGTAACAAAATACAGAAAAATCAAAATATTAAATATATTAATTTCACATACCGTACATAGGCAATATTAATCATAAAATTACAAAATTATTTAAAAATCAAAATATAAAAATTACCTACAACAGTAATAAAACAGATTTTGGAAGAATCATACATAAAACAGATAAATTAATTCATAATTTAAATGGAGTAGTCGTTAATAAAATTGAATGCCCTGACTGTAACACATTTTATGTTGGCCAAACTAAAAAACGTTTGAAAGAAAGATATATACAACGCCGTAATTCATATTTAAAAACCGGATTTATAGAAGCCAAATTTAGCTACACACTCAATAACAAACAAACACACATATCCGAATTTAAATAATATCAGTTTATTAAAACACATTTCCAAAAGTCCAAAAATGACCATGTGGGAATATAGAAATATTTAAACATAAATGAAGTAATAAACTAATACCAGAACAAATTCAGATTAATACAAAAATTGATATATTCAAAATTACTAATTTAATAAAATAATTAATATTTATATTACATTTTACAATTAAATATATAACATATTTTATATACACATATAAAACCTTTAATTTATTCATGTTATACATATAAAACAGTTGTTTTGAACAATTAATTAAAAAAAGGTTCGAATTTTAATTTATATCTAATGATGATAGTTGGATTACTATAGAAACATATGTAAAAATAAAATATAATCTTGTAAAAAGTTTTATTATTAATAATAATATAAAATAAATACTATATAACTATATTTCATTGCAAATCTGAAAAAATGGTCAATAAAAGTTTGTACTGTATTAGAAAAGTTGTAGCCTTAGTTTTGTAAGCTTTTATCCTTCTTGATATCTTCAGATGCATAATCCACCATTACCAACAGTCAATTTTGGACAGACAGTAATGATTGCATATTCATGATGTGGGACAATAGCACGATTAAAAAAAAATCTCTGTCTCTGATCACACTAAGTTCTATTAAACTTTGATTATCATTCCTGGCATAATTATTCGTACAAAATTTTTGTTTTGTTTTGTTATTCGGTTGGTAATGTCAACTGAAAGCTAAGATTTGCAAAGCTGAACTACGTTTGTCAATTTGGTTTCACATTCTTAACTAAGTTAAGGTAAGCTTCCTGTATTTCTTCCAAAATACAGTTTGCTTCTAGTTTTCTTATTTCCTTCCACGATTTGTTCTTTGAAGTATGACTCCCCCCCCCATAATCCGCTGATTTTCAATTTTGTTAGTATAGATATTGTTATAGTAATTCAGGTAGTAAATTCATAATATAAGTAAACTATTGAAAAATAAACGCAAAATAAACAAATTCGCAACAAACTTGTGGTTCGTGCACAATTTAAGTTGGGCGAGACGAGAGAAAGTAAATAATCTGACCAGCAAGCTTGATACAACAAGGCACAGTTTAGCTAATTTCTAGTGTGACCGGAGTTTCAGCTATGATCTGTTTTCGTTCTACGTGGAGCCAGGCGTTTCGGCTACAACTGCGGTGGCCCATCTTCATCCTGTCATCAGCAGCGGAGAACGCGCCATTATGTTGAGTGCTTATATTAAATGAGTCGCCTGGTGTCTTTTGATTGGCGGAGGTCTTGTCCAATGACGTTACAGATGGACTCCCATAGGCTGTATAGAATACTGACCGATTTCTATGCAGTTTGTTTCTCCTCCGTCGCGTCCTACTAGACACAGGTGTCAGACTAACACTTCCTTTCTTCTCCATTACCCCGATATGGTATTTAATGTTCAGTGTGTCCAACAAAATGGCATTTCCGATTTAGTTGTACGTAAGTATTTTATTTTCCAAAGTTTGTTAAACTTTTGCATACCTTATAATAAATTTTAAACAGACTTGCAATAGAACGTTTTGCTGAAACAGAATGGCAGTTCCACAAAACCTTTTGATACTCTTGAAAATAAATAATTAATTTAGACCAAAACAAGTGGCATTATAAAAGAAAATGCAAATCTCTGTAGTACATAGTGTCCAATATTAAAATGGGCTTAAAAGGTAAAAAAACACGGTAATAAATAAATAAATAAAACAAAAGATCTTCATTTAAACTTGAATCGATCCACATCTACGTACTCATAGTACCCCTTGACAAATAATGTAGACTATATGAAGCACAAAAAAATGTCTTATTATAAAAAAGTTCTTATTTGATGACTCTCTTTAAGCCTTGATCAGTATGAACATTATTTTTATACGAATGTTCTTTGGAATAAACCCATCAGGGAAAGTTACAAACAGTTAAATCTAAAGAGCTTTGTGGCCAGTCCAAAAATTTACTTCCCCGAATTCCAACCCCCATAAAGCTGACTACTTAGTAAAAGTAAACTTTAATTTATCTTTGTGTAAATAGTTTTACAGGTTTTACGTTGGGGTTTCAAGAAAATAACTTTCATTTTAACTTTGGAAATAAAGAGTTAACATTTCTGTGATTAACTGTGATTAACTTTTGTAAAATCTGTTAAGTCTTTACAAACGTTTAGCCAAATAACACCATAAATACTTGGATGCTATGATAAGTACAAACTCTTCGCGGAACATACTGTATAACTGGTTAGCGTAGTCAGCGAATTCACTACTGCCTCTAACAGTGCCAAGATGATTATAATTCGCCTCAGTAGATGCAATGATAAGTACAAACTCTTCGTGGGACATAGCCTACAGTATAACTGGCTAGCGTAGTCAGCGAATTCACTACTGCCTCTAACAGTGCTAAGATGATTATAATCTGCCTCAGTAGATGCAATGATAAGTACAAACTCTTCGTGGGATAAACTTTATAACTGGGTAGCGTAGTCAGCGAATTCACTACTTCCTCTAACAGTGCCAAGATGATTATAATCTGCCTCAGTAGATGCAATGATAAGTACAAACTCTTCGTGGGACATACAGTATAACTGGGTAGCGTACTCGGCGAATTCACTACTGCCTCTAACAGTGCCAAGATGATTATAATCTGCCTCAGTTGTAGGCGAAACGTTTCGTTGAGATCGAACAACAGCAGACTACAGCCTAACAAACTGAAGCCAATGTAAAAATATAGATGTGATAACTTTAAAACAATAAAACGCTATAAAATTTTTAATCAATAAAATGTTTGATAATTCTTAAACTACAAAATGCTTTTTAATTTAACACTGATATTGTAACGATGGAATCTTCTCGAAAAGGCGAGAGCGTCATTCCACCCGTTTCTCCGCTAGTCGAGCAGGTGCGCGTCTCAGTCAAGAGCGCACTCAACTAGCTGCGAGACTATTCTGGAGAGCATTTAAAATACGCATTATGCTGGCACGCCGCAGTAAGCATGGAAAGTTATTCTGAAAACTCACCGCGACCTTTAGGCCTACATAATAAAGAACGGTCAGTCAGTTACGTTCAGCGAGTTTTTTTTAGTGCGGATCGAGTGGTTGTTAGTGGAAAGTGTTTAATGTGTTATAATTAGTGTGAAACTCTATTACTTAACGTTATTATTCCTTGCGGTCAAATTTAATGCGCATTTCAAGTGCTCTCCATAATCGTCTCGAAGCTACTTGAGTGCGGCCTTGACTGAGTCACCTGCTCGGCTAGCGGAAAAGGGGTGAAAGGATGCTCTCGCTTTTCGAGAAGATTCCATCGTTAAAATACCATTGTAAACAAATACTGTAGGTTATTTGTTTAAAATACGTTTGAACAAAAGAGTAACTCTTTCCACAAAATGTTAAAAAAATAATTGTATAAATATAACAATTACTTTTTCAAAGTAATATTATATCGTACTTAATAGTAATCAAATAGCCAGCTAACTACAACTGATATACTTTTTAAGCTCGTTTTCCAAAATATACTTGTTACCAGTATTTGTCAAAGGATAGTCTACAATAATTAAATTCCATGTTCGTGAAACAGTAACAACAGCAGTGGGTACACTTTTCTCACTCGTATTATTACATTTTAAGGCCATCAGTTGTCTTAACTGTCTACTCCATTCCCAGGCAGTAAAAAGCCGCTATTAAAGCAACGTTGTTGTTGTCTTTTTATCCAATAAAACACACTAGACGTGCACAAGACATACCGTACTTAGAAACTAATAAGTATTCCTTCTTACTTCCTCTACAGTGTGGGTCGTTATAAAATTGCACGTACGTGAAAATACATGCGTCCACACTTGTACAGATTTCTAAATGTTTTAGAAATGTATATGCGAAACACATATGTGTAAATTGTATAGTTTCACAAAATTTTTGTTGTTGTATACTAATGTAGTTTATCCTAATGTAGTTCGCTTAAATTGACTATAGAAACATATAATATAATTGTGTTTCGGTTACACATTTTGGTCAAAATCACGCTTAGTTCAACAGTTAAGGCAACACTAATTACAGTTATTAAGTTCACTAGACTGCAGTTTAAAAAAAAACTAACAACACAAAATACCTATTTATTTAGTAGAAAATTATCATAAGTCAAATGCTAACCAGCCTACTTTAGCATGTAGAAGCAGCCTTAACTTACACGGATCGGAGTGGTGATCAAGGACGTTTCTCAATACGTAGAGGAGAGTAAGAAATCTGAGCGGTCCTGCTTATGTCTTAATACGATCCTCTTCATAGTGGTATTACAGCCATTGACCAGTTTTATGTAACTACCTTTTGTTACTTTAATTATACAAACTAACTTTGACGGTTTTATAACTAGCTTTTTCTGATCAACTTAACAGTATTACAAATTTAATTAATTTACGGTTTTTGCTTATGAATAAAAATATTAATTAATATAAAAATGAATATTTCCCGTGATAAACTATTAATTTTTTTTTCCTTCAAGGAACCTAAAATCGTCTTCCAGAGTAAGAAGGAGATAGGTGGTGAAGGCACGAAGGCAACTCTGATGGAGACCTGGCAGAGAGCTTGGGAGCAAGAAGATCGAGGTCGCTGGACGAGAAGGCTTATCAAGCAGGCGCAGTCGTGGGCGGAGAGGAAGCACTGGGAAATAAACTATTACATCTCTTAGTTACATGGGTAGGTTACCTCACATTGACTGGACACGCGTATTTTTTATCTTACCTGAAGAAATTTGGAAAGGCAGAGTCACCAGTGTGCCTGTACTGCCTGGGAGCTGTGAACGATGTCGACTATATATTCTTAGTCTGCGACAAATGAGAGCAATATTATAGACGATTGTTGCATGAAGATATTAGGCAGGTGATCTCCCCGGATAACATGGTTGAAGTGATGCTTCGATAGGAAATAACAAGTGGAACTCTGTGGCACGCTTCGCAGAAGAGATTCTTGGAACGAAGAAGACAGATTTGGACAATATAATATATGAGATATTATAATACATATAATATCTTCACCTAAGCTCTAGGGGTTAAGAACAATAGCCCTAGCCGAAAACAATGTGTCAAACAGTTCCAGGTTAGTGTCGTAGAAGAGGAAAGGGAGGTATTGTTTTAGTGGGTACTCAAACCCAAACGTGTTTTCAAAGATCTGACCACAGAATATTATTGCTTTGGTCTTTCTCTGTATGTGTGTGAAAACACCTAATTCGTACCTAGCCTAATTCTCTAGTTATATCTCTTGCTGTTTTTCTCTAAAGACTTTTTCTTTGTAGATCCTAGATGTCTACATCCTTTTGATCAGTAATCAAATATAAGTGTGGTCCACTAAGCTGGAAATTTCTCTACTTTGTTTCGTATTAGCCTGTTCACTCACTTTTATCCGCTATTTGTGTGTATCCCCTTATTTCTGTATATTTTTTTCTGTCACTTTTCTGTAGCCTGTTAACTTAATTAAAACGTCAAATCTTCTGGTCGTCTTCTTATTTCTTTCTCTTCTGTCAGCATCCGCACCTCACTTCCATATAGAAGCCATGGGACGTCAGCAGGTTCCAAAATTTCACACCTCATTCTTAGATAATGCTCCGTACACCGCGCTGTATAACCCAAAACAACTACAAAAACACGTGTATAGAAAGACACGCCCGGAGACTTCACTAAATGAAGATAATACTAACCGTTACCGAACTGGACTCGCGCCGTTTACTGAGAGCAGTGTGGGTCAAAACCACCGGTGGGTCGCAGAAAATGTTTCAAGCGTCTTAAAATAATAACAGTTAGAAAAAACAACTACTAATCTACACCACGAAGTATTAAACAATTGTAGGTCGGGTTATAAAATTATTTTCACATAACTGCTGCTATTGAATGCCGTGTGATCTAAGTAGCATGCTATTTCTATTGTACACTCAATTTTAAGAGACACATATATACATATTGTATTTTATCTGTTCCTTAGACTTTCACGACCGGCATCGTAAATATTTAAACTATTATCCGGGTCGGTAAGGCCGTGGTCTTCCAATTTCTTCATGGCAGTAGGTGTTAATCGTTCGACCAGACGTTTCGGCCTCACTTCTGGAGGCCATCTTCAGTATCAGAACTTCAAGAAAACTGACAAGGTGTACGTCAGTACAACCACAGTACTGTGGCAAAGGCTGAAACGTCTGGTCGAGCGATTAACGCCTTTCGGCATGAAGAAATTGGAAGACCACGGCCTTACCGACCCGGATAGTAGTTTTAATAATTATATCGTTTTTTATGTGGCACAAATGTAGTTATAATAAAGAGTGGAAACATCAAGTTATGCACACACACACACACACACACACACACACACACACACACACATATATATATATATATATATATATTATAAAGACCTTTTGTCTATCTATCTATTTTCTGTATATAATGATAGAACAAATTTTACTTATCCGTGACTTTTTACTTTACCTGGGCGCCAGAACAAATCCCAGATACAAATGACACGGATTCAGCTTAGCTCAGAGCACAGAGACACAATATCTCATGATTCGTTCACTGAGTGGAATATTTAAGGGGAATCGTTACAAATAACTCTTAAATAATGTTGAAATTTGTTTAATTAATAACTTTGTTATTGAATTTATTTCTTTAAAAGTTAATTTAATGACTTATTGCTAACATAAATCTTATTGGTTAATGAGTGTGCTTGAAAAGTGAAGATTAAAACGTCCAAACGACCAATTGCTCTTATCTGGTTGATTTAGGGATTTATATATCACCCAAACCAGTGCTAAAGAACGGGTCTGCAATAATTTGCACGTTCAATACTACACCTCACTCTCCATTCAACACTCCTATATTACTTTATATCTAATCTTAATAATTAAATACAAAATTTGAATTTATATAGTGTCTTTTAAAAATGTTTATTGATTTAATTATTTATTTTGTTATTTTATGTTCATTGATCAATGAATAAATTTATTATCTGATTGATGCGTCGACCGTAGATAGTAATCAGTAGAGATACTCCTTTTGATGGTTCGTTGCTTGAAAAGTGAAGATTAAAACGTCCAAACGACCAATTGCTCTTATCTGGTTGATTTAGGGATTTATATATCACCCAAACCAGTGCTAAAGAACGGGTCTGCAATAATTTGCACGTTCAATACTACACCTCACTCTCCATTCAACACTCCTATATTACTTTATATCTAATCTTAATAATTAAATACAAAATTTGAATTTATATAGTGTCTTTTAAAAATGTTTATTGATTTAATTATTTATTTTGTTATTTTATGTTCATTGATCAATGAATAAATTTATTATCTGATTGATGCGTCGACCGTAGATAGTAATCAGTAGAGATACTCCTTTTGATGGTTCGGCTCAGAAGAAATGATACTGACCAATAACGTTGACTGATGATCCTGGACAATTACAGATGCTGTAGCTACTCTGGTGCACAGGTCACTTCACTGTTAAGTAATTATTTATTAATTATTTATTTAATTAATTAATTAGTTATTACGCAGCGAGATTATTTATTGAACTTTACTAGTTCCTCTACTACTGCGGACCACTTCGCGAACTGTTTATTTAAATAAATACTTTGCGTTGTTTGTGCAATTGAGATCGTATTTAACACACGTCTTGCTTATTTAATGCCCAAAAGAAGAGTGATCAATTCCCTCATTCTGAGTTAGCGTCTACTCTTAATACAGGGTTGTGATTGGTTGTTCCAAATAAATCATGTGTTTTCCATTTGAAACAATATCGAACAGGTCGGTCAAACTCTCCTTAACAAGTTTGAGATGGTAGAGAATTTCTGGCTAATTTCATACTTCCGCTGTTTCCAAATCGTTTGATTACAGGTATTTACAAACGTGTTTTCAAAGATCTGACCACAGAATATTATTGCTTTGGTCTTTCTCTGTATGTGTGTGAAAACACCTAATTCGTACCTAGCCTAATTCTCTAGTTATATCTCTTGGCGTTCTTCTTCTGTATAACTTCTTTAAATGTTAATTATATTAGTTGATATTTTGGCTACTTATAGAGCTTTAATTGCTGAACACTATGCAGGTTTCAGAATTGCCGTATATTTAATAATTTTGAAGATATTGCAGTTTTAATAAATAAAATTAATTGAATAAAATTTCATGTCTGTGCACGTGCATGTAGCAGTGGCGAGGTTAGACACAGATGGCTGTGATTATTCCCTCTCTCTCTTGCTTACGCCGCTAGACTAGCACAGTTTGACACTTTCATATAACGATCTGATATGTCGACTATATGAATCGTTATAATATATACATTGTGATGGTACTAATTAAAAATAAATTTAATTCAAAATAAATGAAACGTAATCTGAGGTGAAAAAATTAAATATCGGTATGGAGAACCATACATGACTTCCATATTCTAAGATTTATTTTTAAAATCATTTTCAAAATGAAATATTACCATAGAAACTACTTCTTTCTACTTACTGCTTCAGCCTTAACCACAGTACTGTGGTCACTAACATATACCACCTCACGTTATCGCACTCGATTTTCACTGATGATGGAAGTCAATGGCATTGCCGAAACGTCTGGTTTTGTAGAAAACATTGGACTACGGCCAAATATCCCGGGAAGGAATTTTAACAAAAACTACTTCTTTGTTGCCGATAACGTTGTACACATATATATAAAAAATATGCATAAAATTAATGGCTTGTATAAGTTAATGATTGATCTCCATTAAGTAGTGCTCAAGTTTCCAAAGTTTTAATATTATGATGTCCGTAATTAAAACATCAGAGCAGGTTTAGTGTGTATGAGGGTTCACAGTGGACAAAAATTTTCAACATTTCCTATTGAGCGTTGCTTAGAATAAATCTGCGAATCTACAGTGTACGTTTCACAGAACAAACACGCGGAAAAGAAGGAGCGCTCCGAAGTCACTCATGGACCCTCAGCATCTTGCAGAGGGTTCATTCCCTAAAGACGAAAAGTCTGTCTATGAATCGTTCCTCTGTAAACACGTGCAGTTACACTGCCCAGCGATCCACAGGAAGCAAATCGTTATCCACGCTGGACACTTTTTCGGCTTGCATGCGTTATGTTGGTATGGGTTCGGCACTTTCCATTTAAAAACCGTGCAAATGTAAGAAAATAAACATGAATGAGGCCAGAAATAACGCGAATTGTGTGTGTGTGTGTGTGTGTGTGTGTGTGTGTGTGTGTGTGTGTGTGTGTGTGTGTGTGTCTGTGTGTGTGTGTGTGTGTGTGTGTGTGTGTGTGTGTGTGTGTGTGTGTGTGTGTGTGTGTGTGTGTGTGTGTGTGTGTGTGTGTGTGTGTGTGTGTGTGTGTGTGTGTGTGTGTGTGTGTGTGTGTGTGTGTGTGTGTGTGTGTGTGTGTGTGTGTGTGTGTGTGTGTGTGTGTGTGTGTGTGTGTGTGTGTGTGTGTGTGTGTGTGTGTGTGTGTGTGTGTGTGTGTGTGTGTGTGTGTGTGTGTGTGTGTGTCTTCCCTGCCTTTTTATTGCGGTAGTGATAATAATAAAATGGAAACGTAAACAGTACATAACTGAGATATGCTTGCCTGCCACGCACGATATATTTTCTCTTATACATGACTAGCAGAATACCCGTGCTTCGCTACGGAGTTTCACGTTGTACGTAATGAAAATGTTAGTTTAATTAATAAAGTTTAATTAAAGTAGGCTTCTTAAAAATAAATAGCTGTTGCCCACAACTTCGTTCGCGTGGTCTTCAATTTAATGCGATAATATATTTAGAACAGAATCTATTCTATTGGGTTGCCATAGTAACCAGATCTAATAGTTTTTTAAGACCGCAAAGGACCCCCCAGAGGATCGTATCGAAAAAACACCTGTCCTATGTTAGTTCTCCCGTTGCGTAAAATATTTGTGCCAAGTTTGGTTGAAATCGGTCCAGTAGTTTAGGAGGCGATGTGGAAGACCCCAAAGAACCCCCAAAAGGACCCCATCGAAAAAACACCTATCCTATGTTGGTTCTCCCGTTGCGTAAAATATTTGTGCCAAGTTTGGTTGAAATCGGTACAGTGGTTTAGGAGGAGATGTGGAAGAAACCTTCGCGGACGTGCGCACAACAACTCACCGAAGTTTCATCGCAATCGGATGAATGTTATAGGAACGCATACGGGACAAACAAAGAAACATTCATTTTTATATATAAGATGTAAACTATACCACTTACTTGACATAAACCGTGATAGCTAAGCTAATGTACAACATATATGTATTAATTATACACATAAATGTTCCTCGATAGACACTCTATCTATTGGCGAAAACTTGAATAAAATCCGTTCAGTACTTCCTGAGATTAGCGATTTCAAACACAGAGAGCAAACGGACCGACATTACTTTATACTATGTGCAGATTTACATTAAAATGCAAAAATTATAATTTTATTGCCTGGCAACAAAATTATTTTATTTTTAACAATTACCATTGTTTGAAAAAGTTTAAATAAATTTTCAAGTACTTTACTCTTGTTAAAACGTTATTAGGACCCAATACGAATTTAATAAATGGAAAATTATGATACCATGTAATATGGAGAAAGACCTCATCATCGATTACCACATCAGGTATGGCCACATAGGAGCATTAAAAGTTGTAAAGGCGCTCCAGGAGCATATATATATCAAAGACGCCAATAGAAAAGTACGAAACCAAATTAAACACTGTCACATATGCCAACTCGTAAAGATAAATAATGACAAGAAAGAAGGTACCATGATGCCCATAACATCAGCAAGCAGATTAGAGAAGGTATTCGTGGATATTTGCAGCCCTTTCCCGCGAAGTGGCGGGAGGCACCAATATAAATATTTTGTAATATTGTTCGACCATTATACTAGATACACAAAACTGTACCCAATCAACCGGCCAACAACGCAAAAGATTTTGACCATTATTCTCCAGCACTATGTAAATGAGGTAGGAACACCTAAGTCCATTATTACCGACCATGGGACGCAGTTTAAGGGTAAGAGATGGAAAGAGACACTACGGGAGGATGGAATCAAGACATACAAGACATCTGTATACCACCCGAGCAGTAACCCGGCCGAACGAGTTTTAAGGGAAGTAGGAAGGATCCTAAGAACGTATTGTTTCGACCAACAGAGAAGGTGGGCAGAGTATTTGCCAGCTGCTGAAGATTTCTTGAATTTATCGTACCATCAATTTATTGAAACTACTCCGTTATACTGCAATGTTTCAGAGACCACCACCCAGGGAGATCACAGAACTAATTCAGTTCCCTAACGAAAGTGAATACCAATTTGACAATGTAAAATTCTATGAAAAAATATTAGAAAGGACTGAGAAGACGAGAAGAAAATATCAGCAACTACAACCGAAGCCAGAACGTTACCTAGTGGGAGACAAAATACTGCTAAAAAACCGGGAATTGCCCAGCACAATGGAGGGCATTGCAAAGAAACTGTTGTTATTGTACACTGGACCGTATACTGTAAACAGAGTTAACGGTAACAATACTTATGAGATCGTGGATCCCCATACTTTAAAGAAGAAAGGCACATATAATCAATCATCTATGAAACGATACTACTAAATCAGTGATAACAAAATAATTACTTTAATATTAACTAGTACAGAATATGAAAAAACAAATAAAATGAAATAAAAACTTATACATATCACTGAAGAGGAAGATATATACCACCCATCACTAACAAGGAAGGACAGAGAGCTAAAATCATATGAAAGAAGAAAGTGAATAGTAAACATAATTAATGTTTAAATAACTGAAATGAAACCAGCACAAGTAATCCCAGAATGATTTTTTAGTCATAATTAAGACTATTTTTTAGAGATTTTAATTGAAATGAGTTGACTGTAGATAATTCCAGCAACCATGATCATGAGCAGACGATATGTTCCTCTGAACTCATAAGGTGAAGCTTTGGACAGCGGTGAATTAGAGCCAAAAAGTGCTTACCCGAACTGTACCAACTCACATAAGTAGGTAAATTTTATTATTCAAGGGATGACACAAAGAAGGAAGAAAATTGTGTAAACAGAAGGAAAAATACAATATATGTGAATCTATATAAGGAATAAAATAAAAAGAGCTCGAATAAATAAACTGAAAAAAATTAATAATTATTTCTTCAGTATCTGAAAGACATCTTCCGAAATAATCAGTTTTAGTGACAGGGCAATATGTGATGGTACTAATTAAAAATAAATTTAAATCAAAATAAATGAAACGTAATCTGAGGTGACAAAATTAAAAACGCCAATTTTCAAAAATAACTTAGTCACGTGACGTGGGGTCAAGGCCCAGGACCAATAAAAAACACCAAAAAGCTAGGTCACCAAGGAGATTTAAATATTTTTAGAGAGACAGTTGATTGTTAGATATAAAACTGAAAACTTCAACAGCATATTGCTGGCAGTAAAAGATTAATATTAAAAGAGTGAAAACTTACACCAGGAGAGGTACTTCCGATAAAAGTAATACCGAAAAGATCGACAACACAGGACACGACACCAGAACCAAGAAAAACCAACACACTAACGAGAATCTGAGAAAATAGATACCCAACTCAAAAGCGTCCATTCCGTATATACGAAGGAATCGGTGAGAAATTTTGGTTAATTCCAGCAGAATACTACATAACATCACAACACAATTTCCACTAAAAAACATAGCTGTTCCAGATAAAGGAGGCTATATACAAACTATTACTATAAACTACTATAACTAAGACTTTATTTAAAACACTTTAATTGGAATTTAAAAAACATATTTTTCTTAGGTGAGAACTCGATAGTCCGCCATGTTGCGTTACTGAAAGCACTGTTGCAAACTGAAAGCGAACAATTTTGGAAAACATTATTATATACATTTTGTTAGTCGATAAGAAGTAAATATATTTTGTAATGCATTGTATTTTTAAGTGGAAGCATATTTCCTATCTTTCCTAGCAACTCCAAGTACCCATTACCTGAGAAACATAAAATATATATATTGTGAATTTTTTTGTTATTACGGACTATTTGTTACGGGGGATGAACTCATCCAATTGTAAATCCTCGACTAATGAAACGGTAATTTGTCAATGTTTCAAAGAAATTACGAATAAAAGATATAATTTGTCAATCGTATCAGTCCTATTTTATTCCAATAAAGTAATTATAAAGACTATTAATTACAGGAACCAGAAGAGAAAATTTGAAGTGGGCACAAGGACATCCAGACACGAAAGTAGATCCAGTGGGCTGCTACACGATCTATTTGACCAGTACAGAACAAATATTATTCACGCGCCGATTTCAAACGGACGGTGACACACTAAATTCTCGTTCCTATAAAATCGTTGCTAATCAACGAATACTGAAAAACAACACTGTAAACGATAACAAAACAACTAATATAAATAATAGTCGCAACACCAGGATATTTACGAACCGATTAACGAGTACAACCAAGTTTTGAAGGGTAACTTAGTTCGTTATCCGCAGTTCACAAATACACCCGTAACAGAATTTATTGTTATAGATTGGCGCACCAACGTTTCGGGCTGAAACAAGAAGAAAGAAAAATAAATTTGTATTTTAATAACTGTATTACAGGTCACTCATTTTCAGCAGGCAGTTGTTAGAAGATAAGGGAAATGCACAGAAGAGTTACGTCGAAGAAACGCGCGGCGGAGGCCGAAGAAGAGATCAACGTGGAAGAGAAGGAGGTAACTTCAGTAGAAGAAATATAAATGACGGAAAAAGAAGAAGCCAGTGGAGGACCAGATTGGAATAAATTTATGGAACAAATGATGAACAGTATGACTGAAAAATTTGACAAGATGGACGAAAAATTAGACAAAAATAAAGAAGAAATCAGCGAAGATTTAATGAAGCGAATGGATAAAAATAAAGAAGAAATCAGCGAAGATTTAATGAAACAAATGGATAAAAATAAAGAAGAAATCAGCGAAAATTTGATGAAACGAATGGAGGAGAAATTAGACAAAAATAAAGAAGAAACCAGAGAAGATTTTAAACGCTTGGATGAAAACAATAAGCAATTGAAGGAGGAGTTGAAGCAAATCAATGAGGACAACTTCAGAGAAATCAATGAACGAATTGAACATACTAACAAGGAAGTGAGGGACACTATCAACAGACAGAATGAAGAACTAGGACGAATAGTGAACAAGAAAATCGAGGAAGCCAGTAAAACCATTAATCAAAAAATAGACAAAAACGACGATGAAAGAAGACAGGTGCTAGCTGAGACAAATAGAAGGCTGGAAGGAATCGATGCAGTTGTTACACTGAGTAGGACCGAACTAGAGGTCAAGACAGACCAGGTAAGAGACGAAAACCGAACTCAAGCAGAACAACTACAAACAGACTTCGGAAATCAGTACCGAAATATAAGCGCAGTCGTCAACGAAGTCCAGGTACAGGGACATCGCAACCATGAAAGGATCGAAAACATTCAACGATCAGTTGACAACCGACCAGCTACAATAGCATATACCCAACCCATGGAAAATCGGGAGACTATCAATTTTAAGTCTTTTAAAGGAAACCCGATGGAATTTTTGCAACGAGTCAGCGACCAATTGACAAGAACCGGAGAGAACAGGTGGCCAGTAATCCGGAGCTACCTGGACGAGCATTTTAAAGAAACAAATGATAATTGGTGGATAGCCACCAGGCACGATTTGCGAAACTATGAAGAGTTTAAAGAGGCATTTAAAAAGAGATACTGGTCAGATGCCACGCAAAACATGGTAAGGGAAAGCCCATCAGCTATGGAAGGTACGATCCTAACAGAGGTAACACACCGACCACATACTTCCTTGGAAAAGTGTGTGTGGCAAAACACCTTGAGCCGAATATCCCGGAAGAAATATTTGTCGCCAGATTGGCATACCATTACGACAGCGGGATATCTACAGCACGTTCGGGAGGACAAATAAAGACAATACAGGCAATGACAACATTATTAGAAGAGCGTGAACGCGAGGAGTACTTGAGAAGAAGCCGTCAGAGGAACGACCAATACAGGAGCAGGAACATTCCGGATTACGAGAACAGAAACAATAATAATAATGGTAATAATCGTAATAATAACGGAATGTACAACCAAACAAACTATAACAACAGGCCAAGTAATAATAACACCCATAATAATAACCATGGGGCATACCAACGGCCAAACTACAATAACGGCCCAAGGAACAATGGGAATAACTATGGCAACAGGCAAAACATCCCGAATAACCAGTATAATCGGCCATATAATACAAATCAACCGAACCAGTATAACAACAACCGGAATTTTAACCATAATAATAATAACAACCGCAACCCGAACGATCAAAATCAAAACTATCGAAGGGTCAATCATATATGGGCGGATAACAGTGGCAACGATAGATCATACTATCGCGGGCGTCGAAGCTTTAGTCGGGATGACGACTGGAACCAAGGTAACCACGACAATAATCGAACTAACAGAGGCAGGAGTCGAAGTCAGGAGGACTACCGACGAGTGAATTATGAGGAGGATCACCATCGGCCTCAACTCAGATCGACGAGCAACGAAAATGTTCAAGCGAACCAAAACGGCAGAGGAGATGAAGGATCCGAGCCGCCTTTAAACTCTACACTGCAGTGAAAACACCATCGGGGCCCTCACTGAACCACACTATTGGGTTTAACAGCGTCAACAGTCACGTTAAGAATAATAAAAACCATATTACAATAATTCATAACTACCTAAAAAATGTAAGAGAAGAATTGTTGGAAGAAGAAGAAGGGAATCTGAATAAAATTAATAATGAAATTATATACATAACTGCAGCAACCAACAGTGTACAAACAACAATTATGATCGACACTGGAGCTAACGTGTCATTGATAGACGTAGTAGAATTAAACAAAATAATTGAAGAAGGGAAGGAAAACGTACTTACTCTACCGATCAACAACATTGTGTTAATTGGGGCGAAGGGACGCCAGAATAGAACAGTCCGAAAACAAGTAAGTCTAGAACTGACCAGCAATAATGAAACAGTTACAATGAATTTCTTAGTAGCCAGTGGCTTGCCATTTAAAATGCTAATCGGGTGTGACATGTTGAAAACGTATTCCGCTATCATTGACATGAATAAATCAAAATTATTTCTAAAAATGGAACACAGAGAATGGACGGCTAATTTAGTGGACAGTGATAGAACAACATCAACCCGAATAACGTATCATATACAGGGAAGCGTAGAACAGCTAGGGCAGTTACAAGACAATGAAATCCTTTACGAGTTGGACAATGAACAATTATGGCGTGACAAGATTAACGAAACTCGTACTTTCAAATGTGATGTATCTGATGTGCAAAAGGAAAAATTGATTAATGTGTACAATAGGTATCGCCACGTGTTTTCGGATACGCCTGGAAAGGTGAGAAACTACCAGTGCAAAATAGAGTTTCGAGAACCAGTGAACTTTAATAGAAAGTCATACCCGATCGCCTACTCACAAAAGGAAGCTGTGAGGGCGGAGATCAATCAGTTGATAAGCGAAGATATCATAGAACCAAGTTGCTCCCCTTATACAAGCCCTATCCTCGCCGTTCCGAAGAAAGGTGGCAAAGTAGGAATCTGTTTGGACGCAAGGGAAATCAACAAGGTAATAGTGAACGACCGAACATCCCCAGGGGAGATCGAGGAAATAATAAAAAAGTTCTATGGGATTAAGTATATCAGCACTTGGGACACTGTCTGTGGGTATTGGCAGGTTGAACTCCACCCAGAAAGCCGCAAATACATGGCGTTTATATTCGAAGGCCGTAATTATCAGTTTAAACGATTACCGTTTGGACTGGTAAATTCAGTGGCCGTGTTTGTGAAAATAATGGACCAAATCCTTGGACAGAACACTCTGCCATATACAACCATCTATGTAGACGACATTTTAATCACTTCTACCGATTGGGATGACCATTGTCAACGAGTAGAGCAGATACTGGAAAGGCTGTCAGAAAACCACATTACACTGAAGTTGGGGAAATCAAAATTGATAGCAAGGGAGGTACAGTTTCTAGGGTTTAACTTGTCAGAGAAAGGGATCACTCCATCCGAAGAGAAAGTCGAATCCATCCAGAAATTTCCAACACCAAGAAATCGAAAGCAACTTCAATCATTCCTCGGATTGTGTATTTACTACCGAAAATTCCAAGGTAATTATTCGGAATTAACAGCAAAATTCGCAAGACAGTTATCGTCAAAAGACAAGTGGACGTGGGGAGAAGAGCAATATACCACGCTTAAACTAATCAAAGATAATTTTCTGGAATCAGTGATTTTACACCATCCAAATTTCAACAAACAATTTTTTATGAACTGCGATGCCAGCGATGTCAGTTTGGGAACCGTTCTCTATCAGGAAGACGATGAAGGGAGCCACCAAGTAATCAGTTTTGCCAGTCGAGTTCTGAATAGCTGTGAAAAGAACTATAATGTCACAGAGAAAGAGCTTCTAAGCGTTGTATTCGGCTGTGGCAAATTCAGAACGTACATGTTAGGATATAGGACTACCATCAGAACTGATCACAAGTCAATATCATTCCTGAAAAATTGCAAGTTGAACCATGGAAGGTTAACCAGATGGAGCTTGATACTTCAGGAATACAACCTAAATTGGGAATATATTCCTGGGAAGAAGAACGTTGCTGCAGACGCGTTATCAAGAAATAATATCAGGGATCAAACGTTCGAGGGCGAAAAGGAAACTATAATTAAACTGTACAACATCATTAGCAGTAGATCAGACCTGGCTGACACCATAAAAGAACTAGAACAACGACAGAAGCAGGACACCAAATTGAGTAAAATCCTTGACAGACTTGCCAAACAAGATGACCGCATAACACCATTTTACTGCACATACCAGCAAATCTTATTTATTAGGACCCAATACGAATTTAATAAATGGAAAATTATGATACCATGTAATATGGAGAAAGACCTCATCATCGATTACCACATCAGGTATGGCCACATAGGAGCATTAAAAGTTGTAAAGGCGCTCCAGGAGCATATATATATATCAAAGACGCCAATAGAAAAGTACGAAACCAAATTAAACACTGTCACATATGCCAACTCGTAAAGATAAATAATGACAAGAAAGAAGGTACCATGATGCCCATAACATCAGCAAGCAGATTAGAGAAGGTATTCGTGGATATTTGCAGCCCTTTCCCGCGAAGTGGCGGGAGGCACCAATATAAATATTTTGTAATATTGTTCGACCATTATACTAGATACACAAAACTGTACCCAATCAACCGGCCAACAACGCAAAAGATTTTGACCATTATTCTCCAGCACTATGTAAATGAGGTAGGAACACCTAAGTCCATTATTACCGACCATGGGACGCAGTTTAAGGGTAAGAGATGGAAAGAGACACTACGGGAGGATGGAATCAAGACATACAAGACATCTGTATACCACCCGAGCAGTAACCCGGCCGAACGAGTTTTAAGGGAAGTAGGAAGGATCCTAAGAACGTATTGTTTCGACCAACAGAGAAGGTGGGCAGAGTATTTGCCAGCTGCTGAAGATTTCTTGAATTTATCGTACCATCAATTTATTGAAACTACTCCGTATACTGCAATGTTTCAGAGACCACCACCCAGGGAGATCACAGAACTAATTCAGTTCCCTAACGAAAGTGAATACCAATTTGACAATGTAAAATTCTATGAAAAAATATTAGAAAGGACTGAGAAGACGAGAAGAAAATATCAGCAACTACAACCGAAGCCAGAACGTTACCTAGTGGGAGACAAAATACTGCTAAAAAACCGGGAATTGCCCAGCACAATGGAGGGCATTGCAAAGAAACTGTTGTTATTGTACACTGGACCGTATACTGTAAACAGAGTTAACGGTAACAATACTTATGAGATCGTGGATCCCCATACTTTAAAGAAGAAAGGCACATATAATCAATCATCTATGAAACGATACTACTAAATCAGTGATAACAAAATAATTACTTTAATATTAACTAGTACAGAATATGAAAAAACAAATAAAATGAAATAAAAACTTATACATATCACTGAAGAGGAAGATATATACCACCCATCACTAACAAGGAAGGACAGAGAGCTAAAATCATATGAAAGAAGAAAGTGAATAGTAAACATAATTAATGTTTAAATAACTGAAATGAAACCAGCACAAGTAATCCCAGAATGATTTTTTAGTCATAATTAAGACTATTTTTTAGAGATTTTAATTGAAATGAGTTGACTGTAGATAATTCCAGCAACCATGATCATGAGCAGACGATATGTTCCTCTGAACTCATAAGGTGAAGCTTTGGACAGCGGTGAATTAGAGCCAAAAAGTGCTTACCCGAACTGTACCAACTCACATAAGTAGGTAAATTTTATTATTCAAGGGATGACACAAAGAAGGAAGAAAATTGTGTAAACAGAAGGAAAAATACAATATATGTGAATCTATATAAGGAATAAAATAAAAAGAGCTCGAATAAATAAACTGAAAAAAATTAATAATTATTTCTTCAGTATCTGAAAGACATCTTCCGAAATAATCAGTTTTAGTGACAGGGCAATATGTGATGGTACTAATTAAAAATAAATTTAAATCAAAATAAATGAAACGTAATCTGAGGTGACAAAATTAAAAACGCCAATTTTCAAAAATAACTTAGTCACGTGACGTGGGGTCAAGGCCCAGGACCAATAAAAAACACCAAAAAGCTAGGTCACCAAGGAGATTTAAATATTTTTAGAGAGACAGTTGATTGTTAGATATAAAACTGAAAACTTCAACAGCATATTGCTGGCAGTAAAAGATTAATATTAAAAGAGTGAAAACTTACACCAGGAGAGGTACTTCCGATAAAAGTAATACCGAAAAGATCGACAACACAGGACACGACACCAGAACCAAGAAAAACCAACACACTAACGAGAATCTGAGAAAATAGATACCCAACTCAAAAGCGTCCATTCCGTATATACGAAGGCATCGGTGAGAAATTTTGGTTAATTCCAGCAGAATACTACATAACATCACAACACAATTTCCACTAAAAAACATAGCTGTTCCAGATAAAGGAGGCTATATACAAACTATTACCATAAACTACTATAACTAAGACTTTATTTAAAACACTTTAATTGGAATTTAAAAAACATATTTTTCTTAGGTGAGAACTCGATAGTCCGCCATGTTGCGTTACTGAAAGCACTGTTGCAAACTGAAAGCGAACAATTTTGGAAAACATTATTATATACATTTTGTTAGTCGATAAGAAGTAAATATATTTTGTAATGCATTGTATTTTTAAGTGGAAGCATATTTCCTATCTTTCCTAGCAACTGCATGTACCCATTACCTGAGAAACATAAAATATATATATTGTGAATTTTTTTGTTATTACGGACTATTTGTTACGGGGGATGAACTCATCCAATTGTAAATCCTCGACTAATGAAACGGTAATTTGACAAATGTTTCAAAGAAATTACGAATAAAAGATATAATTTGTCAATCGTATCAGTCCTATTTTATTCCAATAAAGTAATTATAAAGACTATTAATTACAGGAACCAGAAGAGAAAATTTGAAGTGGGCACAAGGACATCCAGACACGAAAGTAGATCCAGTGGGCTGCTTACACGATCTATTTGACCATTACAGAACAAATATTATTCACGCGCCGATTTCAAACGGACGGTGACACACTAAATTCTCGTTCCTATAAAATCGTTGCTAATCAACGAATACTGAAAAACAACACTGTAAACGATAACAAAACAACTAATATAAATAATAGTCGCAACACCAGGACATTTACGAACCGATTAACGCGTACAACCAAGTTTTGAAGGGTAACTTAGTTCGTTATCCGCAGTTCACAAATACACCCGTAACAGAATTTATTGTTATAACATATGTATATTAATTCGGGGTCAAAACATCCTACGTCGTTGTCCGATGCCTAATCTCCATTGCTGTGTGTTGTTGCAGTTTTCGTCGTTTAGTCCTCTATCGCTTCTTATGGCCTCTATCCATGTTTTCTTGGGTCTTCCTTTCTTTCTATGCTCTCTAGGTACCCGTCTCATTGTTTTCTTTGGTAGCCGGTATTGTTCCATTATTTGTACGTGTCCGTACCAGATTAGCTGTTTTTCTTCAATCCAGTCCATGATTGTCTTTGTACACCCAATTCTTTTTCGACCGTTTCATTTCGTATTTGCTCTAGTCGTGAAGTTCTAGCAACTCGTCTCAAAGCATCCATTTCTGTAGCTTCTAACTTTCATTTTACCTGTTCTTTTATTCTCCGTGTTTTGGATGCGTACGTCAACGTGCTTTTAATCATACTATCGTATATTCTTTTCTTCCTTTCTTTTCAAATTTCTCTGTTCCATAGAATCGCATTCAATGATCTAATTATTTGTTTTGCATTGTTTATTCTTGATTGTATTTCAACATCATCTGTTCCTTCTTCATTAAAGTTTATTACTAGATATTTTTAGCTGTTGAATTTTTTTATACGTTCGTTGTTTTCTAAGTAAATCTGTTGTTTCGTCTTCTCCGACACACAGATATTTCATTTTCTATGTTCATCAGTTTTCGCCATTTTCCATACTCTTCCTTCAGTTTGCGTGTCATATATTTCAGGTCAGAATCAAGTTAAAACTCTCTAAAAGCATTCGTTAACGCTGTAAACATCTTGCTTTATTATTGTTTTTCTGCCCATGAAGTGTCTCAGTAATTCAAGAAAAAACGCATCTTGTGCACGTATGGTTCAGATTCTGCATAATATTCCTGTTCTGAGAAATACATACTAATGAATGTTCTGTGTTTACGTAAATAAAAAAAATAAATAGTATTACCAGTTTAGTAATGAATAACATTAATTCTGAAGAGAGTTTTCGCATGGTTAGAAATACGTTGTATGAATACAACATGCAAGCAGATGTAAACAGAAACGTGTAAAATAGAAATGTAGCAACAGCGGAGAAGGAAACTGCTTTACATAAGAATATTTATAAATACGTCTGACTGAAAAACATTTGTTTATATTTATATTTGTATACGAACATTGTACGTGCCTTGTAGTGCTGTTCAAGGATAACGTATTCGATTGCAGGTGTTAAACCTGTAAGGCACGGTATAGTGATCCCTCTCTATTGTATATTATTTATCTTCAAAAATGTTAATATAGGCACTAGGATTTTTAATATAACGTAGTAATGTATTGTATTAATTCAGAAAACATTAAAATCCATGTCCTGTTTTCATTTAGCTTTGCTACTTGACTGACTGTGGCTCAAGGTATGGGTGTTCAGTAGACATCGGTTCCCTTGTTTGTTACAAGCTTCACTTTTAAACTGTTAACTCCAATTGGAGGGTCATATTACACTACTGCAGCGTCACACACAATTTCAGGAAACTCATAGCTACAAACTTGTACGAACAAGTACACGAGAGATAATAGAAACTTGCTTACTAAGATTGCACTCGACTTTTCACATCATCCTTTTGTTGCCTTCTGTCCAACAATAACGAGTTATTTATTACTAAGTTGCAAGTCATAATCAACTTTACATATTTGATTAACTCACTGTCTTAGAAAATAAACTCTTCTCGGTTCCTTAGTGATTGTGCGCTCTCAAAAAATCTTGTTATTATATTTTTTTCTAATTGAAGTACGATTCAGAAATATTCTCAGAACATTAAGCAGTCTATAATGTTGAATTTATTAAGCTCTAAAACAAATTGTTTTTACTCCCGGAATACAAGCTGCAGGTTTTCCTTATTACGTTTTTAATGATAACTAAAAAAACCCATATCTTTTTCCTCAACAGGCTTATATCACACAGTTCACAACGTGTACGTGTACAGTCACATAATAACAACTCACTATTCAAACACTGAGTTAACCTGTGTTTGGAGTAAACCAAAACAGAAAATGTTAAACTACCAATAAGGAAACAGGTTACAGTAATAATGTACTTCGTAGGCATACACGGTCGGAGTCAAAGTTGTTAAAATTTTAACAACATGTAACAGTAATATTCTTTCGTTAAAAAAATTATTTTCAATCATTTTACTCTCACAATAAAATTTTCTTAACTATCGCGTAATTTCATAATCAATGATTTTATAATTATCACTGTAGAACGTGGAAGCCACTCATTGAGTCAAATTTGCAAGGATTTCAGGTTACAGATTTCCACATTGAACTGTTAAGTTTCGTGCAGCTAATTCCGTACGAGGAAAAATTTTTGTAGACATGAATGATCAGGTCAAAAATTTTGAATATCTGGCGTGTAATATATCTTACATTACAAAAGATGGTGTGGTGAAGAAGTTCATCCATATGTGTGGTACCATCAGGAGAACTCTCCAAATAAATGAGTAAAGAAACACGCCTGAAGTCCTACAAGGTGATGGCCCCCCACACTTCTCTCTGGGTATGAGAATTGGACTTTAACGATATCCCAGGCCAGTCGTATTCAAGCGGCCGAAATGAGGTTTCCCAGGCACGTGGCAGGGTTTACTCTTCAAGAGTGTAAAAAAATAATGATCCACGCCAGGAGCGAAATATTACGAGTACACTTGATAGGATTGGCTAATATCAGTTAAAATGGTTGGAACCTTTAACCGAATGGATGACTGCCGCGTCCCCAAACAACTATTGAACTATAGCTCGAGAGGTGTGGAGCGTCCAAACACGTGTTGCAGTGTTCAGCTGTAATCTATCTAGACTAACCAACGTTCAAAACTAACCACTTTTGGCTTAATGCATGCTGAAGTTGATGATGATTATCGCATTCAATAATGCAATCATTCAAAATTAAAAAAAATGATTCCTGATTCAAAATTTTAAAAAACTCTTTCTTTTCTATTACTGTATAAATGTGTACCCTACCGTAAGGCTGAAAACAAAAATACTGTGTTGAGGAAAAGGAAATTACATTCTACTAAATACAGAATATGCCTTTACAGAATACATTCTAGCCTTTACAGAATATGAACCGGTTCACACCAAAATATGCATAGACAACGCATGCATAAAACAAGTAAGACATTTCAACTATCTTGGACGTGACATTACTTATGATCAAGATAGGGATACAGAAAATAAAGTGACAAATTTCACAAGAATGTGTGGAACGATTTGGTGAACTTGGAAAATAAATGAAGAAAAGAAACCCAAATAAAATTTTATAAAACAATGGCAATAAGTTAGTTAGATAATGCATCAGTTAACGATCCGTGCGTATACAACAGGCAGAATATTCGGCCAACTCTAATACCACGAACCATGCGGCTGGACGTGAGGCGGCCTGCTCCATTTCAACAATAATCTGCAAATATCTTGTTTTCAATATCGTTGAGCATGTTAGTTACGTCCTTGACTAGTTACGTTTAAACGTTATCAGAGAGTGTTATTAGTAAAATGTTTTGCGAATAACAATTAATGTTTATTTGTTACAATTGGGATGCTGTAAATTTATTGCTGCATACGCTAATATTGATTGTTGTAAATAGATCTTTGTCACTGTAATATATAACTGTGTTCTTAGGAGCCAGGAGTACAAAATCGATTGTTGTAAATAGATCTTTGTCACTGTAATATAACTGTGTTCTTAGGAGCCAGGAGTACAAAATCGATTGTTGTAAATAGATCTTTGTCATTGTAATATAAATGTGCTCTTAGGAGCCAGGAGTACAAAATCGTAAGTACCAATAAAACATGCGACTGTTGTTTCTTTGGTGTTAAATAAAATTTATTTAGCTATAATGAAAATCGCTGCCTAACCTATACTCGTAACTTTATTCTGATTAGTCGTTAGCAGGCTAAACGTTTAAGCTGTTCAGAGCATTCAAAGGTGTATAGAACGCTCAATAAATAACGTATTGGCGTTAACTACACTTTTGCTGGTATTTATATTAGCTTTAGTTTCAAGTTAATATAAATTCTTATAATTTTATTTTTACTAGCATATTCCTGTCACTTTAGCAAGAGACTAGATTTTTGTTAAAAGTGCTAGCGTATGTATACACAGTTTTTTAATTTACATTGTGTGGGTGGAAAGTTGGAAAGTAGGTAGATTTTCTACCCAGTATTATAGTTTCTCTAGTTGTTTACCATGTGTTTATTATTTCAGTCAAAATTTCAGTGTATTTGTAAACAAAAATAAGTTAATAAAAACCGCGTTTCTAGTAGATTCTACTAGTTAATTAAGTAGACCCTTATAAACGTTTGACCGCGATCTGTCTGAAACCCAGTGTTACAAGTTAAACGGACAGCGAAATTAGCATAGTTTCAAAGACCTTCTGTATGTCACTTGGCAGTAAAACTGATAAGGTAAAGGAATCCTGTTGTTCCAAAGATTTCGTCTTACGTCAGTCAAAAATATAAGGCTACCTATCGACAGGTAAACAAATAATTCTATTACTTAGAAAAAATATTTATCGCGTTAAGTCAGTAGAATTAGTAGAATTCGTTAGCGCGTTATTTAAAAAGAGATCTTGAAATATACAGAACGTACAAGAACATGTATGAATTCTCTAAGAGGATTCCGCTTACCTGTAATGATGAGGCTACACCACGTCGACGATGGTTGGACCGCCTTTGTGGTCAGCTTTTTAGAGGGGCTTTGCATTTCTAGATTTACAGTCATTTACTTTGTACGAGCCGTTCAGGATGGATCCACCGAAAGCGACAAAGTTACCATTTTTGTTTAACATCAGAAATAATATTTACTTCTTATTCGACTTCTATAAAATGAAAACAATTACACATTTGACTGTTACACAATGAAAAAAATCTTCATTCTTGTCTTCTTCTTCTTCTTCTTCTTCTTCTTCTTCTTCTTCTTCTTCTTCTTCTTCTTCTTCTTCTTCTTCTTCTTCTTCTTCTTCTTCTCCTTCTTTTTCTTTTTCCTCTTCTTAGTTTTCAGCATTACAGCCCAACGTGAGCCCTGGCTTCCAACACCAATCTTTCCCAAAATCCCCTGTCCATACCATTTCGGTGTAACCCCTCTCATCCATTTTTCTGAGATCATCTAGCATATCATCCAATCATCTTATCATAGGTCAGCCCCTTTTCCTTTTTTTTACAGACCTGTGCCCTCAGAATTTTCTTTGGTTGATCATCCATTGTATTTTCTAGGTGACCTAACAATTGTATTCGTTGAGCCGTTATGAATCTTACTATGCCTTCGTGATTTAACAGGTGAACTATCTCCTGGTTATTTCTTATTCACCATTCGTCATCCCCTTTAACCGGCCCATAAACACGTTTTATACAGCATACAGTAACAATAATCGAGTCATATAAATTACTGAAGACCAAGTTATATACAAATAAAAAGTTTATAACATTTGGCGAAAGTAATTGCACTCTAATCGCTTGTAATGCTAATTCACCAGCTGGTAAAATCACTGGCGATAATGATAATTTTTTATAGGCCACGCCATGTTTAACAATAGAGTAGGCCTAATAGTAAGGAAGGTATCGGTCTGTTATATTTATACGGCCGTCGTCACTGTTCTGGAAATTGTTTGTTACTTGTGTAGTCTTTAAGCTTGAAGACTGTTCTATCTAAATGCGTTAATCAGAGTTTCTTATTTTCTTATTATTTTATATAGTGCTTATCATGCTGCATAATTCAAAACCGCTAGGTGTAAACAGTTATTCAGTTTTACGCATTTTTGAGACGTGAAGACAGTGTCCATAGAAATTTATAAAATATTATTTCCCAGTAGTTATAGATTGAAAGCTTATGGAACACGTCCACCATTTCAATTACTTGGAATGTTACGTTACATATGGGACAGAAATTGTTCTGGATGAAAAGTTAAATAAATTTAGGAATATCTGTGGAGCAATTCACAGATACCTTAAGAATAAAACAAAGAAGGAAACAGAGATAAGGTTTTAACACTGTAGCGGTACCAGTTTTGATGTATGGAAATGAAACCACAGCAATGACAGACACAAAGGAAAGATTCAGGCAGCGGAGATGAAGTTTATGAGGAGTACTCTGGGCTGTACCAATCTTGATAGAAAGAAGAATGTAGATGTAAGGACGGAACTGGGGGTCGGCCCTTGTTGGAACAGCTAAGAACCAACACAAGAATTTGGTGTGATCATTTGGAAAGAATGGCGAGTGACAGGATTCCAGTGGAATATAGACCGGTGGGGAAGAGAGGACGGCCGAAAGCGAAGTGGATCCCAAAATAAGTTCAGGTTGGGCCTAAACCTTAAAGCTGATAAAGTTGATTTTATTATTATTCCCCAGTTTAATGTTAACGCACGTATTTCTCTAACATCATTTTGACCTAATTAATGTTTTGTTTTATCAAAAGCGTTGCTTCTCATTTCTGTCTCCGATCATCCGAACGTAACACTAGCAGCCGGTGTTCATGTTGAATCGTGTTACCAAGAGGACTGCTGAGAACACGCCATTTTTACGTTGTGAGTGTTTTTACTCATAATGAGTCCTTTGAGTGTTCTGATTAATCCCTTCCTCTTTCATGAGATGTAACTGAGCCTTTTTACAATCTCTGTCTGTTCTTTCTCTTTTCCATTTATTACTGTTCCTTCCCCTCGTAAACCATTTATTAATTGAACAGCATTTCTTTAAAATTATTTAGGGAGTCTGTTCGTCTTCTGTAATATAAAATTTGTAATAAGAATTTTAGCTGTTTAATATCCTTTCCCTTTTTCCGATTCAGGAGAGAAAGACTTTGAGTGTCTCTTGGAGATTTCATTTCAGCTACCTGAATCCTCTGTACGTCCTTTTTACCAAGGGAAGATTGAAGACCACAGAAGCAGATGTTGTGAACACTTGCTTAATATCCGTCTATCCGTGGCTGCCTTGGGTTATCACCCTACTGATAGAAAGATATCTGTAGACCGAGGAAGAGATGGATTCTGGAACGGTGAATCCATTAGGACTAATGCCTAACCCTAGGAACGGTGATGATGATGGTGATGAATTTAATTATCACAATAAAAAAACACACGATCTATAAAAAAAATTTATAAAATTCATATGTTTATACATTTCTGTACTTTCATCCGAGCACTACAAATATTTTATGTAAGCAGTTTTAAGTAATTAAATAAGATTATATTTCCAATGACGTTAAAAAAATTGATCTACAACTTAATATCAAAGTGACTTTCAGCAATTGTTAATCGGAAAATAGCTTAGCTAAGTTACATGGCTTTTAAGTTATTTCCAGGCTTGAAAATATCCTTAACTGGCTTAATTTGCTGACCAAGGTTGTATTTGCACACGTTTTGATTATTTCAATAGGGATTTTGATAGGAATATCTCAAAAACCGTTTTAAACAAAATATTGTGTTACTTGAAAATTTCATTTGTATAATTTTGTCCCTAACAGGGTCGCGCTTTGGTGTTATTTAGTCTCTCTCCTTAGGTGTTTTATCTGTACAGTTATTCAAGAAGTTCTACAGGCCTACAGGTTGCTCGTAACGCGCGGTTGTGAGGCAGCAGGTCTGTCAGTATTCATTAGGGTAAGGTTTGTGACACGCATGTGGTCACCGGGTCACATCCGAAACATAAAACTTCATTGATTCCCAATAAGTAGCACAACATCTGCATACTGACTGACGCAAAGTCACGTACGTACGTACGTGTTACCTCCTGAAGGTATTTCGGAACTATTGATTATAGTGCGTTATCAATTAATTATGACGCAGTAAAATAAAGTTGGTTTTATGCTGTTATATTAGGTTGTAAACATTCTGTATAGAAGTCGCTATGTGCAGAAATTCGTTTCTTGTAAATGACATCCATAAAACTCACACTTTGAAAGCTGTCGGCAAAAGCATTTAAAATTATTAGACCTCAAAAATTAGACTAAATACCGGTACTTTACACACACACACACACACACACACACGCACGCACGCACACGCACACACACGCGCGCACACACACACACACGAACAGATTTGTTTCAGTAGTAGACTCGTCAAATTTTTAATTGTTTTACATATACTTCTATTATCATCATCTTCGTCTTCAGCAAGAAGCAACACTGTAGCACACCGCTGTAAAAAAAATTTTCCGATTAACGCTTTCAAGTTTCGCAGGTCATCATCAGATCAGAATATACAATAAAATAATCAAAAATATTTCCTATCTGGTGATGAGCTGTTAAGCTTGAAAGCGCTAATCGGAAAAAATTGTTCTACAGTGATGTGCAACAGTGTTGTATCTGTTTGTTGTTATAATCACTAACACAACTTTATTAATCAAAAAGTGGCTTTTTCCAGACCCAAGCAGATAGGCTAGAGGTAGTCGCTCCAGCGCTTCTTCGGACGCCTCACATTTCTCCGTTATTTCGGCCCGAAATTCCATAGTCGTTTGGGATAAATATATAATTTCATATATTCGCTTAAGATGTTCCAACCATTTTAGCCAACACTGGGCAATTGTTTCAAGTACATTCATAATATTCAGCCCCTGCCGTGCATCGACATTTCTTTTGCGGTCTTGAAGACTATATCTTCCCACGTGCCTGAGAAATCTCTTTTCGGCTGTTTGAATACGACCGGCCTGGGGCTTCGTTAATTCCTAACTCTCAGACCCATAGGGATGTATGGCGAGACCCATAGGGATGTGTGGCGAGACCCATCACTCTGTAGAACTTCAGGCGTGTTTCCTTACTAGTTGATTTTAAAATTCTCCTGACGGTCCCATATATATGGTCGAACGTGTGCAGCTTCTTCACCTTATAAGATACATTTCAGCCCAGATACTTGTAGTGTATTCATTTTAAAAGGTCCGTTATAATAATTATTACTATTAATATTATTGTGTAAAAGTGAAGGTCTATTAACTTTAAAGACGCGTGATATTTTCTGTAGTGAACGTTTCAACGTATTTTTTTATATTTTAAAAGTGCAAAACATTAAAAAGAAAACTTACCATTTCTGTCACCTTGTTAACTAAAAACGTGTTGAGAGACCCACTAAATAATTATAACAAATATTTTTGTTACCACTGATGACATTTTAAGAGCATGGAAATCTAGAGTGACTTCATGAATTAACAAATCAATTTGTATTGGTTTCCTGCTATATGCGGATGACATAGTTCTTACTCAAGAAAATGAGAAATGATTTGCAAAGAGATATGTTTCAATTACAAGAAGTGGCATGAGATTACTCACTGACAATTTCAGTAAGAAATACCAAAACCATGGCCTTTAAAGGTAAATATCCAGTGAGGACTAAGATAGTTATAAACAACAGCACTTTAGAACAAGTGAGCCGTTTCAGATATCTCGGCTGTGCAGTAAGCTATGAATTTGAATATGAAATAAGAGAGAAGATAAATAAATTTAGAAATATTTGTGGTACAAGTCATAAAAATTTTAGAAAAAAAACCAGACACAGCACAGGATTAAATTTTATAAGACAATTGTAATACCCAAGACTTATCCGAGTGAGGTGTGGGTCATGACAAAAATGGAAAGCGGTAAGATTCAGAGTGCTGAAATGCAGTTTCTTCGAAATTCTTTAAATTATACATTGCAAGATAGAATAAGGAATGGAGATATCAAAGCAGAACTTGAGTAAAGTACATAAATTAAATTATTTCAATTTACAGAAGACAATGGTGAGATCATCTGCAAAGGATGACAGAGGATCGATTGCCGAAAGAGGCGCTGATCTATGAAGCTATTGCTAATAGAGACGTGGGTTGTCGAAGGATGAGATGGGTGCCGGAACAGATTTATATAACCCAACCTAATATATAAAGAGGAAAAGAAGAAGAAAGTTTCGTCTTTTTTTCTCCCAATTTTACCCAATATTGTCTAGAATCCATCCAACACCTTAATATTGTCATCGCCACAACTAATTCAAGACACATCGGTCTTCTAAGTATACTTGTTATTCCATCCAGTGTAAAACTGGCTCTATAATCTTCTTCTTCTATCCAGAAAAAACTCTGAGCTACTCAGCTTACCCTGCAAAGCGACAAAGTTGATAAACCTATAAAACGTTATTGTCACAGTCGTTGTAAAATCTTAAAAATCTTTTTAAAAAAATATTATCATAGTCAGTCATAAATCTGTGAAGCACTGTTTCCACAGAAGTTCATGAATTATAAAATGATTCCACAGTAATTCGCAAACATATTAAACGTTATTACCATGTAGTTGATAAACTTGTAAAACGTTAATGTCACGGTCCTTTGCAAATCTGAAAAACGTATTGTCAAGAAGTTCATAAGAAGTCTGTGCTTAAATTAATTTTACATTTGATTTGTTTATTTAAACATTAAAACGTACAAAATTTCAGGTAAGACTATTTCATCCGTTTATGCTCCAGAGCAGTGGGTGAGACATATTATGAACACTTCGTTAAACGCATTTTTTGCGGAGAATTAATTTTGATGTCAGTCGTTTTGTTGTCACATTACGACTCGTTAAAATTAATTTGCTGTAAATCCTAGTAGTTTCCATTATCGTTATCCCGTCCACTTTCTCTGCAGAATGAGCGGTCAGCAAAACTGGTTACCAGCAGTCTTAACACATCGTTAACAGAGAGTAAATGAAGATAAAGTCTTCATTACCATTAAATGGTATAAACAGCTTACAGTCCAATGATATTTTCTTGTTTGTTTAACGAACTTTGCACGATGGTTTTAGAGAATTATGCAATCACTTAAGGTAATTCCATAAGTTACTAACTTACAGAGATAGAAAAATAATTCTCATTTATTTATTCACTCTCTATTAAAAAAAAATCATTTCGTTTGCAAATTTTCTCTCCAAATCTGTTTTTCATGGGGTCTGAAAGGGGGTGTGACCCAAACTAATGCTTTCA